>JAOYMU010000098.1:76722203-76735099 GCA_025802295.1 Psammodynastes pulverulentus
GGCCCTCCAGAGATCATCAACCAACGCGACCAATGCTGTTTCCGTGCTGTGCCCAGGCCTGAAGCCTGATTGAAACGTGTCTAGATAGGCCGTTTCCTCCAGATACTGCGGAAACTGCCACACCACCACACTCTCAACAACCTTTGCCACAATGAGATGCATCCAAGGGAATTGTCAGATAAAAGGCAGCAGATGGTGCAAGAAGAAACCTTACCTAAGTTTTTAGTAAAGGGCACTGATGTTAGGCTAAGACCTAGAATGAGGTGGAACAACTTAATCCAGTAATGGCTAACCTTTTTGGCACAAAATGCCAAAATGGTAGTGCGTGTGTGCATGCCAGAAACCAGAAGAGCAGCTCCCTGACGCATGCGCATGGGAGCGCTGGAAACCGGAAGCTTAGCTTCCCGGAGCTCACATGTGTGCTAGCCACCTAGTCTTTTGGTTTCTAATGCAAATGCGTGTGCGAAGACCGTACATATGCTCTGGGGAGCTGCTCCTCCGTTTCTGGCGCTCTTGCACGTGCAAAGACCAGTATGCGCGCCAGAACCCAGAAGTGTAACGGGTGACAGCTGGTGTGCCCAGAGAGATGGCTCTGCATGCCACTTTTGGCATGCATGGCATAGGTTCGCCATCACAGCCCTAACCCTAACTCACAGAATCTTGCCAGACTAAACCCTTACTAAGCCCAGCCTAATGGATATAACCTGGAACATTCTAGGGAGTGGCTATCCTTACTCTTATGCTCTGTCTCCTATCCAGTTCAGGGTTATGTTGCCTCTTGTCTCCCTCCCCTTTCTGGAATGTGCTCTCTTCTTCCTGGAAAACTGTTTTACTGCAACCTATCAAGCCAGCTCCTGTTTCATGGGCATCATTTCTTACACTTTTGTTAAAAGAAGTTCTGTTAATGTAACTTTATAAAAAGTAGCTTTAGCTCATCTGGTTATGTTTGCTGTCTAGTCTATCTTGTAAAGTTAATATAGCTTCTATCTTTTCAAACTTAATTCATTCACTTATTTGATTTCTATTGCTGCTTACCTCGAACAAGTGACTCTGGAGAACAATAGCAATTAGACTTCTATGTTGCTTTATAGTGCTTTCCAGCCCTCTCTAAGCAGTTTAGAGTTAGCCTATTGTCCCAACAATCTGGGTCATTTTACCGACCTTGGAAGGATGGAAGGCTGTCAACCTTGAGCCAGTCAGAATCAAACTCCTGGCAGTCAGCAGTGAATTAGCTTGTAACAGGGCTTTTCTTCGGCGCCGAAAGGTGCCGGAACGCTCCCCCCGTCGCGCGCTAAAAAACCCCGGAAGTGATAGCGCGCGATTGGTTTAGACGGAGCATGTGATGACAGCTCCGAAAAGGTGCCGGAATGCCGTTCCGCTGAGCTCCGGCTCAAAAAAAGCCCTGGCTTGTAATAATGTATTCTAACCACTGGCTCTTTTTAACTATTAAAATAAATTAGCTAGTTACAATATAGTACACAATGAAATATATATGTCAGCTAAGAAAAAAAATATCATCAGAATCCTTCACAAACCTGGGCACAAAACCATATCTTCAAGGCCTTAACAAAGGCCATCAGAGTGGAGGTCATCCTCAACTCTGAAGGGAGAATATTCCAGAGTCAGGGGCTAAAGCACAGAAGGAATATCTCCTACTTCTTGCTAACCAACATTCCTTGGCTGATGGAGGCTGTAACACATAAACCTGCTGGACCAAATGTGTAATTTCACACAAGAATCATTAACTTATTATTTTATTTTTGTAGGTTAAGAGATGCTAATGTCGGTCATATACCAGAATTATAGTGTCTGTTTAAATATAAATAACTGTGCAGTAACCAGTACAGAAAATGTAAAAATGTGTTTTTAATCTATTCTGATAATTTAGAGTTAGCCACCTAAAGTTCCCAAACAGCAAGATGGGTGGTACATAAATAAATAAATAAATTTCTGTATTTGTTCTATACTTTAAAATGCAATAAACTCCATATTTTCCCAATGTTTTCTGGAATAATTGCAATGTCAAGTTTTAAGATTGCCTTTGTGCTCTTTGACTCAGGTGACCAATCTTCCAGTCACACTTTAAAAAGTATTTTTAATATAAGCAAGATTGCACTGGCAAATAAAATAATATAAAAGCAAGGGGGCTGGATTGCTAGCTTAGTTTCATGACTAAATGGGAAAATTGGGATTCTTTAAACATATGAGGATATTGTTCGGTTCCTGAAAATAGAGAAATCCTATTTGTCAAAAGTAAACCTTTTGGTCCTTTGGGGACTGCATCAAATCCTAGAATCATGAACTGCTCTAACTGAATATAAATTGTATTTTCTTTCAATGTTTTTCTCCATGTCCACTAAACTGAAATGAAAGGTAATGTTTTGGAAAAAATACTGGCAAATTATGAACCTTTGAATTACTTTTTAAATTACCTAGAATATGAAAATAATAAAAAAAAAAATTTTTTTAAAATAGATTTTGCAAATTATCAAAACAAGTAGAAAAATTTATGAAGGTTTTAACTGAGGATAGTCAAACTAACAAAAAACACCAAGATATTCAGGATAGACTATTAGTTATTTGTCCACAGGAACAGTGTAATTGTTGCTACCGATGAGTACAATTTAATTAACTTTGAAGCATTTTAACCTGCAATTGATTGATAATGTTATACAAGATAAGAATGCATTCTGCAGAAAAGTATGACCATATGCCAAAATATGATATGGCAGCATTTAAACAGAAATTTTAAAATCAATTTGTTCTTAGCCTTCTGGAATACAGATGTGTATGTACATACATTCCTCACACTTTGGGCTTAGGAGAATGGAGAGATCCAAGTAAAAGTCCTAATCTTCCATTCAGCAAACTAGGTAACTTTCAGTTAATCCTCTTCCACTGGCCTAACTTACTTCATACAGTACAGTTGTTTTAAGAGTCTACGTAAGCAAATTTGATCATTTAGAGAAAAAGCAGAATATAAATGTAAAATAAATAAAAACAAACAAACTGCTGTCAATTTAAGTATGTATTGTATTAGGGGATGGGCAATAAATGTTTCCTGGAGAAATCATCCACTAAACTTTGTCCTGTTCCTTGTGAGATGGAGATCATATAAGTTTAATAGGGATTTTAAATGTATCTTTTTCTAAATAAAATAGTTTGAGTATTATATCTAATTGAAGCACAAATGGTGCACATTTGCTCTTATCTTTTAGCGTTCTTTCCTTAAATACCAAAATATAGACAAAGAATTAGCGATGACTTGTACAATTTGACCAGGGCTGTGGTCATCTTCAGTTTGGCTGAATGCTTGGATAGCTTCAAATAAGATGGAGAAAGGAACATGGCACTGGTCCTGTCTTTTTTCTTCTTCTCTGACTTCCATACATTCAGCTGGAGTGTTAGGAAAGCAAGCTGCTTAAAATTCTAAATCATGCAGGAAAAATTTCTGAGTTGAATAAACATGTGTAGTTTTCCTTCAGCCTCATGGTTTCAGACTTTGTCCAGTCTAAAGTTCTTCATGCCTCCAGCTAAAATGTGGAGACAGCTTTCCCATTTATCATTAAACTGCCCTTTTGCACTATTAACTATCAATAATGCAACACACTAAGCTCAAATGAATGCTGAATCCCTAATTAAAAAGTGCCCTTAATGGATTGGTATGTAACATTCACAAAATAGTAAGGGAACAGCAAGAATAGGCTCTCATCAGCTGTATTTTAGAGCCTGAAAGATAATTATAAAACAGCATTTGGATATACTTTCAGCCTGTCTTTTTCTGGCAGGGCTATTTTCTGATTTCTAACAGATTGGACATCAATTAGCATATTCCACCATCTGGCACCATCTACATCATCTTAAGGTTGTCTAAGAACATTCTTCAAAATCTACTCCTTTCTTGCATTTTTTACGTGCTCATTCTTGGAATTAGTTCCAACTAGACAGACATGGTGAAAATACGTAATGCAAAAATCCATTCTACAGAATATATAGCAGTGTCAACACCAAATGTTGTATACTTCGTTTATAAGTATAGTTGTTCCCTTCTATGTTCACAAACACATAGCAAAAAAAGGGAGATAGTTGTATACTATAAAACTGATCCAGTTATAGAATTACAGTTTTCTTAAAACAGTTTTAGAATTGTCAGTTACAGAATTGCCTTTAAATGGAAAATTGAAAAGCCAGGGATACATTCCTGGAAACCCATTTTAGAATGCTCTCCATTTTAAGAATGAATAGTTCTATTAGGTTATCCAGCTTAACTGGAGCTTAACTAAATTCTATTGTGACACTTATTGGAAAATTTAGACAGACTGCATTCTACAGCCTTAAATCAAATTACCATAATTATAGGGCAAAATGTAAGTATTTTTGAGATAATGTCGTTTCCATAATGGTATTCCTGCTGCCTTATCTTTAAAAAAGTTTTCCTTAACTGAATACCCATTATAAATAGACTAAATGAGTTATAACCTCAATAATACTGACATGCAAAGGGCTGCCCTAAAGTATAACTTGTGAATGAACAAGTGTGCAACAGTGCCCTATGGGTAACAGATGGCACACCTACTTAGCACAAAGTCAATAAAGTACATGCGGGCAAACTTGTTTGTTGGTATGTTTGTTAAGGAAGTCTCCAGGACTTCATGTGCTAGATCAAAGGTTACCATTTTAGCTCATACTTGGTATTTTGCTGTAACAGTCACTATGTTATCAGCTGTCAGGAAACACTAGAATTGGTTTCAGCAAAACTACAAAGTACCGGCATTAGAGTGCATATGTGCCTGTACCAGACTACTTCCTCAGTCTCTAAGCAGCATTAAGATGTTAAGATAATGAATCTGCAGATTTTGCAAGAATTAGACTTTTAAGTCATATGAGAGGATGGATCCAGACATTGGCATGCTGCCCAAAAACAACACAAAATAAAACTAACATTCAGAGTAATGTAACAAAAGGAACTAGCCACTCATAGCTTTACCCACTCACTACAAAAATCTATTTTATGGGCACTTTATATATTTTATATGAATTCTCAAACAGAGAACAAGAATTTAATTGCACAGAATTTAAATTAATCTGATTATTCTAAAAACAAAGGATGTCCTGTTCACAATACTGTAAATATTGTTTCTTGAAAAGGAAAGGCAGACATTTATAAAAAAATAAATTGAACAACTTTTAATAAATATTTACTTTCAAATAAAAATGCCAACTGAGGGCAACATTTTTGGAAAGATAAGACTTCAACTAGATCAGGGGTGTCAAACTCGATTTCATTGAGGGCCGCATCAGAGTTGTGTTTGACCTCTGAGGGGTGTGTGTGTGAGTGTGTGTGTGTGTGTGTGTGGCTGGGATGGGCCATGGTGGGCGTTTGACACAGGCTCAAGATGCATTTTTCCCCTTCTCTTTTCTCCACAGTTCTTTACTATAACCATTTTCCTATCTCTTCTACCAGATATTACTGGCAAACATGTATTACTTATTCTTCGTATTCCACTAAACATTTTCTTTCTAAATTTATACCCCAAGCTATTTATACTATTGTATTTGTATTATTCAACTAATAATAAAAATACAATAGCATAATAACATGATAATACAAGATCTAACAGCAGAGGTAAATTTCCAGGATAGTAAAGAGAAATGGCTGTCAATTATAATTGTAGATTAAATGGACTACAGTATATAAAATCTGACATTAAACTGTAGTATTAACATAGAATGTTCTTTTCTATCCAGATCGGGCACTTACTTGAGGCCACATAATTGTAATCCAGTCCAATCCAGTCCTTCTGCATTACTTTGCTCCTTCACGAGGCCCATTTTCGGCAGGTAGAATGCTGCAGGAGGCCAAACATGGGCTGCAGGGAGCTGCAGGCACCCACCCTGTGGCCCGTTTTTGGCAGCAGAGGCACCATGGCCCAGTCCTTTGATATTTCCAGGCTGGCCCCGCAGGCTGGATTTAAGCACCCCATGGGCCAGAGGCCTTGCATTTGACACCCCTCAACTAGATGATACCTATATAGTTATGAAAACTATGAAACTAATTGGACAAAATTTCAGTTTTATTATTTTACTAGTGTATTAGTTTTTGTTTTAAGATGAATCCCCTACATAATTTTTAAGCAAGTATTTATTTATTTATTAGTCAAATTTATATACCGCCCCATCTCCGAGGACTCGGGGCGGTTCACAGCAGGGTAAAAACAGCAAAACAATACAATAAATTATTTTAAAATACTAACCCTAATCTAAATCCCCTTTTATTTTAAAACCCTAACTAAAATCCTAGGTTACCCCAGGCCGGCCTGCCGGAAGAGCCAAGTCTTTAGCTCCTTGCGGAAGACTCTTATATCAGGGAGCATCCGCAGCACAGGGGGCAGTTCGTTCCAGAGGGTACTTCACCTAATGACCATCACAACATGTGACCATAATGTACAGGCTCCATTATAGTTGTACCTTGAGCTGTAATAAAATCTCTATTACAAGCTTTTTAAAAGGCATATCAGGTCAGATGTATATTTCAGAGCCGACCTGACAAGCTACATGAAGTAGAACAGCTGAAAATGTGGCCTCAACAGCTATAGAATTTCAAAATACTTTTGCTAACTGAGAAAAAAAAAGGCATGGAGTGAGATATAAAAAAGAAAAAAAAATAACAGTTCTATCACACTAGGTGGTTGTTGAAGATTTTTAAAGAGCAGAAGAGCTGACAGAAGCTTAATATTGATAGAGGTTCACTCTTTAGGTGGTCTTTAACTGATGACCATATTCATTCAGTGACTGAATGAATTCAAAATTACCAGGATTTTGACTCCTGCCTGAAGTTCTGAGCAGCACCTCCACTGTCATGTGATCAAAATGTGAGTGTCTGGTAACATATGCGCCCTTACAAGCAGAAGTGCTGTAACTCCACCAAAAGCAGTTGTGGGCCAGGAGCCCTCTGTGCATGGGCCTCTTTCCTCCTTTACCACTCTCAAGAGGCCTGGCCTTTCTCCTTGCCCCCTCACACTTTTTTCCATTCACTTTTTCCTTTCCCTGCAGCTGTTGACGCCCAGCCAATGTGAGGTGGAACTAGAAAGCTAGCAAAGGCAATCTTCCTCAAGGCTAGAGAGACAAATCTTTCTCAAGGCTGGCCCAGAACAGGAAGTCAGAGAAGTTCCAATTCCTGGCTGGTCTTGAGAAAGACTGTCTCTTTAGCCTTGAGGAAAATTGCCTTTGCTAGGTTTTTAGCTGTGCCTCCCATCACCTGGGCATGCCTGTCAACAGCTGCACTCAAGATCCCAGTCAGGATTATCTGAAGCTTCCTTATATATGAAATTAATTGGCAATGTCACTTTGCAGCAAATTTCGCATTTGGAACAGAACATCAAAGATTCACAAAAAAGCTTAAAATGCTGCTTCTGATCAGAATTAAACTTCAAAAATCACTGTATATTATAAACACTTGTGGTTATAAAGTGTTCCATTTTCTATTCTTTCTGACCCAATAGAAAGAATAAAGGGAATTATATATAAAGGTTTGGGACTTTGTTCATTTGTCTTTCTAGAATAACTGGATGTCTTAAACCCAACCTGTGGGCTTTGCAGATGTCATATAAAGGTAAAGAAGAAATACACAGAAATATATCACTATATAGAAATATAAAGCACTCTATAGTAGTACTTTAATACATAGAGAGAAATATGGTTTCCTTCTACAATATATGTCACCAAATAAGTGTTTATAAGTATTTGCGGGATATTATTGAAAGAAGCATTGGTAAAACAATGCCTCCTGTTTTGCCCCTTTTTTACTGAAATAGCTGATAAAACTTCCTTTGCAACTTCCTAATAGATTTGCATACCAGTGTGAACAGTTTTGCCTCACCTGTGGACAAGACAGTATTTAAAAATTACAAGTGCAAGCTTTTTGTTTCTTTAACTTCAATTTTCACCACTGATCAAACCTTAGCATGTGTGGACTATAGTCTCAGCATAACATATTCTATTTTAAATTCTACCTCAACTATTACTCTTAACTCCAAGGTTTAGAAAGTGCTTATGTGTATAAGTGGTAAGATTTCTTCTTTCTTTAGTTCAGTCAAACTGTTAGCTGACCTTGATCTAGTTAAAAATCCTTTCACAAGTAAAACCTTTCAGACATGGAACTATTCACATATAACCACAATGGAAAAATAGATGATGACATTAATGGAGTTGGCAGAGATAGTTAAATTGACTGCTTTGATTTAAAAAAAAAAAAGCTTTATGTAGCTTCCTTTCTACTTGGAAACCTTTCTTGGATTTTTTTTTTTTTTGTTCGAAACCGAAAGAAATGAATTCTTTACCTTGGATTTTGATGATTAGATTTGTTTATGATAATAGAAGTGCTGTTTGTTATGGTTTATTCTAGTTCAAATGGTCATTGATGTTTAGATTTTTTTTCTGATCAAAGTCAGAAGTCATTTTTTTCTATAGCTTTCCCCCCTTTTATTTCCATTCTCCAATATTCCTTTTCCCTAGATCTTTCTCTTTCTTTTAAACTTTTTTATTCTTTTTGTATTTTATATTGTTTGACATTTAATAAACCTTTCACTTTTTTTCTTCTACCAGTCTTCTGGCATCTTAACATGCCTTCTGCCTTGTATGGTAATTTCATACCACCCAGATAAATAACTGCCTAAATCTGGTAATCTTCATACCACTTTAGATAAATGATTGCCTAACTGTGCTTGAAAACCTCTACTGATAGAGTCTCCATAACTCCAGGCTGTTTCATAGATTTAGTTTTCACTCAGAAAATTCCTCCAAATTTCAGTTTGGGATCTGTCACTATTTCTAATAATCAATTTGTGCCCTACTGTTAAGTACTACAGACAATAATGTCAATTATCTGAAGATTAGCAGTACTGCAGAGATGAGAAGCCTGAGGTTACCACATATGAAAATTACAGTTCCAATCATTTTTTGCCATTAGAGTCCAATTCTGGAAGGCTATAGATTCTTGACCATTATATAATATGAAGTTAAGCAGTATGTCCAATAACAGATTAGACAGTAACTCTCAAACCAGTAGCTCTAATAATATATAAATTTGGTACCTTCAAACTGTGTTTAATCACACATGGACAAAACAAAACTGAGCTACCTGAATCTGTTTGGAACATAACTCATATGATGAGAAGTAGTCCTTCTTGGTGCACTGAATATACAGCCATAAAATAGTGATGTATGAATCATAAAAAATAAAGTTAAAGATATGAGGTTAGCCATTGATTGCAAATGTTTTTTTTCCTTTATAAATAGTAGAATTTGGGATATCCAACCATATTACAAGAGGTGTTTGTTTTACTAAAAGGACAAATAAATAAAATTTATATCTCATAATAGCACTGTAAACAAGCGGGAATGAGTTATCCTTCTGTTTTGTTTGCTTCTCTTAATTGGGACTTCTGAATCTCATGCCTGTTGAGACACATGAACTCCAAATGGCATCAGAAGTCCTGCAAGAATGAGAGCTATGTGATACCATGCAGTTCCCTGCCATTCTCACCAGTGTTTCTTCCTTTCCACCTGGAATGAATAGATGACTGTTTCTAATAATTTGCTTCCCTGCCCTTGTCATTGCACAAGAAAGAGACTGAGTCAGGCTGAGGACCTCATGTGGTTTTAATTAACGAGGCCAGAGGACTTGACTGCTGGAAGAGCTTTGGGAGCTTTGATTTTGTATCATAAAGAGGCCTCCCCAACTGTGATAGCTTCTTTTTACTGATAACTGTATATTTACCCTTTCATTCCTTTCAAGATGCCACAAAGGTTCCATATAGATATTCAGTATTTATTAAGAAGATTAATTCAGGCATGCCGGGCTGAACATAGTGCTTTCAAGAATGAGTACTGCTTCAAATGGGAACAACAGATCATTCAAGGTGCTCCATGAAAAATCAAAGTCAAGGTCACCAACTAAAGACTGATGTGTTGATTTAGAAATAGTGATTTTCCATCAGAAAATGGTCAGTTTTTGAATGTCAGGGAAAAATCCATTTTAAGCAAAGATAGGACAGCTGTGGCTAGAGGGGCCCAAAGCCTAATTTCAAGCATTCCTCAGCCTGATTTTGAGGCTTTTGCAAGTGAACAATTCACACCTCTGTCAAATGTGTCTATCATATCTCAGACGGAGTCCTGAACAAGGAATAAGAGAAGTAAAAGAATGTCAGTGAAAGAAACAAATGGTTTTGTATGCATTGTGTTCTTGTTCTACTTACCATAACTATTCCTACCTGGTCCCGTTTATATTTTGTCCTTCTACTCCTCTGGCCTTTTTGCAACGGTTCTGTGGATATATTCTGAGATCATGGTCAGATAATATGATGCAGCCCAAGTTAAGCACTTTTGAGTCCCCTTATTTCAACATAACATATTTTTGCATATGCTTGTTTGAATCTTCCCCATTAAAATTAATAGGTTTTAAATTACTTCATTATGACTGCATTATGGTATAGTACTGTACTGTAGTATCTAAATCAGTCTTGTTTCTCATAAATAAATAAATGCATGTTTTCTTGCATGTATAATGCTACACATTATTTAGACATGCTAATCTTCAACAAATATTGAAATGCAATATTTCTTTCCTGGAGGCAGATCTTTATATTTCTGCTATCTTGTATTTTCTGTATGTATGTGTGTGTTTGCAATATTGTTTTCTTTGACTTTGACCACATTTCTTATTGACTAGAGACTATGCAAATGTGTTCTGCACATTCTTGTTATGGGACTTTCTAGATAGTAAATATTTTTAAAAGAGGGTTTGTTTGCTTTTTTTCATTCACATTTGGTAATATAGTGTTTTAACTATAAAATAAAGTGTTTAAACAAGAAGAACTGGTCTTTTCCACTTCAAAGAATCCATTAATATGTATGAAGTCACTAAACAACTTATTGCAACAAAAAACTTTAAAACTTCTAAGTCTTGAACTTCCTCAAGGGATTGCATCTTACAACTTTCTACTAATTATTGACTGTTTTTCCAAAAATATAGAAAAAAAGTTATGTACAGTAAATTCAGTGTGCACACTGATACTTTACAGTTTAGGGAAATTGCAAATCTCTGTCACTGCTGATTCCTACACAATATTGACTCTCTCAGTTAATATATAGTCCCTACTGTATATTAAAGCAATATAATCCACTTAACAATGGCTTATTACATCAGACGGAGACTATATTTTAAATTAAAATGTCCAGAAAACACCTTATTCCAGTTTATATGCAAATTCTAAATGCATTATCCCTTCAATTTAGTTTTGTTTTTCTTACTGTATTCATTACATTCCTCTCCCTTGCCAATGTCTTGCACTTCTTGGATTCGATTTTCTTATTTTTCTAAATCGGTTGATTAACCCAGTCTGTTACTGACACAATTTCAAGACAATCCAATCAGGTTGCTGACTCTACAAGTTTAAAAATTCAAGTCAACTATTTTGAGAAATCAGCAGAAAATGGTTCTAATTGAAGTAGGAGCCGATAAACAAATAGCTGACTATGGTGGGAATAAGAGTAGTTTTCTTTCCCTCATGTGGTAATTTTATTTGGAGACCCTTTTTTCTAAAATGATACATATCCTGCATGTCTATCTTGTTATGATGATCTTTCTACCAGCCTTGTCCAACTGACTGCCACTCAGATTATTAGACAAGAACTCCCAGAATCCCCAGTAATCATAATACATGCTATCTGAAAATTCTGGACTTTTTAAATCCAATATACCTGGGGAACATTAGATTGGATAAAGCAACTTTGTTATTCTGTTGCACAAAATCAATCAGATTGAGACGGGTAGTTTTAAAAATTGCATAAATAAAATAAATACAAAAGCACTGTAGGGCTGTCTGTGGAGACATGGTATTTTCAAAACAAGCAAGAGTCAGATATATATATATATGTTACACATAAATAGACCTGTCGATTAATGTTTGTCTTTTAATATGGAAAAATTAGCATGAATTGTTTTTAGAATATATACAATTCTACAAAGCTGATTAAAGTACATTTGATAACTGCCATTCACACAGTTATTTTATGCTATACCATAATTGTGATAGCTTTTCATTAAAAATGATATTAAATATTGAATCTATTCACAGATTTAGTGCCTTGACCCATAGTAAGAGGAAAGGCAAAAAAAAAAAATGAATTGCAAAAGGGCTTTAATTTAGACATATGCCAGCTATAGTACATGATAGTATTGATATTGTCAAACATCTTAGCAGAGGTAGTTTTGTTTGCAAATTCCTCAAAGACTGCATTTTCTCCAATATCTTGGGTGTTCAAATCCCTGTACCCTTAAAATCTGTTTGCCCTATTGGGGAGCAGAAGGTATTGTATGTTTCACAAAGAAATAAAAAAGCCTGAAGTCTCTAAGTGACAAAACATCACTTTTATTGAAATCAAATCAAATCAAATATTTATTATGGTCCTAAGGACAGCAGTCAGATAGACGTAACACAAGTTATAATGTTATATAAAACTAAAAAAAAATCCAGACCCAAAGAGAGAATGGGTCTAAATATAAACATGCAAAATTGGGCAGACTAGAAAGATTTGAGCAATTTAAATAGGAATTCAATAGGAGAATAAGGCAGCTTGGCCAAAGTAATATTTCAACCACATATCTGGGACCAAAACCAAGTTTCAAGAACTTTCTGGAACCCTGGGATAAAGGATGTAATTCTTATCCCTGGGTGAATGATTTTTCAGAAGGTGGGGACCATGACATAGAAGAGATGTATTCCCCATGCCCGTGGGTTTGGTGTAAAGTGTCATCTATATGCAGATGACACCCAACTATACATCTCTACACCAAACCATCCCAACGATGCTGTGAAAGTGATGTCCCAGTGCCT
>JAOYMU010000098.1:76837435-76847551 GCA_025802295.1 Psammodynastes pulverulentus
ATATATATACACACACACACACACACACACACACACACACACACACACACACACACATTATATGGCTGCTGCGATTGCTCTTTGGCTGCCTACATAAAAGTCCATTTTTCCGGATGTTCTGATACAATCTTTTAATTATATTGGCTCATGCAATTGAATTTGATTTTGATTTTGATATATAATCCTTGTGACTACCACTTCTGTCCTTTGCTATACTATCTCTCCTTCTTGCTCAGTTTTTAAACTATTTTTAAAAGTGTCTTGCACTAAATAAAAATCCAATTTCCTAGCTTTGTACAACACAATGACATTCCTTGGGCTGTATAGAGATAGTTCAGGGACTATATTAGAATATGCAGTGAACGGAGATATTACATTGTAGGTTATTATGTGAAGCATTAATTCATGGATTACTGTGTGAAGCATGGAGGAAAATCTTCTTTTGTATTTGAATAAAGTTACTTAATTTTTTGAATGAACTCATGTGAAGAATAATAAAATGGCTTGAATATGTGAATTCTATCACTAAAGATAATGAAAAGCTGTAACATCTTTTCTGTCCTTTCTCATAAATAATGAATTCTGCTGGCCACTAATCGCTTAGCAGAAATTTATAACAAAAAAATATATTCCTCAATAAACATGCGTAACAAATGAATAGTAGATACATTTATCTAAATGTCATGAAAAAATAGAAAAACCATTAAGAGATTGCAGATAGATAATTATTATAAAGGACTGTCACCAAATAAAACAATGTAATGTGATCTTATTCTGAAAAATCCAAGAATTTAATATGACAGCATTTCCTTTATTATTGGTTGGCAGAATACCTGCAATTAATATAATTATTGAATTTACAATCTTAATTTCTGTTTCAGACACTTACATTTGTCCTATTACTTCATGCTGTATGTAGCTAAAATTAGTTACTTGAGTATACATACATACATACTTTCCTAGTTAATTAAAGAAACTAGGACCAAGCAAATGATAAGTCAAAATAATAAGCAAAAGTATAGGAGGGATTCAGATGCACCAAATTGCTTTCATGCATTTCAGTTAAAATGCATGAATTCATCTTATTCAAAATTCAAAAGACATTTAGTAGTACAAGTTAGCTGAGTAAATTTTCATCTCTTAGGTGATGCAGTTTCTCCCTAGTGTTTAGTTATTCATATTGACATCACAAATCTGTTATTTAAAACTTACTTTTTGAAATTTGAACTTGAAAAGGGAATAAAATTCTGATCATTGATCCTTTTTTCTCTCATTCCTTGATCATCCAAGTTCTAAAGCATGTGTTCAAAACATTAGGAACATACAGGATTAGACAGACACTTGACCCCTGATTGGAAATTCAGTGCTTACTATTTCTGTGCTATTTCAATGTCTATTATTTCTGTAAAATATGTTTGAAAGAAAAATCAACCAGAAATTCAAATTATGCAAATTCAGGGTTTTTTTTAATTAATATGAGTTTAAGAACTTCATTTTCCATTTTTGTCTTAAACTAATATTTATTACACCTGAAATTAACACTGTTTGAAGAATAGTTTATATTCTAGAGTCTTTCAGTATTATGTAAATCTAGAATAAAATGGTAAACTATTGAGGTAAATTCCATATCATTTTCTTGGAAACAATATAGAAATAGTTTGCCTTTTAGGATTCCCCCCACCCCAATTCCTGTCTTGGCTACAGTTTACAATTTACAGGTAGGTCTCCCACCCAACATCCACCCAACTTCTTAATTTTTCAAGGACAGGTTGGTACTGTCATCTAACAGGATGTTGTATCAATTACAACAAATATTTTAATAGTATGGGATAGTAATAGTATCCTTCTAAATTTCTTTTATTTTGGAAATCATCAAAAACTATGAAAATAATTATATGGTAAATGGTGGAATGCCTCCTTAGAATTGTTTTATATGAATGTGTTGATTGCATTGCAGGGATTATGGTCAGATCAGTACATGTTCTATAACTGCTGGTAGTAACCATGTGGTTTTTAATGTTGATTGATAGATTTTAAGGAAACTGGAAGGATTAAGAAACAATATTTAGTAATTGATGTTAGTGTAAGCTTATTGTTTATTTTCCCCAAGACATATAAAATGGTGCAATATAAGAAATTAATTTTATTTCTGTTGTAAGTTGCTATTTTTGCTATAACAATGCTGGCTGGAAACCTAAAGTTTAGTTTCTCAGCACTGAATGAAAAATTAACATCACATGAAGAATGATTTAATTTAAGGTTGCTTTGTTCATGCTTGTTCTCCTTCTTTAATTACACCAACAACACACTTTCTAATGAATTACTTCCATGTATACATATTTTATTCTGGACAGAATTATTTAATGTTTCAGTATTAAAGATTACAAATGTATGCAAACACTTACATCCAACAGTGTGTGTATGCTTTTGTGTACTTTTCTACCTCTTTATTTATAATGTCTTATATTTGAAATGTTTTAGTGCCTGCTACATGTTTAAATAAACTTTAACAATAGAGAAGGGATTTAAAAATGCCATCGAACTGGAAAACATGAAACCTTACATTAAAAGATTTCCTACTGGCATAGCAATAACTTTAAACTAAACCAAACAAGGTTATAAATTATATTCAGGGTCTTGTTCTAATAGCAGTGCTATTTTTTCCCTACTGCTGTTTGATTGATGTCCTTTCTTGGAAGATCTAAAAGGTGATACCTATTACCAAAAAAACAAAATAGAAAAACCCCACACATCACTGAGAAGCAACAGAAGATGGATTTGTGTCCAGATTGTACATCATAAATTATATCTCCCATTTAGCCAAAATTCAAACATAATAATAAATCTTGTGTTGCTGCTTTGTGTGTTCTCGATGCACTTTCACCCTTTGACCTGCTGTACAATTTCTGTTTGAAATTCAGTAGTCTTGGAATCAAAGTTTATTCTTCAGGCAGTAAACAAAAATAATCTTTGATAAGGCTATGTTTATGATGTTATCTGTCATGTAATTGCTGTCATTCTTTTTGCAGCTTGCACAGACAAGGAACTGCGAAATCTTGCATCCCGTCTAAAAGACTGGTTTGGCAGTCTTCATGAAGATGCGAATCGTGTCATCAAGCCAACAAGCTCAGATTCAGCACAAGGCAGTAAGATGACAAATCTGAGAATAAAATTTGAGATATGTTCACAAGTTCAACAAGAATAGCAATGACAGCTATGTTTTTAAGTGACCCAATAATATCTTAGCACATATTTCCATTCCTTTCATTACTGCTTCTTTTCATTATGTAGGGAAGAAGGGTTCATGTAGCCAGGACTGCCATTTTAAATACATTTTGAAAATAATATAGTTTCTTGTATAATGGTATTGTATTCTCTTTCAGCCCCTAGGGATTCCAGGTTCTTACCCTCTAGGCTTAAATGAGAAAGCTGAATTAAACTTGGAAATTTACAGAGATTAAACTATAACAAATAATGAGGAAGGATTCTAAAACAGAAGGACAATCAATTCATGGTATAATGTTTAGTAACTTGTCTTGCTACTTGTTACTTTCAACCTTCTAAGCATGAATTAATCTAAGTTCTACTTCAAACTCTCATAGTTTGGGGGACGGAGGTTTTAGGGAAGATATATATTTCATAAATACTTTTATATCTTGGTGTGGATCAAGGTTTGGAATTCCCCCAATCTTTCTTAATTTGTTATGGGGAGTTATTTGATAGGGCAGGGATAGCAAACAGAAAATAACCTTGTTGACAGTATCAAGCCCTGAGAGTTAAATACTGGAGGATATTAGGCTCAAAGTCTTAGGTGTTGATGCTTCTGACAAGATTTTACAGGCTGTTACGGGACTCTTTTTCATAAAAGCATTAGAAGGGACTTGATGACCCCATTGTAGTTAATAAAATGCATAAGGAAAGACTACAAGATAGACATGATGAATTATTTATCCATGCTATTGTTTATTAGTTTGTTATATTTATTATCTTTCCTGAATGGAGATTTTCCTTTCATTTTATTCTCACTATTTATTTAGCATATGGTATATTATACATGGACTAGCAATATATTAACATTTCATCTAGATTAGTAGAACATAATAAAATATAAATATTAAAAAGATATATGTTCAAATACCAATGTCTAGATCATCTAACCATTGAAAGGCAGCATCATTTATATTTTTAAAAAAATCGATACAAGCCTTTGAGGTTGACTGGACTAAAAGAAAGTGAAATTTAAATCAAATTACCATTGAGTTTCCACGGTTGGGGATAGATTTCAATTGGGGTTTCCCAAATCATATTCCATTACCTTAATTGCTGTATCACTCCAATACTTGTATTCAGAATGCAGTAATTTATATTCAAATGCATTCTGACAATATTATATAGCCAACATCTCAGTTAATATACTCATCTACACATACTATGTTTAGAGTTCCCCAAATGACAGATAGAAAAACATTCCACAGAAATGAAAAAATATTAATTTCTGTCCACCAACATTTTTGGTGGACAAAAATATATAAATTTTGTAAAATATATAGATTTAGAAAGGAAAAGGACAAGGAAATGAAATAGAGAATGACAGCATTATAATTGTTTATTCCAGAGTAAAGAAGAAAACAATGTGCTTCATTTTTATAAAGTCAGAATGTGCACAGGTTATCCTCTCTCATCTGAATGCTGGAGACAAAATATTTCAAGTTACTCGGTCTCCAAAAACTATTGAGTATTGAACAGCTTCTAATAAAGCTTCTAATATAGAGATTAAATCGATATTTAGCCATCACAAAAAAGTTTAGAACTTGGTATAAGAACAGAATTAAAAGATGACTAATTGGTATAATTGGCTCAACTGCTTTGACAGTATATTACACATAGTTGTCAACTTACAACTATTCATTTAATGACCATTTGAAGCTACAACAGAACTGAAAAAAATGATGGATGGCCATTATTCACACTTACAACCATTGCAGCATCCCCCATGGTCAAAATTGGGATGCTTGGCAACTGGCTCATATTTATGATGATTGCAATGTCCTGGGGTCATGTGATCACTTTTGTGACCTTGTGACCCACAGAGACAACAGGGAAGCTAGATTCACTTAACAACTACAAGAAAAGTCACAAATGGGACAAAACTCACTTAACTGTCTTGCTTAGCAACATACATTTTGGGCTACATTATTGGCATAAGTCAAGGATTACCTGTACTAAATGTTCCTAATCAGTGTTTCTGAACTTTCAGGAATTTTAAGATATGTGAATTTCAACTCCCAAAATTCTGCATTACTAAGAATCCTAGGAATTGAAGTCCTAGAGAAACACTACTTTCAGAAACATTATTCTAAATCTTCTTTGTCCCAGAACCACTGATCATTAAACCAGATTCAAGAGATACTATTTACCCCAAGAGAACAGAAAATGGAAACAGACAGTTCACACATGCAGGAGTTGGACTCAACGTGCATGTTATCAGTGGGAATCAGAGCGAATATCTCTCTAGGCAAATGAGGCACCAAGATAGCACAAGAAAAAACAAGAGTTGTGGCCCTAAAAACATGGGATAGAATATAGCTAATTCAAGGAATGGATATAAAGAATAATACTGAAGTCCAGCCCAATCAAACACAAATGCAAACTTTAGCATAGAAGAAAGAAACAACCCTGAACCAACTGTAGAAGAATATATCATCCTGTTTCTGTGAGTCGTAGCTATTGTTAGAAACAGGTGAACTAGAGACTCACCTCAAAGGATTTATTTTAGACAAAATCTGAGACAGCAAAGTCTGATATGGGCTCCAAAAGAAATGCAGTCAAATTCTAGCTCACTGAGTGGGTTGAGGGAAGGACATGGATTATGGTCTGAAAATTGAGTCATGAAAACTGGAGATATTTTCTTGTTGGTTTGAGATGTTTTGCTGCCCATTCAAGCAGCTTCTTCAATCTGAACAAGATAGTTAGATGGAATCTAACTAAAACTAAAACTTATTGAGACTGAAGAAGCTGCTTGGATGAGCAGTGAAAATAAGTCCATGATTCAATTTCCAGACATTTCTTCCCGGATGACTGAGAATTTTCATCGATGACATGGAATATTGTTTTTCGGGGATTTTCAAACTTTGATTGAACAGCTTATAGGGGCATCCTCATAAACACAAATCTGTACACTACATAACAAGCCCATGTTTCCTACCACAGAGTGTCTCGATGTTTTATTTATTAATCATATTAATCTTGTTAGCCGCCCAACTCACAAGAAGCAACTCTGGGTGGCATATAACAATCAGTAAAACAGCAAATGTCATTGGAAAAATATAAGGCATAATTACACATAAACAAAGAGCACTGAACAAAGGGCAGGTAAGGCTATAATTATAATCACCTGCCAAAAGACCCACAAAACCCTGATTATGAACCAAAGCACAGGGCAACATAAAAAGGCCTTTGGCAGCCCTGCTGTTTCTCACACCAACCTGGTAGATGTCAGCGAGGACAGAAATAAATCTGCCAGTCTGATATTCCCTTCTTTCAGCGGTGGGAAGCAGATTTTGCTGAACCTGTCAGCAACTTCCCAGCTGCTCATGATAGACTTTATCAAACTTGGTCATTTTTTCAGTCTGAAGGTTAAAAAAAATCACAAAAACCTGTATGTTCCTGACACATTCTCAATTGGAAAACATAACCTTAGCAAAATATCTTTTAAAACATACATTTATTATGAAGCACACAAGCCCATCTCTCTGAGCAAATTATCTTTGAGATCTTCTCTGTACAAATGAAAAAAAAAAGGCAAGATCATTTTTAAAAAATGTTTCTTTTTCTGGAATGATGGACATTGTAGAAAAGTTGGCTTCTCCCTTGAATCAATGTCCCAATCTAGAACCTATCTGTGTATCTTAAGACCTTGCTATGCTTTTGGACACCTGTAATTGTTCAGATGAAAAGAATTGCATTTGTAATTATTCTTGTAATTCAAACATTAATACAGCTATATCAAGCCTTTTACTCAGCAGACCCTTCCACACAATTTTTGTACTTTTTCAGTTGAGGTTATAAGGAGCAGAATCACATTATTCAGTGTACACAGTAAAGGTGTTCGTATGTAAAATAGTAATTTTTTCACAAGATTTGGTATCTTTGCCACAGTGCGAATTTTGTACAACTATAAAACCTGCATTCCATTCCGTGCAATAATGCATAAATTGCAGGTAAGGGCAACTTGATTCAGATGTAGATCAAAGGGCTTTTATATCCTCTCTGAACACACAGACTAAGGATAATTTTTTTTATTTAGAATTTCAACTTATTCTGCTGGACGTATACAGATTCTTCATATATACACAGGAAGAACTGAACTGATACAAATTAGGAGTACATTTATCATCTCAGTGATGTCTACATGAACTAGGCATAAGACACTTTCTTCTTATGTTTAGCATCAGCTAAACAGGCACTTTCTTTTACAATCCTCTCTGACATGAGTTATCAGGATATACTTATGAAGCTGTAGTAAGCATGTAATCCCCCCCACATAAAGTGTTGTTTATGTGGTTTTATGGTTTTCAAGCAAGGTTCAAACATTTACAATGTTGGGAGTATGTCATGGATATTATCATTAAATAGCTGGAATGCCTTGCTGAGCATGACAAGTTAGGTAAAAGTAAAGGTTCCCCTCACACATATGTGCTAGTTGTTCCTGACTCTAGGGGGTGGTGCTCATCTCCATTACAAAGCCGAAGAGCCAAAGCCGGCATGACTAAATGCCAAAGGCGCATGGAACACTGTTACCTTCCCACCAAAGTGGTCCCTATTTTTCTACTTGCATTTTTTATGTGCTTTCAAACTGCTAGGTTGGCAGACACTGGGACAAGTAACGGGAGCTCACCCCATTACACAGCACTAGGAATTCAAACCCCCGAACTGCCAACATTTCAATCGACAAGCTCAGTATCTTAGCCATTGAGCCACTGTGTCCCTGCCATGACAAGTTACAAAGATGCTATTTTTAAAATCAAAAATTAGTGAGGATGTGTTCCCAAATCT
This sequence comes from Psammodynastes pulverulentus, assembly GCA_025802295.1. Lineage (NCBI taxonomy): Eukaryota > Metazoa > Chordata > Lepidosauria > Squamata > Psammodynastidae > Psammodynastes > Psammodynastes pulverulentus. Next base: position 76,845,491 of record JAOYMU010000098.1, read on the forward strand.
TCTAAATTCCTAAAGTGCTTTCTCTTACCACCCCCATCCATGTCACATTTGTATTTTCCTACATAGATGTGTCACATATCCAGGCAAAATACTGCAGACACCCATCAGTTCTATTTTCTAAAAATGTCTGTAGGGCTCATGTGATACCTGCAAACATTACTGGAAATAAAGATGTACTTGGAGATCAATATTTTGTTTCCTTTCTTAAAAAGGAATTTAATTTAATTGAGTTGAGTTGAGTTGAGTTGAACTGAACTGAACTGAATTGAATTGAATTGAAATTTCACACAATTAAAATTAGACACTCAAGGAATTTGTCTCTGGTGCCATAGCTCATAGTATACATGCAAAGCAACAGAGTAATGATAATCATCATCATCATCATCATCATCATCATGTCAGTAAAACAAACTTTTTTTTCTTTTTTAACAAAATGAGACATAGAAGGAAGCACCATGAGTACCACATTGAGGATTAAAGTTTTAAAGTGACTTAAAGATAATGGGAAATGATGGGTTAAACCTTCCTTGGGTGCATCACATGAGATATTAAAATGTTGCTAAGAATGTAAATATCAAAAACAGTCAAAAAAATAAAAACATTCTAACTTGAAATGGGAATATTGACAAAGATTTAAGTACTAGCCTTCTTCTGTTACAGACAAAGCTCCTTTCTTTCTTGCAACCAAAAGAATATCAGTCAATTTTGGGACAACCAGAGAGAAGTAGCACAATCTGACAACTACTTGGCAGAATCCAAAGTCATGTCTTAATCTACGGTTCCTAGATTTAGTTGTGAGATCAGTTCAGATTCCTTTTGTCTTTGTTTTGCTGTTACTGTAGTATATTTACTAACATTTGCTTTCTTTAGCTTTGTTCTGTTTTGTGAGACATATGTCCAGAGTCTAAAATTCCACAGTCAAAATTTTCTATTCTATTTTATCCATCATTGTATTACCATTTTATTTTTAGTTTGTTCCCTCCCTATTGTTCTCATCTAGTGATTTTATCCTGTGGTGAAGGTTGTAATGAACACACTGAGCTTCATTGCTTGCAGTTCAATGTGCTAATTGTTCTCTACAGATTTAGAAATCAGGTGTTTCTCCACCCACTTTTGTCTCCATGAGTCATAGGGCTAGAAATATGAGAATTAACATCTGTTTCTTCTGAATGCTATAGAAGATCTTATTCTGTATGGAATTTGTCTCCTCTAAAATGATTTTTTTCCAGAATTATCTTATTGTCCTTGAATAGCCTTCAGTAGTGAGTGAGAATCTTGGGGTGGGTCTCATTCCAGATAATGCTTCATTTATGATGAGGGATTCTTGTAAATGCATTCATTTACAAGAATCCCTTTCAGGGCTTGGAAAAGAAACAAAACTTTTCCAGATGCAAACCAATAATTCACTGAATTACAGTAAGGTTTGTTATTCCTTTTCAAGTCAATAATTTGTGTTTATATCTTATGTATTCAGTAGATGTGATTTACTAAGCTATGCATACATTTCTACACAAATGTTACAGTTTCATTGATTCTTTATTCTTTCCCTAATTCACATAGGGAAAGCTATAGCACACATTTCAAAATTGCAACTTTGATATGCTCACTCTCTTAGGCAGCTTCGGTATTTCTTGGGCTTGTTTTAGCCTGGAGAGAAGGAGGAAAAGAGGAGAAAATAACTCTTTTCTAAGCCTTCTGCACTACTAAGTCCCAGCAGTCTTTTCCATCAGTCCGACTGCTCTGGAGATAGATCTCTGCTTGTTCCTGAAAGGTCCTCAGTTGCAGATTTCTGTCTAACTGTTCCTGGATTCATACATCACCTCCAGTCCACCCAGCACATATACAACAATGCCCAACTATCTCCTCTATTGCTTAATATATCTGCCCTATTTATATAACCTCCCTAGGATATAGGTGGGCCTAATCCAGCGGTGATATTCTGCCGGTTCACGGCTACTCGCACGAACCTGTAGCGCTGGTGAACGGTAGCTTCGACGATCGACATTTTGTGGGTTTTTTTAAGCCCTCCCACCCACCCGCGCTCTTTCTTTACGTTTATCC
>JAOYMU010000098.1:76851615-76864691 GCA_025802295.1 Psammodynastes pulverulentus
GGTTTTTTTAGCGCGCGACGGGGGGAGCGCGGGGGAGCGTTCCGGCACCTTTTTGTGCCGAAGAAAAGCCCTGCTTGAAACTATGCCCATTTAGAAATACTACATTTCAGCCGACATCAGCGGATATAAAGTTCTACAGACAAATTCTAGGGTGATTCTATAATATGCATATAGAGAGAGCGAGGTGAAGACGCTCACCTCTCACTCGGAAGGTTGAGAGTTCAATCCTAGGGAGCAATAGATGTTTCTCTATCAGGGTTCAAAGAGACAATATCTGCTGCAAACTTCATGTAGGCATTAGGAAAGGCATCCAGCCAGTAAACGTTCAGCTCCATTCAATTGCCCCAACTCCATCCCAAAACAAAGGGATAAAAGGGTCATAAAAAGAAAACAAAGGAAATCACATAAGCCTCTTTATTGAAATCAAATGCTGTTATGAGATTACCATAAGAAAGGACTTCTCTGTTTTTTGGAATAAATTGTATTAATCAGTAATGGTTGACCCATGCCCATGAGTGTCCTCGGGAGGAGCGAGAAGGGACAAACATTTGAATTTGCACTATGATCATCACATAAATGAAATAAATTATATAATGTGCATCATATGTATGAAGTTGTTGTTAGTCACAAAGTCATGTCCGATCCATTGCGACCCCATGGATAACATTCCTCCAGGCCTTCCTATCCTCTATCATCCCCCAGAGTCCATTTAAGCTCACACCAACTGCTTCAGTGACTCCATCTAGCCACCTCATTCTCTGCCGTCTCCTTCTTTTACCCTTAATCGTTCCCAGCATTAGGCTCTTCTCCAGTCCTTCCTTCATGTATGAAGTTATATTGATGCATAAAACATCACCACAGGCTGAACCAGATTGTAAATTATTCCTTTTGGAATAAGCACAACAAAATGTGCTTTGGAGTCACCCAAAAAAACTAGCTAGCTCAGCAACCTTCTTTTCTCACCACTTCTGCTGCTTGTATCCCATGATATTATAAAGCATAAAAAAAAGCATAAGGTTTCCCTCACACATATGTGCTAGTCGTTCCTGACTCTAGGGGTGGTGCTCATCTCCGTTTCAAAGCTGAAGAGCTAGCACTGTCCAAAGACATCTCTGTGGTCATGTGGCCAGCATGACTAAATACCAAAGGAGCACGGAAAGCTGTTACCTTCCCACCAAAGGTGGTCCCTGTTTTTCTACTTGCATTGTTTATGTGCTTTTGAACTGCTAAGTTGGCAGAAGCTGGGACAAGTAATGGGAGCTCAACCTGTTACGCGGCACTAGGGATTCAAACCACTGAACTGCCAACCTTTCGATTAACAAGCTCAGCGTCTTAGCCACCAAGCCACTGCCTCCCTATTATAAAGCATACTTATCAATAAACAAATAGAGCTTTGGATATATTTAACAGATAACAGTGTAAAATTAATACATACATTTATAAACATTTCTTGACTCACTTATATCTGATTCAAGAAATGTTCAATGTTCAATAGCTTTTTCTCCAAAGTTACTGAAGTTCGTTTAGCTAAATGTGAACAAGACTTTGCACTATTTAATATATTTTTGCTCAACCACACATGCGGCCAAAAAAAGGAGGATCCTGGAACTGTTGCTCAGACCTCATCCGTCACATCTCTACCTTATCTGTTAAGTGCAGCCTGTTATAAAATAGCATTAATGTCTGCCAAAATATCTCACCAAAGCCTCTTTTGATGATTCTTCTTCAATGTCAGTGATGATCCTCATCTGGGTTTGCCACAAATTCTTCTAGCAAGATGCCTTTTTGTTTCTAAAAATTAACATTTAGAATAGTGAGCACATTATAGTGCCTTTCTAGTTTTCAGGTCATTTCAGTCCAGGTGATAAGAATGACCTTTACAACTGAAATATCGTATGGAAAATTCTGATGCTGTACATAATATTTACAAATGGGAATGCAATTCTTTCTTTTACATAGTATGACAAAATAACAGCTTGCATCTGTTGATTGGATTTTCTGAGAAGTGACCTACTACCTGGTTACCATGAGTTCAAAAAGTCCTACCCACCTAGATATGTACCTATTGCAGAAAATAGTTTGATAAATTGTGTGTCGTCCTTATCAGTAACCCTGAAAGAAGTAAAAGCAAAGAGTTGCAAGAAAAAGTAAAATTTTAGCACACTAGGTCTTGAAAGGAAGATGGGAAAGTTGTCATATTTGGAAGTTGTAACCTGAGATCTTAAGAAGCTTGAAAGGGAGAAAATGTAATTGCATACTTTTCCTAGAAATGCAGGCTCATTTTATCACAGTTAATTCTCACCCATATACACCTGAGGTTTTAAAATGATTCTACCTCAAAATATATGCACGGCTTGCACACCACTTATCTCTTCCTTTTAAAAAGAGAAAGTGTTCACTAACAGGTAGAATGCTGCCTTTTGCTTCCAAAGCAAATGTTTTCAGAGATCAAATGTTTTTAAGGAATGTGAAATTATGGATATTAATGAATGTAATACAGAAAACTAAGGTGACAATGGTAGCTCTTGCTGCCCAACTTCTAGATAATTTGAAGGTATTAGTGCTGCTTCTCTTAAAATTGTGAGGGTGGAGAATGCGTTTGACTCCTGTTTCAATAATAAATGCCAATTCCAGCAGCATTCTGCACTATAATTTAATGATTTATTTGAATCACTGTAGGAATATATGGTTCTTTGAAAATCAACATTCCTTAAGTACAATAAAATCACTTTATTTATTGAAGAGTGTTCCATGTATAGATGAACAATTAAACTGAAAAAAATCTTTATTTAACTGGGGCCTCGTGCATCTTTATAAAAAATCATGATGCTATGATGCAAACTCTGAAGATTGTATCGACCAAAGCTTCAACCCATGCATTTGATTTCCATTTAGTTCTGAATTAAAATCATGTTCTATTTTCTAGCAATTCAGGAAGGAAAAGACAATGTGAAATCCAATTTTACAACTGTTATTTGCGAAACATGAGAATACAATAAATTAGAGTGAGATTTTTAAAGTTTTCTTTAGCTATCTATGTTTTCTTCTCAGCTGGAATTGTTTGTTCCTTCCTCTACAGGATTCGATACTAGCATATTACCTATCTGTAAGGATTCATTGGGCTGGATGTTCAACAAACTGGATATGAACTATGACCTTCTCCTTGATCACTCTGAGATCAATGCTATTTACCTTGATAAGTATGAACCATGCATTAAGCCTCTCTTCAACTCCTGTGACTCCTTCAAAGATGGAAAGCTTTCCAACAATGAGTGGTGTTACTGCTTTCAGAAGCCTGGAGGTAATTGACCAAATTCAACCTCAGAGAAAATCGATTACAAATCACTATGCTATACTTTACTTCCAATAAAATTAAGAGGAAAAGAAGTTGTGGTGCTTTGTATCATATTTATAACCATACTTCCACAATACAACTGATGTGGTATTTAATAGGAGGAACTATCTATTTCATCTATCTATTCATCTTGAGAGTAGCGTTCACATGTTAAGCGCCTAAGGATGTCAAAATCCAAATATCCAATATTTTAGTCTAGTGAATAGCAGCTGAGATGTTGAATGGTAAAGGAGCACTGTTATGTCCTTCCCATGTGCACTACAATGTACAGAGCCCTCTCATTTCTTTAATTTTGTTTTTATTTATGTTAATAATATTTATAGTTACATCTTAATAAGCACAAATCAACTCTGGGTGATTTTATGGGTTAAAACTCTTCAAGATGTGCTGTCTTGTACTACATTAGACAATCCTAGTAAATACTTTTCGGCACCCAAAGTTTTATAGTTTTTGTCTTGTGATTTGACTTCCAGTGAACACTTGGGCTTGATTTACTCAAGTACTAAGCAGTTGGTTCTTTGGCTGTCAAAGGAATGCAGATCAGTTCTTCCCCTGCCAAAGGTCAGAGGAATTAATCTTTTTCCTCTCACATGATAAGCCATCCCTCACATCTGTACTTCATACAGGAGAACACCAGTGAGTGGACCATTCTAGCTTTTGATTTAATTGAAAAGTCCTGATTTTTCAAGAGAGTTAGAGGACTCCAAACCTGTTTGCTCATCATTAGTATTCTCTGATTCTCTTTTACATACTCCTCATTTTATCAATTCTGGAACATAGAACTTTGAAGCCTAAACTTCATTCATAACTGTTTATCTTAAATTCTTCTAGTTTTCCAATAGTCATGATCTTTATTTTCTTGATATTCAAAGAAAACCCTGCATTCTCACTCTCTTGCTTTAGTAATAGCAATAGCATTTAGACTTAAATGCTGCTCCATAGTGCTTTACAGCACTCTCTGAGCAGTTTACAATGTCAGCATATTGCCCCCAACAATCTGGGTCCTCATTTTATCAATTTTGGAAGAATGGAAAGCTGATTGAGACAATCAGGAGTGAACTCCTAGCAGTGAGCAGAGATAGCCTGCAATACTGCATTCTAAACACAATGCCACCAGGACTTTACTTTTAGAATGATCGGTCTTAGTTCTTCTTCAGTTTCTGCCTTAGAATTATCTCAGGTTGTTTATTTTTTTCTATTGATTTTGATACCATTTGTTGAAATCAAATTCCATTCTCATTGTGGCATCCTGATTATTATAGAGATTTCTTATCAGAAGAATCAGATAGTTGATTCTGACATCTGCTTATTCGATTGCCACTTATCTCTATATAAAGTGCTAATCTTTTCAGACCGATTTTCAGCTATATCTTGCTGGCATGTAGTATTAAAGTTATTCTGTAATTCCCCTGTTTTATGGATTGGGATTGTCCTTTTCCAGTCTTTTGACCATGTTTTTTTATATATTAGTTAGCAGAGAGCTATCACGAGATTTGCTGTTTTCATGCCAGTTTCATTTAAGCATTCTATGGCAATTGATAGTTATTTTATAATAATCTGACTTTCTCCTCAGGCATGACCAATTTATCATAAGCTTCCTTTGTCTTGAATACAATATTATCTAAGTTGGTTGTCTTGTACAATTTGTTCATTTATTCCTTCCGCCTGTTTAAACAGTACTAGACAACCCATGATTCCTTGGGTTATTGTTTCAGCTATATTTCCTTACCTAAATGAGAAACAGAATAGCCACAGTTGGGGGAAAAAAGCAGTGGGAACAGGAGCAACTCCCAACTCCTTGCTGGCTTCCCCCTTGGCTTTCCTTGTGAGAAAGTGACAGAGAGCATTGGAAATGGCAATCATGTGACCACAGTTGACACAACAACGTGGAGGCATGGGAGCTCTGAATCAACCGCAACTTTGCCAAATTTCAATGCTGCAGGAGTAAATGGGTCCCAGATTTAAGATGTACTCCTTCAGTTAGCCCATTTGAGGTACATTGATTAAAAAAAAAATTCCCGCATAATGTATCATTTCACTCAATTAAAGGTTACAAACAGGAGAATTTTAGTGGCATATAGATTTTTCCATCATTAAATCCTTTTCATGCACGTTCCTTAATGATGTTGGATTATTTCTGCAATTTCTTTCATTCTCCTAAATAGATCCCTTTTTCTTTGTTTGTGTTTTTTCTTCTTCTCCATCTTTTTTATGAGCTTTCCAGCTTCCTCTTTTAATTTCTTTCCACAAAGGTCCAGAGTATTTGCCCCTGACCTCAAACTTATATTTCTCAGGAATGTGTTATATCTCATTGGGATTTGATTCTTTCGAGCCTTGTTTAGTCCAAAGCATATTTCTGTGATTAGCAGTTGATAGTCTGATCCACATTCAGCACCTTACAGTGTTTTACAAATCAACAGAGAATTTTCCCATATGTTGCTATGTAAGATGTAATCTATTCCATTACTGTGTTGTTCATTTGGATATGTTCAGGTATATAGCTGTCATTTGGATTGCTGGAAAAATGCATTAGCAACAAAACCAACCATTTTTGGCATCAGCCATTGGCCTGTAGGTTCCTAGTTCATATTTTCAAATAGTTTTCAAAGGAGATTCCTTTCAAACTTTTGCATCAAGTCAATATTTATAGCTTGGCCCAATTCAAAGAAACCATAAATGGGACGCAGCAGAAACATTTCTTTAGTCCTTTCCCCCACCTTTTGGCATAGCAATTAGTCCCATAACCAGTATACTTTCATTAACCTGACTTATAACATTGTCTGCTCCTCCAAAGTAAAATGGATTAATAGAAAACACCGGACTTTTCCCATAGCCATATCTGGTTATTGCCACCTGTATCCCTTTGAGAGAGAGAACAAAAACATTTATTGATATGCAGAGCTTGTTTGAGATCAAGGAACAGCTTTTTCCCCAGATGAAAGAAAGGTTTTGTGTAGTATAGTAATTTAAGATTATTTTCCAGTGAGTGCAATGATGTCTGTTTGGAGCTGTTTTTCCTATCCAGAAACATAATTTCAGATATGTGAAAAGAGTGTTTCGCTCTTTTCCTTTGGTTGTTTCATTTACATTCTTCATTTAAAGAGAACAAAGGAAGATTGAATGGCGGCGTCAGAAAGACACCAGCCAGACAGTCTCTAATACATTCAAGGATAAATTTATCAAATTTAATATATTCTTTTGTATCTTTCTTTTTTTTTTTCCATTTCATGATGTATTAGTCTTTTTTATGCCATTCTCCTCCGTTAATATGTTTTATATGTTTTGAATCCCAATATTTCATTTTGAACAAAATGTTCAGTTTTCATCCCCATTTGTTCAATTTACTATTCTTTACTTTCTCCATATTTTTCGTGCTACACTGCCTTTTTGTATAAACATAAACAAAGCTATTATTACATAAGCAAAAGACATCCACTCCAAATGTTACATGGAATTAGAAATCTACCGAGTATTCTGCAAAGGCTGGGAATCTGTTTCCACATTCTCAGAAGCAGCTCTATATCAACATGACACCTTCTCCATCCCATCTGCTTCAGTAATAGCCTAAGCAGGAGTAGCAGATGCTTTGGGCTGCTTCCGAGAGAAATAGAGAACTATTCCCATCTGCAATATCCCAAACAGATTTTTGCAAACAATCTAACAAATCTTCAGTCTTCGTAGACATTCAGCTTACAGGTAGGGAAGGAAGGCTGAGGTACAATGTATCTGACATACCCACACCAAAAAGGACTGCCCTTCTCCATTATAGGACCAAACTTGTAAATCATGCATGGTCTGCTACTTAACTATTACAAAACACACCATGTTCTATCACCCGAGGACTTTGTTCCTTTGATTAAGCAGCAGGGCGCTCCGTAAATATCCTGAGAAATATAGATCCTGGTCATCAGTTGCAATTAAATCTTCAGAACTGTTTCAGCTGCTATTAGTTTATAGCTTAGGCAATTGCTTAAAATGTGGAAATTGACAAGGTAAATTAGAATCCTGTTTATATCAAGCTGATGAAGAGAAAGGGGGGGAGGAGGTTTTTAACAATAAAATGGCCCTCAAACACTATTTTTAAGCATAGCAGGTTGTGCTTTTTTAAATTAGTAAAGCTAATGTCGTGCATTTGTTCTGCTGTACTGTACAAGCACATGTAGTTCATTCATTCCCAGGTGAACAATAGACTATACTACCTGTCAATTGTGAAGCCAATCATTAGAGGGTCTGTCCCTCACCATCTGGAAACTCATTCTCGTGAATTATGTTTTAGGCCTCCCGTGCCAGAATGAGATGAACAGAATTCAAAAGATGGGCAAAGGGAAGAACTTGATGGGTAAGTTTAGCGATTTGCCTCTCACTCACTCAATCCATTAATTATTTAATAAATAATTATCATTAGAGCTTCATAAATTTATTTATTTATTTATTTTTATATGATCGTCTTTCTCATCCAAATAGCCAACAAGTTACAATAGAACAATGTAAGACATAAAATGTACAAATGCTACACATTTAATTCAAAAGGAAAACATCAGACAGAATAAAAAATACAACATACAATATCAACTCACTTGGGCTTAACTAACTATGTAATTCACACTCTTGGGCAAACAACCAGGTTTTCCAAACTTTTCAGAAGTCGAGGGTTGGAGCCAATCTGATCTCAACATCAGTCATAGCTCAAGAACAATGTAAAGAAATCTAGCCGAAGTTCAGTTCTTTATTTCCTGACACCATATAGGCAGAATCTTGCCAGACTAAACCTATAAGGTGCTAACCCAACTGATATATCCTGGAGATTCTACAGGGCAGCAATCCTACATTTCTTCCTCTTCACAATTCAACTCTGTACTGTGCTGCCTTTTGTCTCCCCCCTATCCTTGGAACGTGTGTCCTCTTTCCTGTAACCTGCTGCATTACTCTCCGTCACATGGCAAGGGGTACTAGAGGGCAGGTCTCTGCCAGAAAAGGCACAGTTCCTAGGTTCCACAGGTTGGCATTCTTTAATTGATGGGACCCAGATGTAATGTATTATATGATGTAATCAGTTCCTATTGAAATAGCAATGTTCCTTGTTTTTTCCACTTTATAAAATCACAAACAGAACTGAAGAATAATATATGTGATTCTTGACTTGACATCTTTATAGCAAAAGGACATTGCCTTCTTGCCAAAATCTCAAATCAGGTCCATTAAATTAAATTTACATTGGATACAGTTGGATATATTTTCTTATTATTGGTTTAGAAATCTAAAGCTTAAGAAAAGAACTAAAGCTACATTCACAATCATACTAATCTTAAAATAAGGCCTACTAAATTCAGTTGACCTTCCTGAGTCAACATGCATAAATGGTACTTATTCATTTTTTTGCTTCCTTAAAGTCTAAATTGTACTTTTTAACAATATTATAATGATAGAAATATCAAGACACTAATAGATGGAACGTCTTTGGGAGCTGAAGAATCCATCTGTTAAATTGCAGGATACTAATACTAATAAAGAAGATTTAAAATCCGTAATTGTATTATCTTCTGTATTTAATCATCCATGATTAAAATAAAGTAATATATTAGGAAAATCATTTGAGACAAATTGTTTCAGGTGAAAGTGGCATGAAATCCTTCCTTCCCTTGTTGCATTGTTTCAGCATATTGATTAATCTCACTGATTATTTTGCGTGCTATCTTGGGACCAAACCCTATTTAAGCCAATGCAATTTATTTTTAAATAGGATTGCATGGTTAATAGGACTGTGGCCACTTTGTAAATAATTGAGAAGAAATACTTTGGATCTTGCACAACCATATATACCCTCTGATATATATCTTTAAAGCTACCCAGTTTGTTAAAAAAAATAACTACCTTAAGAATTTGAGAAAAAGGACTTCTTTAGTGAATAGAAGAGAGATGCTGTGTTTATGTGTGATTGAAATCATTTCTTAATCATTTTGGAACCACACACAGCACCCTTAGTTAATTTCTGATTAACCCACTCCCTATAACTGGAACAGAATACAGTATTCTAGTCCAGCCTTTTAAAGCTTTTGGTCTTGCTTATTTATTTGATTTGATTTTGGCACCACCCAACTCCAAATTGACTTTGGACAACTCACAATATGACAAAATAAGATTTTTTTTAGAGGCAATAATCAGTAAATGATGAACAACCAAATAACTTAGATCAATACATATATACAAAATGCAGCCTGCACAAGGCCTGATAGAACAGTCAGCTCTTGAAGATCTTCCAGAGTATCATCAGAATGGAAATCATCTGATTATGAGCCACGATGGTACAATGGTTAGAGTGCAGTACTGCAGGCTATTTCTGCTTACAGCCAGCTGCCTGCAATTTGGCAGTTCAAATCTCAGCAGGGTCAAGGTTGACTCAGCCTTCCATCCTTCTGAGGTGGGTAAAATGAGAACCCAGATTGTTGGGGACAATATGCTGACTCTGTAAACTGCTTAGGAAGGGCTGTAAAGCACTGTGAAGTGGTATATAATTGCTATTGCTATCTTAGGGAGATCTCATTCCAAAGGGAAGGCAGCACAATAGAGTCATCCCAACAGGTGACAATGTCTAATTGAAGGGACTTGGTGGGCTCACTAGGATGGCTAGGCAGAAACCTCTGGAGATAAGTGGTCCTTCAATAAACTCTGTTAGAACTGTTAGAGCTTGGATAAGCAATGAATCAACAGGATTCATTGAGGTGAATGAAACTGCTTTAAAATGTGTTCTATCATTTCCAGCCAGCTCTCGATTAGCAATAGCACTTAGACTTATATACTGCTCCATGGTGCTTTAGAGCACTCTCTGAGAAGTTTATAGATGTCAGCATATTGTCCTCAACAGTCTGGGTCCTCATTTTACTGACCTCAGAAAGATGAAAAAGTTGAGTCAACTTTGAGTCCCATCAGGATTGAATCAGAGACTGTGGGCAGAGTTTGCCTGCAATGCTGCACTTAATCACACCGCCACCAGGTTGCAATTCCCTTTTGTACACTTTTCTTTCTGTATCTTCCTACAACTGCCCTTCCCCATTTGTACCTGTGAAGCAGTTATTGATATCTGTTAGCTAACTGGAATGCAATACATTCTTTAGGATTCGAAAGCAATACACTGGAACCCTGGAGAAAATGCCAAAGAGGATATTTATGGAATAAATATAAAAAAAACAGAGAAATTTAAATTTATATCCCTTCAGCAGGATCCAAATCCCAAGAATGGTGACAGATGGATTCCTCTGGAACCAAGAATTCCATAACAGTCTTCAGGACTTTGGGTCTACACTGAGGTTTAAATTGTGTGGGAGCTTATGGCATCTTCTCAGTCAGGCCATATAACCGAAAGCATTTGGTAGCACACCTTATCAGGCACTTGATCATAATTTTAGACAGTGGAACCCTTGCCACGAATATTTTTTTATTGAAGGCAAGGTCTCTAGCAGACAGTACCTGGGGATGGTCTAATGTTATGCCTTATCAGGACCTTGGAAACCCAGATAAGTGACCCTTTGTTAATGAGAACATTGCTCTTAGACAGCTATTGTTCCTCTTCCCTTGGCAGCTATTAGATTAAAGAGCTGGTGTTGTCCTCTTTATCTAAATAGTTACAAGCAGGAATACAGATAAGGAGCAGGCGAGAGTGATTAACAACATGCAATCCACACAGCCTAAGCTCATTTGTGAAGGAATTTGCAATGCAAAGCATGCCAAATTACATATACACATAATCTAAATAATATGTCTAAATAATCCTTTCTGCACACGTACTTCCTGTATATGTAAAAAAGCCAAAGGGGTCCATACCACTAGTCCTCACAGTTTTCTGTGAGAACCAAAGCAGGACCATGAAAAGAAAATTCACTCCATCCATTCTAAAACTGCAATTTTGCAATGTGAGATTACCTAGCAATGAAGTTTGCTGTGAAAAGCAGTTGAACCCATTGAGGCAGAATTAGTGGCCAGGATAATTTTGCATGCAAAATTTAGAAGCAAAATATAATCCAATTACCATCATGTATTCTGGTAAAATAATAACCCAAACTCTACTCCTGTGGCCATTGCCACAATCAGTGGGAATTCCTTTTCTTTTAAGGGTCTGGAGTCACAATATGACTCCTAAATGTAATTTTCCCCTATCCATTAAATGTCCTGCTCCCTCACCCTTCCAATAAAAAAACAACATCTACCTGGTTTAGGATAATAAATGAGGACTAGCCTGGAGAGCTTTGAGCACAAAAGAGTTAAACATTTCATGTCTGTTGGGTCCTAAACTTTAATTTCATAATCTTATATAGTTAGTTTCCACTGATGCTACTAGTTTGCTTCATGAAATTAAGATTTCTTTAATGTGTTTGGAAAGGAAAAATATATATTATTTTCACCACAACTGCTTAAAATTAGGCAAGACAAAAAGTTAATTGTGACTCCTGGTGACTAATTTGAGACATCCGTGTTATTTTCATGGCATCGTGACAGAGATGTTTTTTCATTGGCTTCTTCTCGGATGATATCTCAATTTGCCATTCTAGCCTACAAAGCTTTGGCTTTTCCTGGTGGTCTTCCATCCACAGACTACTTAGATCCACCCCCCCTTAGCAATTTTTTTTAAAAAAAGAAAAGAAACAGCCTCCAAAAGTTGGCTTTGTACTATTATCTAAACTGAGCCAGACTGCACAGCTATTTATAAACTATGTTTGTAACTTTTAAAAATTGGACAGTCACTTTAATATCTGCAATAGCCGAGATAGAAAATGCATTTATTTATAATGTATGAAATATTAGAGCGATTTCTCATTTCTCTGTCTCTTAGGCAAGTAATGGCATGGCATTTCAAGTAATGCATTTTCTTCATTTTTTCCTTCCATGGGAAATGGAGTGAAAATAGCCCTTTTGACATATACGCACACTTTGCAGCCATGCTCCATGTGTAGAATTGGTGAAAGAAGCTCCTTTTTTCATTATTACTACCAGTAAATCAAGGAGCATCTAGCTGACAAAAGAGTGAGGGGTTCCTCTGCCGTCGTCGCCACCCACTATCATTGGACATAATAAAAGCTGCCTCTCTTGTGCTTGAAAGTGAAGCAGAGGATGGAAATTACTACAGAGGCACCCATGAGGAATGAATCTAACTGATCTCTGGGGAAAAGTAACCGGGCTTATAGGGGTGCTTTCAAATGCATTATCGCTCTATCTGCTGAAGCTGACAACAGAAAGAAGCCAATTTTCTTAAGGCAGGACTGATTAGTTGAACAGCTTCATTTATTTATTTGGATTTATTGGATTTATTTATTTACTAGCAGGGTCCCCGTATTTCGCTAAGAAACTATGTGATCAGGCAAGTTTTTGCAGAGGGAGATAAAGGGAAAAAATTCTGGCTCTGCCTACCAGCATCCATCGGTATTCATCTGGCTAACGTCATGTCAGCGTGTGAGAGAGTTGAGGGCTGTTTGGAAAGTGAAACAATATTTGCTGTGTGAGCAAGAAGGAGATGGCAAGGAGCATGGGCGTGGCTTAGCTCAACTGCAGTTGGAACAGATTTTCCAGGTGGGGAGGGGGAGTAGGGCTCTTTGGAAAGTGAAACAGTATTTGCTGTGTGAGCAAGGAGACAGCAAGGAGTCTGGGCATGGCTTAGCTCAACTGCAGTTGGAACAGATTTATTTTCAAGTGGGGAGGGGGAGTAGAACTCCTTAGCATCAGAGCGTGTTAA
>JAOYMU010000098.1:76864791-76888496 GCA_025802295.1 Psammodynastes pulverulentus
AGCCAAGAGGAACATATGTGCCAAATTTCAAGTTTGTAGGCTTTACGGTTCTGGAGATTTTGTGATGATGCGTGAGTGGTATTTCACTTTTATATATAGATATATAGAGATATGTATGTATGTTTGTTTGTTTATTGGATTTATCTACTGCCCATCTCTTAGTGAACTACTCTGACCAGTCTCCAGTATTGTCTATTCAGTTGTACACAAAGCAATCTTGTATCAGGGAGTTTATTATAAACAAAGCATCCCCAAATTATTCAGCACATTGACCCCTTCATCAAGTTTCAGGTGGTTTGTCAATCCCCGATATACAGTATATTATGTAAAAATAATTTAATAAATGCTACTATGAACAATAATAACAACAATAATAGAGGCAGCTCAAGGCCTTGCTGAGGGTTGACCATCCAAACCTGGGGAACTCTGTCTGACTGCCGGCCACCTCAACTTCAGGACTAGGAATTAGTGTGGATCTCAACACCAACCAAGATTAATTGACCCCAATTGATCTCCCATCATTTATCAGCTTCCTACTGACCACCATAGATTTACTGATCCCCTTTTGACTCTTAGCCACTTATCAACCCTTGGGAGTCAATATTGACTACTTTGAGTAACCCTGTTATAAAATGAAAGCAAGAAAATTCCTTTCTTTTCTTTCACAGAAGGGCTCTTGTAGCAAACTCCTCTCCCTGTTAGATACACCTGAGTTTCACTTCACCTTCAACCATCTCAAGACACAGAATATGTACCTTCACTGATATGACCTGGATCACATACGAAGTCAGATTAACTTCTCCTTTTAGAAGACACGTTATCTTTTAGATACAATGACAGATTTGGGGGTGGGAAAACAGGGCATCTTCCACACCTTTCTGGGTAAAATCTGTTTCAGGAAAAAAAATGATATTATACATTTTTAAAAAATGCTAAAATAGAAATATTGACTTAGATTACTGTTAATTTGACTGTGGGTGTTTGGATCTAACTTATTGTCTCATTCCTTGTGTGCTTTATACAAATGAGCACCTTTTTCTGTCAGAGTTGCTTCTATATTGTAGTATCATGTAATTTGTGCAGAGCCTTGAATTAGCTTGGAAATTTTTCTCTCAGAGGTTCTTTTCAGATGCTGTCTGTCATTAAAATAGCACTATTTTCATCTCCTTAGCCACTGAATGTTTTATCTACTGGATGTTTTAAAGATAAAAAGGATTTTATATACTCCCACCTCCCTTTTAGTAACATTTATATTCTCTCTGTATTTTGTGAATTTGGTCTATCTTCCACAAAGTGGCAAGGAAAGAAGGGCTGAATTTCACTAGTTTGGTTTCTCCATACTATTAGGCAGGAGTTATTGCAGCCTAGTCTCACTCATGCCCAGGGCTAGGGTGAGAGTGTATGTAAAGCGTTCCCTGATACTTAGATGGAGACACCAAGAACCACCAATTGGAAATGGAGCTAGAATATGTAGACCCAAAGGACCTCTGGGAACAGTTCTTCTACTTTGCTACTTCAGTAGGTTAAAAAAATGGCCATTAAGAACCAACCTCATGTCTCAAATAATTCTTTCCTCTCCTTATGTTTTTCAAGATTTTTGGTGGGGGCATGATTGTTTTGTGTCTGATACCCAAGCATCTGAGTCTAACTGGGCTAGGTAGATGGAGGAAACATATTTTCTTCTTTTTCAGTTTTTTTCAGCAGAGATATAAGGTGACAAAAAATAACCCAAAAGTTATTTTTATTTTGAGTTTCCAGACTTTGACAGGATAGCTAGATTAGTGTTAAGGAACAGAAGTCTCTCACATACTATGGAGAAGTGAGATGACTTCTTTGCCCAGCTAGTCAAAGATATCTTGAAGTTCCAGATTCCAAGAGTCTCATGCCTGAAGAAAGGGCAGATGGCTCAGCTGCACAACTGGACACAATGAACTAAGCACTGTGATGGGACCTATTGACCTACTTGAGTTAAATTAAGAAATTGTAATTAAGAAAAATGGCATTCCAGAGGGAGGGGAAACATTAAACATTGGAAATGGAGCAAGTGGAAAGATTAAAGACAGCAGTGTTGGAATAAGAGATTTCTCAACTAAAAATGAGCGGCTGGAGAATGGATGATTACTACTGCAACCAATCCATACTTCCAGAAGCTCCTGTGAAAAATCCAGAATACAGAAAAAGAGAGGATCCTATCCACTAAACTGGACATTTGAGAAAAGACTGGCCAGCATGGAGGAAAGTCAGTATGTGTATGTGTTAATTGAACCCTTTGTTAAGGCCTATGAAATGGCTTGAGATCAATGGACAACTATGCACTATTTTAAAAAATGGTGAAATCCCTGCAAGAATTGATGCTTGAAAATTCTAGAAGAAATTTCAAGGCTCTATGGTGAAAGATGTCTGATTCCTTTAAGGCCTTCACTCATAGAGTGGACATGACATATAACTGATGTAAACAGACAGCAGCCGATACAATTAGGGAAATCAAAACATTGATGTAACTGAAACAGTTCATGGCTAACTACTCAACATATTTAAGATCAAGCATTTCTAATGGAACTAAGAAACTTGAACAACACTAAGAGGTTGCTTCAAGACCACTAGGGGAAATGGTAATGTATCAAAGCAACCAGCCCAGATATTCGCAAGCCTTAAGAGGAATTCTGGTTAAAGTCAGTCTAAGACTTATCAAACACTAAAAATACTACATTATGCTACATCTTTCATCATCCAACATACCACTATGAGCAAGGTTCCTGACAGACCCAGCATCCACAGGTTTCAGATGTAGAGAAGTGGGACGTGTCAAAAAATCCTCAAGTTTAACCAGATTGAGTCAAAAAGTTTAAGGCAAGAATAATCTTAGCAATAGCAATAGCACTTGGACTTATGTACCAATTCACAGTGCTTTTACAGCCCTCTCTAAGCAGTTTACAGAGTCAGCATATTGCCCCCAAAAATGTGGGGCCTCATTTTACCCACCTCGGAAGGCTGGAAGGCTGAGTCAACCTTGAGCCTGATGAGATTCGAACTGCCAAATTGCAGGCAGTTGGCAGTCAGCAGAAGTAGCCTGCAGTACTGCACTCTAACCACTAGGCCAGCGTGGCTCATCTTGCAGTAAATTGTTTTCTAAATTCACTGAGAATACTACTCCATCCATGAGGTGTCAATTTAGTACTATATGCAGATCCAATAGTTATCTGGAGAGATATTAGAGCCAGGATTTTCCCAGGCACCACAAATGCAAATACACTATTATTGGGAAGCCAACCTTCAGTAGAGTGGCTGGAGAATGAAGTGGGACTTTGTAAGGATGAAGGATCATTCCTATGTCATGCCATTCTGGGATGATTTACTGTGATGGGTCTAATATGGTAAACCCTTCCATTAAGACAAAACTTGTACACTCTAAACATTCTTGTGAATATTCCCAGCAGTAGTTCTAAAGACTTAATAATTTTCTGATTCTTTCTAAGGTAGCATGCACTGCATACATCTATGGTTGAAAAAGATTACATTGATTTGTGCTGTGGTTAATAATGAAATGGAATATATGGCATTTGTGTGTGTGTGTGTGTGCACGCGTGTGCGTGTAAATTCATTTTAGTGATTGCTTTGGAGTAACTAGCTAGCACTAGTCATGGCACAGACTCCATCGCATATTATTTGCTTAAGTACATATCCAGCCAAATGAATGTAAGATGAATATCTGCAGTACCCAGTGCACTGTTCTTAGACAATTATTGGGAGAGAACTGGCAATAACTGGGCTGGATATTTAAGGTGGCAAACTTTACTTCTTCATAAACTAAAATAATCCCTGGTAAGCTTTGGTCTCCATTCAGACTGAATATGTGCCTTGTATCAACATATCTAATTTACCTAAGAGATATTGATTCAGGAATAAATAGGAGGCATGGTAATTTTAAACTAGCTATGTAGAATCCAAAAGGACAATCTGGAAAATCAGTGCCAGGCTCAGGCTTATGACTGACCTGGTCTCCATTTTGCTTGCTTCCAGGTGCCTTCATCCCCCGCTGCAATGAAGAAGGCTATTATAAAGCAACTCAGTGTCATGGAAGTACTGGCCAGTGCTGGTGTGTGGATAAGTATGGAAATGAGATTGCTGGCTCTAGGAAGCAAGGGACAGTAAGCTGTGGTGAGTAACATCAGACTTTCTGCAAGAAAATAGGAATTAACTCTGTAATGCTGGCTAGGAAAAGTACAATATGACATAGAAGAAATGTATTACGACAACCATCTTCATGTTTTTGTATTGATTAAACAGATGTGCTCATACAAAAAAAATATCTCTTTCTAAGCATGAAAGACAATATAAGATTGGTAAAAATATCCAATCTGCTTTTCCAGTCAGCTTAAAAGATAACAGTGGTTTATATTTATGTAAAATATTCTGGTAGAGTGGTGATTGGGGATAGAATGTTTTGTTTGAGGTTTAAAATAATATGATGTACTCCATACCTGGGGGGGGGAGGGACCCACATACAAATAAGGAATTTATCAGAGTTGCTTTAGAATTAGGCAGTGCTTCAGAAATCATTCAGAAAAGATGCTTTGAAGGAACCACATCTTTTCCTGGGGTACCCCTATTCAAAGAATATTTTTGAAATTGCAGCTGAAGCATTGCACAAGCATCGTTGTCACAGCAGTTTAATAACAACGGTTGATGCTAATACTGCAACCACGCATATCCTTAGCTGTGTGTTGCAAATATGACATCTCAAACCAACAAGTAAATGCTCACTGGACCTTGTGCAGAATCCAGAATTCATTGCCCACCATTGCTGGCCATGTCCTCTCCACTTCTTTGACTCGATCAGGACAATCATCAGGTGCACAGGCAATTGGTTCTTTTCAATACAGAGGCAATAAGCACACCAGGGAATGAAAGGATTTCAAGCTATATTATTAACTCAAGCAGACAGATTTAAGAGTGTAATATAAAAAGTATGCCTATCAAGCAACAGAATACCCAAATCTCTTATAAACTGCTAGAGCTCCTTAATAACTATAGCAGAGATACCCCAAGGGCAGGCAGATTCTACATTACCCAGTGTTAGGTTTTGTGCAGAAGCTCCCAACAAGCAACAATAGCCCTTAGATTTATATACTGCTTTACAGTGCTTTACAGCCCTCTCTAAGCAGGTTACAGAGTCAGCACATTGCCCCTAACAATATGGGTCCTCATTTTACCCACCTCGGAAGGATGGAAGGCTGAGTCAACCTTGAGTCTGGTGAGATTTGAACTGTCAAATTACAGGCAGCCGGCAGGCAGCAGAATTAGCCTGCAGTTCTGCACTCTAACCACTGTACCACCAAGGCTCAATAACCAAATGGTTTTATCAAAACCTGGCATCATGTCTTCATAGCTCTGCTGTGGTGATGACACTGCAGGACCTGACCTTGGCTGGCTGGCACATGACTCTCAAATGGAAACAGAGAATCCGTGTGAGGATTCTCTTCCTTTTTCCTTTTTTAAGCAAGCAAGATTTAAAAACAAGCAGTTTAGTGCACAATGAGCTCTAAACTTCTGGGCTTTTCTTAAGATGGAGGAAAAAACCATAATACTTCATTAAACTCTCAAAATAATAATGGTCTTCTACATTGCCACTACAAACTCCTCTAGGAACGCCACCTGGAGGACAGGTAGAAGGCAGAGCAAATGCAGTTTCTACAACTCCATACTCAACTGAGGAGAATTAAAAGGGCACGTTTTGGCTTTTGAGACATGCAATCCTGAAACTTTTCTAAGGCAGATTTTATACAGAGGCATTGATCTCTATAAATGGAAAGTCTGAGTCTGGAATTTCTTCTTTAAAATCGAAGCATGAGCAGTCATAGAGTTTATTTATTTGTAAGATGACTAAATATAAGGAAAGTGGTGGAGTTTAGACTTCAAGGACCCTTTTTCATTTTTTTTCTAGCTGCAAAGACTTTCTTTGCATCCTGTATATTTGCAATGGGAACATTCTGTGTTGCAGAGACTTCTCGATATATATATATATATATTTATTAAGGCACACTTTCAGTTAAGAAAAGCGCAACCAGCCAGGAATAGTAGACAGGCTGATTGTCAGGAAGGTTTGTCTGCTATTATTATTGATCTTTGCAGGGAACATCCACTCAGCTCTCAAGGCACATCCACTTTGAAAGCCAAATCTGTATACACCATGCAGCCAACGACTAAAGTGATAAACAAACCACATAATTATTTTAATGCAGAACCACACTATGTTTCTTACTTTTATCTTCTTATTTGACTTGGTAGATAGGATCACAATTGGAATATTTCTCGTTCCATTTCTGTGACATTATTTCTTGGGATGTCAAATCACGGCCGACAGCAGTATTCAATGATGCTTGTGGGGAGGTGTTTTGAGGCTTGCAATTTACTGAGACCACCAACTCATTTCAGATACCTTCGAATACTCATCAGATAGTGGTGTCTTTCAGTCACCATTGATCTGGAATGGATTTGAACCAACTATTTAGAAATGTAAGGTTCTGTTTTCAGCTATTGCTTCCTCCTGAAAAACCCATGGTTTGGGGGGTTCTGCCAGGACTGTGTGCACTTTAGAGTTCCCATTGTGATAAGGTCCATTGTGCAGGTGGGAAATATCTAATAATAAAACTGACAAGAAGAAGGAGTATAACTTAATGGATGAAACGGTTGATGTGCCAAGGCAGAAAACTGGACTTAAATTATAACTGTGAATTCTTCCCTTTTGCAGAAGAAGAGCAAGAAACCTCAGGGGATTTTGGTAGTGGTGGATCAGTGTTATTGTTGGATGACCTGGAAGAAGCACACGAAGCAGCGAAAAAGGACAAACAGAAGATACATGTAAGAGCAACTAACGAGGACGATGAAGATGAAGATGACGATAAGGATGATGAAATTGGGTATATATGGTAGTTCCCATAACTCTGAGGACTCATGTTTTGCACAAGGTCACAAATCATTTGGTATCTCCGTGGAGATAATGGAACCATCAGGCATCACACACAAAGTTCAGTCAATAACTGTATGGGCCTCCCAGTATGCATACTGATCTCCTTCCCAATTGGGCTTTCCTTTCACTTTACTGGTAGCCTCACCTCCACAGGCACACTGGAGATCAGCATGCATAGCTGAATCTGTCACTAAAGTGAATTGGGAAGACCTTTTGCATGTGGTGCACCTTGTACACAGGGGGTGGCTTTATACACACATGTGCATTTGGGCTCCTGTGTCCATCATACCACCAGTAAGGACAACTCTCTCGCCCCTTGATTTAATTTTATATACTCTGTATTAATTTGGAAGACCGCTTTCACTCTCAAATTTTTCTGCTCTTCAGCATAACCGTACACATTATTCTCATTTGTTTTTCACTTTTTTCCCTAATTAAATTCGTGCACCCAGCATATCGCTTTGAATGAAACAGAGACCACGGAAGAGGGGAGGGGGAGATAGTCCATAGTAAACTTCGGTCACACTATAGCTTCTGAGGTTTTCATATGGCAGGTCCTTTTTCATTGTGCCGTTTGCTGTCAGCTACCCACTCTGCTTTCTTTTCAGCAGCTAAAGCAGGCGATCTTTTGGTCTTGCTATGCAGAACCCGTTAGAAAAGATCAAATTGCTCTCGTCTTCTGGCTTGGCCAAATTATTTCACTTTATCTCCTTCTCACTTTGCCTGATGTTGTTTACCGAAAGGAGAGCCAAATGCCAATAGTACTCAGTTAAAGTTCTCCCCACTGACTATGAGTGTAGAGGACAAGATCTCAGTTGACCTTTCAGCCCATTAATCAACTTCAGTTCAATTTAAGTTAATGAAAGTGATGTCGACTTTAAAAATAAATTGTTGATTTGCATGCTTACACACGATGCTCACCTTTCGACTTCTAACAAGAGGAACCTCCTTTTCAACACAGAGGAGGAAGTCATGCTTCGCAAAGGCGTTTCTTTGCTTCTTGTTCATCTTTTTGCAGACTTGAATTTGTCTCGAATTTGTTTTAATCGAGTTTGCGCTAATGCTATGCAAGCTTCTCTCTGCTTCCGGAATAGCATACCATTGGATTGCTGAAAATTCTTTTTTTTTCCCATTTACTCTAATGATTCCTCATAGGGAAGCACTGAAACTGTCAAAGGCACTAACCATCAAAAGTAATAAGCTGTCTTTCCTTTATTTAAAATTGTTAGTATTTATTTGCTCCAGTTTAGAAGAAAAATATCCTTAGGCAGTTGTTTCTATGGTTAATATCACTCCTAGTTAACATCACAGGAGAAACTTACACACATGAACCAGAAGAGTATGGAATAGAATTATTCCATAAACAATCCCGAATTATTCTATCTCCATAGCAGCATTTTATTGCGCTCAATTGCCATTCATTGTGGGAAAATAAATGTGCTACTGCAGACATTATAACAAGTGCCCATTTTTTTTCTTATTAAATACAAGAAAATCAACTGCTACATAAGTCTTTTAAATTCTGCAAAAACTAAGGGCCATCTCTACTTTAGTACAATACAAAAATATTTGTATTCTAATGCAAATTAAAAAAGAAAGAAAAGGATATATTAAAGATGCTATTACTTTGGTATAAATTTCTAATACTTTTTCTAAATAACTACAAATGGCATCTACCCACAGATCATTGCTTACTCTATTACAACTTGTCTTATTTATGCCTTTTGTTTCTGGCATGATGTAGTTTGAGTTGCTTTTAAACAAAAGTCATACAAAAAGCCCTGAAAATGAATCCTTCAAAATAATACCAAATATGAGAGCTTAATACTGCATTTTTCACTTTGTTCAACTCCTCCTAGAAAGAGCAATCCAAATTAATTGGCCGGCAGATATGGTGCTTCCCAGACAGAACCTTTTCTGAATGTTTTTCCCACAAAAATTTCTAGTATTTTAATGCACAGTTTGGGCTTTGATATTTGACTCCTAAGGAATCAAATTTCTATCTATCATCTACTGCGGAGCTCCAATAAAGAAATTCATATAGTAGCTTTGGTTTGTTTGTTTTTTTAAAAGCAACGTTTTATCTAGAGCAACCCAAACTGTGATGTGTGCTGTTACATTTAATATGACATGCAAAGAAGCCATTGGGCTCTGCCCTAATTGCCATTTGGCCTCAACTTATAGCCAGTAATGTTCATTGGAGGTTTGTACAGATCTCTGTAGCAAATATAAACTGTTACCTGATTTTCTTACCCAGCCCTAACCCTCTTTCAAAAAAAAAAAGCCATGAAACCCATTTTGTTTAGAAGAGCTGCAACAGAAATGAATAGCAGTTGATGGTAAAAGTTGTACTGCTGGCTACATCAGCAATGGGTCCTAGGTCAAACCTTGGAGCATTGCAAAGCTGTTACATGTTGATATCACCTTCTCACCCCAAGCGCTGTAACATATTCACACTTGTAAGGTACTTCAGAAAACCAAACCATGGAATGTTTTTCCCGGACTCGTGCCTCAAGTTCTGTTAAATTAATGAGGTTTGCTCCCAAAGACAAGTGATGTTAAGTGCAATGTACAATACGAATTGCACTGACCACAGTCCTTAAATTTGGCTGCAGAACTATTAAAGAAAAGTCAAAAGCCAGCTGGAAGCTGTAATATAATGCCCACTTTTCATTCTACTGATTAAAAGTGCGGTTTCTGCTTAATAAAGCTCCTAGAAATCACCTTTCCTTTAGTTGCAATGAAATGCTGTTTGTCACACACTGGCAAGTAACTGAACATTTAGCTTCATTTTCAACACAGTAACATGGGAGAAGCTTTTTGAGGGGGTTTGCATATGTGTATGTGCATGTTTGTTTGGTGTCCCCCTGTTGCTGAATATTGAATCAGTGATTTCTCCTACTTGACTAGCACCCACCTCTGCAACTCACAGGAAATTCTATTTGAATCCAATAATAAAGTTCCCACTGATTTAAAATGGATGTAGTAGACATGATTACTTTCATAAATAAAACAGCCCTAATCTGAAACTTGGGGAGGGGGTATCCAAATTGGGACATCTGTTGGGTTTAAATGTAATATTAACAGTACATTTCATCTGATTGTAGACTTGTACAAAAACAGTTCGTTTATCTTCTTGTTTCTTCAAAATCTGTAATCCATCTGTTGATCCCACAGTCTTATGGTAATACAGTTTTTGTTTGTATGTGGTACCTCTGTGCATTCAAAGTTGCCAACACATGGTGGTGTACAATTTGTTGAAGAGGTGTTTGAAATGTTTTCCCTAAAATATAATATCCTACACTAAACCATGGCAAAAAATGTGAACATTATAAAAGAGAAAGTCATTTTATATATGCTGAGTAGAAATGAAGTGTAACTGATAAGCTCCTTAGTTTTAAGAACACATATAAAATAAACTCTTAAGGATTTGCCTTGGTCCATCTTCATTTTGTTTGTACCCGCAAATGATAATCATTGTTTGTGATTTCCTTTCATCTGATTTCCCGTTTGTCTAGAGCAGGGGTGTCCAACCTTCGCAACTTTAAGATTAGTGGACTTCAAGTCTCATGGAATGGTTGGCTGAGGAATTCTGGGAGTTGAAGTTCACAAATCTTAAAGTTGCCAAAATTGGACACCCCTGGTAAGCTTGGTAAGGGGGCAAGATTTCAAGGATGTGTTATAAACCACCATGGATTTATGTAATTTCAGGTGGGAAACTTGCAGGAACAACTACAGCTATAATTATATCAATTTATCAGCAGCATGTAGAAGAAAGACCAATGGTAGCCCCATGAAAGCAGAGCCAAAGAAACAGAATAGAACTGTGCCTTTGGAGGAACTGAAAAGTCGCAGCCTAATTTCCCAGTCATTGTCATGAGGAATACTTTGCTTCATTTAGAAAATAGTAAACATAAGCTTTGGGGAAAGGGACAAAAGGGCAAAACTACACAGGATAATCTAAGCAAGCCTTATAACCTATTATTCCTCTGCAAAACTGCAAAACTAAAACAAGTCTGAACACAAAGCCATGGCAGCATCTCTGAGTTTCCTATCAAGCCAGAGAATGCAGCAATTCATTTCTCATTAAACTGCTGAGGGAATAATAATAATAATAATAATAATAATAATAATGTAACTACTATTTTGTCTTACCAACCCAATAACAGGCCTCCTGTCCTAGCTTCTCTAAAAAAAAATTTAAACTTTATAGCTTTTCATGGATTGAACTGCTACCGGACAAAAGACAAAACAATGGTGTTTGGCTATGCATATAACCACAACACGAATTGGGTTATTTTGTACTACATTATATTCAATTTTGATACAGTGATATGAACCAGCAGCTGGTTCAAAGAGATTATAATCAACAGCAATCTGTGTTGAAGACCAAGCCATATTGTGGACTTGTCTCTAAACATGCAGCTTCCATTCCATTGTTTTATGAATCATCTTTTTAGAAGATCTATATACTTCCTTCTAATATTCTCATTGTTTCTCATCCATGCTAAACCTATTGTTGACACTATCAGTTTTTCCTGTAATTAGCTATTGGAGTTTCCACTACCACCTCATATATCTCATCCCACAAACCCAATTACAAGTCGATGCCCAAGTACTATCATTTTACCAGGAAGATCCTCATCTGTAAAAGTTGTACCTCTTCCATGTTGCTGCCTATCAGAACACCTATTTGTGTTTGCCCAAATAATTCATATGTTTTCTGCCTTCTAGCTAGGAAATTCTAACCTCAGCAAATAACCATTTCCTCCAATGTGCATGTGCATAGGGGGACGGGACTGAAAATCAACTAACTTTAGACATATTTGAAGAGCCACAGTCTTCTATCCTAACCTTTAATAACTTAAATGGTCCTGAACTTGGCTGTAACCGAAGATAGGGTAAAGCTTGGGAGGGAGCAACTATTGCAGGTATATAAGTGGCCTTCGTTACTCTAAAGACTACAGCATCTAAGAGCAAGGGGAAGAACAGTTTTAAGTACTAGATCTCAGAGATTAGAATGTTGCTTACTTTCATCTGACGCCTTCTTCTATTCTCTAGTTCAGTGGCATCACCTGCTGGACCATAATTAAATAAAAGAAACTCCGACATCACATTGATATTACTGGGAAGCCTGCTTCTTAGATAGAAGTATAGTGCCTTTAGGCCTTCCCTATTTCCAACCAACAGTTAAAACACAAGGATATTCCAAAGATTTTTTTTTTCACTAATCATATTGGATTCTTGATTTGCACTGTGATAAGATTTTCCTTCTAAACGGTGCAGTTTTAATTGCCATTTCCCAGTGATTATTATCAGAATTTAAAAAAACCCATGATGTAACATAATGAAATATATTATATAGTGGAGAACTGATACATGTATAGAAACCTTGCCTAAATAGTGACACTTAAAATTTACAATGAATTGTAAACTATGGCCATAGTCAATTAATGCTATATATTGTTGCATGATGTTTACATTCATGTAAACTCTTAACCACGTAAGAATGCAAATGGTTTTTTGCAAATATATATTTTGAACAGCATCTGCATTATTAAGGTTATAGTTGGATTATTTTGACCATTTTAAAAACAATAATTATGACCACTCTAAAGCTAATAATATTACTTTTGACCCAAGTTATTTGCCATCTACTGAACTGGTTTTATGAATGGGTTCATAAGCACCCAGGATGGAATTCAGTATAATAATTTAGACACATATTAATAAAGATTATGCCTGCTATTTCAGTGTGTATAGAAACAATATTTAAAAATCATCTTCATTTTAAAAAACTTGCAATAGCAAAAAAAAAATCGTTAAGTCTGGTGATTTTCTGGCAAAATTAACAGAGTGAAAAATCTTTCTAGAAAGCAAATCCCATAATCTAATTGAATGATTTTATGTGGTATAAAATATACCATTAACACTGGTTATTAGAATTATTATTATTCTATTTGTTCATAATTAACACCTACTTTCTAAATGGTTAATGCAAGCTCCATTAAAGTCATGATATAAGAACTCATACTGTAACCTTTTGCCCTCTTGTTTGAAACGAGGCTTCAAAAAAGGATTTTAGTTCATTAAAATAATAAATAAACGAGTGTTTTAATTCTGTATAAGTTAGAGCCATCAATATTATACCCTACAGCGAATTAAGTATTCTGTTTCTCCCATTGGGAAACAGAAAGCTTTTAACTTTCCCCCAGCTTCATTTAATTTATGTTTCCCTTAAAGTATTCCATTTTTCTTCAAATCATTGACCTTCCCAATATTAGAAAGCTGACAACTCCCATATAAAAAAAGAACCAGGGCAGTCCAGAAACACTCCAACCTATTAGTCTGTGTAAATGGAGCCATTTTGAAATATAGAAGCTTTTAAGGCTGCTGCCTAATTTTGTTACATTATCCTTACTAAAAGAATCATTATAGTTTCACGTTGTATTTCACATGCTGTTCCCACAAAATAGAGCTTTGGTTCATTGATTCACAGCCTCCTCTGAAATTCTCCAATAGGCTGTATCCAAGATGAAAAACTTCAGATGCCAATATTGGCATCCTCATTTAGCACCTGCCTCATTTAGTGACTGTTTGAATTATGAGGAAAAAATAACTTTATGACCAAGCCTCACATTTTACGATCTCCAGAAGTCTGTAAAGCAAAGAAAAGTGGAAGTAAGATAATAAGCACAGTCACACTTTCACTTAGTGACTGAATGGCTTAACAACAAGTTGTCACTAAATGAGGACTGCCTTTGAAATGATAGGCAAGGATATTTTGATAGTTGCTATCTTCCCCCGTTACAACAGGAGGAATAAGCTGGGAAAGGCAGATTACAAATTTTGCTCATGATAACTCTTGTGGGTGAGAGAAATTTCTGAAGGGAAGCCAGTATTGCTACCATGACACAAAATTCAGTATGAAGATACGTAAGAGATGTAAGCCTATGCATGATGAAACTTGTCATATAGAACCTCATGAGCTTCTTAAATAAACCTGTGCAGGAGCAAACTGCTCCTCTTTGCCCAACTATCCATTTCATATTTATTCTTATAGTTTATATTTCCCACACAGGACTCATCTATAATAATACATTTACTGGTTTCTTTGGTTTCACTTTTGTTGCAGAGATTTGAATGCTAATGATTTCATATTCTTTAAGCAGCAAATGACATGGGGCAGAATCTAACAATAAGAAATAACTCACACCTGTTAGCACATGGCAAAGTTAAGTGTATGTTTTTTTTTCTTTTATCTCCTACAAGTAATAGGCCTACCCTTAGCTTCATGATACATAATGAATCCTGGATTCTCCCTGCCATCAAACCATTCGAAATCTCACCTTTTCTTCCCCCCCTAAGTTTGTTGCTTTCCCAGCTCTCCTTTCTTTCTGTCATCCAGTTTGCTTTAACCGCACAGAAATGTCTGAGTCATAAGCATCTAAGAGCCCTTTCTACATGCATGGTACTTGGTCTTCTTATACTTTTCTCAATGCTGCTGACATCTGTTACTGCTTAATGTGTGGCGTTGTAAGGAGAGGTCCAAATATTAAGTGTTTCAGTTTCATGTCCCTACTGTAGATGGAATGTACAAATACCATGGTTAGAGTTAGTATAGTCAATTTTGAATGCTTTTTCCCTATGAAAACTTAAAAGGAATGTGAATATTTTGCTGATTTCCTTGGTTAACTGTAAATGCTGAATTGTAGTCCTAAGTAGTTGCATTTTTGTCTGTCTTAATAAATTTTGATTTGTCCGCGATGTCTGTCTGATTTTATATTGGTTAAAAAAAAAATCTAGCAAAACAACATGCATATTTTTTTTTGCAAATAGTATAATATACACAAAAGGAGATGTTCTGTAGCAGAGAAGCATATTTCAACCAACATTTGGATTACAGCATATAGCAGCAATTCCTTTACCCTGGAATACACTTGAGATAACTTTATTATTGAACTTTATGAATTTCAATAGATATGCATTGGGCTTTATTTAAATGTGAATACATGCACTAGAGGTAGCTCTTGATTTACATTCATTTCTTTAATGACCATTCAAAGTTACAACACCGGAAAAAGTGACTTATGACTGTTTTTCACACTTTTACCCCCATTAGCATCCCCATGACCACATGATCAAAATTCAGATGCTTGACAACTGGCAGGTATTTATGACAGCTTACAATGTCCTTGGGTCATGTGATCACTTTTTGCGACCTTCTAACAAGCAAAGTCAATGAGGAAGCTAGATTTGCTGAACAAACAACCATGTTACTAACTCAACAACTCCAGCGATTCACTTAACAATTGTAGCGAGAAAGGTCATAAAATGCGGCAAAACTCATTTAAGAATTATCTTGCTTAGCAAAAGAAATGTTGGGCTTAATTGTGGTCGAGGGCCACCTGTACTGAACAGATTCCTATACACATAATTCTCAATTTATGACTAGTCATTTGGTGACTTTTTGAAGTTCCCACAGCGTCACAAAAGCTGCTTACGACCCAGTTTCAAAGTTTCAGTGTCACCCTCCCTAGTCATGCGACCACATTTTGGGCACTTGGCAACTGGCCCATGTAAATGGCCATTTGCAGTATGCCCCAGTCACATGACCATGAGTAGCGTGATGGCGCAGTGGTTAGAATGCAACACTGCAGGGCCAGCTCACTACTCACTCCAGGAGTTCAATTCTCACAGGCTCAAGGTTGACTTCCATCCTTCTGAGGTTGGTAAAACGAGGACCCAGATTATTGGGGTCAATATGCTGAATCTGTAAATTACTTAGAGAGGGATATAAAACACTGCGAAATGGGATATAAGTCAGTGTTATTGATATCGATATTTAAACCATCATAGTGCTTACTTAATGGTTGCGGCACAAAAGCTCATAAAAATTAGGTCTGATCACATGGAGACTTGCTTTACAACTGCCACAATTTATGACCGTAATTATGATTGGCGGCTCAGTTATGATTGTAATTTGAGGACTAGTTATATGGTCTTCCTCTAAAATCTCCTATAATTTGTTGGAGGGTTCCTACACTCATGGAGTATTCATCTTTGGGATCAGATAAAAGCTTCATGTGAAGCCTTTACATTATTCCCTTCTAGTCTGTAATTCCTTTAAATGTTCTCTTCACCAAGTAAACTCTGATTGATTAGATTTCTGAATGATTGGGTTTCATTTATTAAAATCCTGGGCTACTAAATTACTTAGCAGTAACAGAAGAAATGGAAACATTTTACATTTTGCATTTTGACATAAAACCAAAGAATTAAGAATTAAGAAACTGATACAGTAAGTAGAAATAATTAATGTAAACTGCCTAGTGCTAGTATTTTAGAATAATAAATGTCAAGATGGGTGGCATTAAAATATGAAAAAATAAATATAAACATGAGGAATCAAGTGACCTTGAGTCTAATGTTGACCAAAAAGGATGGGACACAAAGGTAGAAAAGTACAGTTAAAAGGATCATTACCCATTTCAGTATAATTGCTTGTGAATAATTTGGCTGTCAAGACACTATTAGTAAATGTTTGTATTGCTTTTTCCATTTAAAAATGTGAATGAATGAATGAATGAATGAATGAATGAATGAATGAATGTTTAAAACAGTCTGGGGTAGAGGTTGTGTGAGAGACAATATGTGTGAGAGAAAGCCACAATACTACTAAAGAGCAACAGGCAAAATTCTTTTTTCCCCATTTTCTTTCCAAGGATTGCTATTCA
Organism: Psammodynastes pulverulentus; assembly: GCA_025802295.1. Lineage (NCBI taxonomy): Eukaryota > Metazoa > Chordata > Lepidosauria > Squamata > Psammodynastidae > Psammodynastes > Psammodynastes pulverulentus. Next base: position 76,881,499 of record JAOYMU010000098.1, read on the forward strand.
TTTTATTTAGTATTTTAATGATTTTGGAGTTTTGATCCCCTCCTTGACTGATGAGAGAGAAATATCACTGTCATTTAGTATAATGGCACAGGCCTTCACATTATCTTGAAGTGCATCCCAGCCTCTTCACTGCAAAGAAATTATTAACCATCTCCTTCAGATTGTGTACCAAAGAAAAAAAGCTGTGTGAAGTGAAGGCACTTGGCTCTTTGCTCTAGAGTCAGGTAAGATCTGACAGGTGCCTTAAGCTAACCCTCACCTTATGCTTGATGCACTCTTACCCCTTGCACAAAAGACTTGTAGGTTGGATAATTCATTTAAGTATTATTTTGCTTCACTCATTCCAGGATTAAGATTTTATTTAATATTTCCATTTCGTTAGACATTTTATTAAAAGAAAAGATAAGAATGCCTTGATAGATAGATGTTGCCTGGTTGGTTTCACGTTTTTCTTTTTAAGCTGAAAGCTTGTTAATTTATATATATATTTTTAAAGAAATGAGATTACATATATCCAAACCATCTTACTGTCATGCTTATGTTAAAGCAGATATTCTAATTGTTAGCCTCACACATCTTAAAAGCTGATAGGGCTGTTGTTTCTGGCTTACAAAACTCCAGGCATTCATCAGAGAGATCAATCCTCAGTATTTTTTGGTTGCCATTTAGTGATCACTCAGATTATTGTAAGCCATATATGGTGACGGCAGATAAAAATCAACATGAAGAATCCTAAAGTCCAGAGATGGGAAATGAGCCAAGATTGCTTTATATTTCTCTTGTAATGGAAAGCTATGTATATAGCAAATAGAAGGCCTACTGCTGGCAAACAAGATACTTAGCACGTTTATGAATAATACTGACTTCATCAAGACTGCTATCTAGTTATGATGCAGTCTAGTCTCTTTGAGGATAAAATGGTAAATGTTTAATGAAATTGCCTATCTAATTTGTCTTTTTTATTAGGTTTGCAGGCCTATAGTGGCTAATTCCTTTTGTACCAGTGCATATGACCAAATCAGCAAGCTGTCAAATTGTCTGACTGAACATTTATGGTGTTTATGAATTTGTTCTGTGAGCCCTTCTTTTCATTCAACAGTCATCATGACACCGTGAGCCATTTCTCTCTTAATTTGTGTAAATCTAGAAAAGATAGTTGGACATGGAAGAAGTCCCAATTCTTATAGGCCGTGCAGACTGCAATGGATGTCATTTGTAACTTCTTCTGTAAACAAGAAGGCAGCCTATATTTAAATGAATGGTCAGTTTCCTGAGTGGGATGTATTTTATTTATTTATTTATAACATTTATATAGCTGCCCGATTTATAAATAGCTCTGTGCAGCTCAATCCCAATCAAAAATGAAAATAACATAAAACCATGTTAAAACTATTAAAACCAAAGACATAAAAACAAAAACTGGTGCCAAGTCAAGCTCTCAATGTGCAGTCAATTCATATTATCCCAGTGCTTGGAGAGGTGGATCCAGGTCTCCAGTGCTTTAGGCAAGGAGAGTAGAGGTACTACTCCCTATTGTTTTTATTGCCACGTTCCTAAAGAAAGGAAGAAATACAGTAGCATAAAAAGAAAATTAGTGGCCATACATAACTTCTACTGTCTCTCTGTCTCTGTCTCTGTCTCTGTCTCTGTCTCTCTCTCTCTCTCTCTCCCTCTCCTTCTCCCTCTCCCTCCCTGTTTCTGCCAGAATCAGAATGCCTGGTTGCTGGTGAGTGGCAAAGGGGCTTTTTTTTTCAAGCAAAGTAAGAGCAAGTATCCCTTTGCCTCCATCCTCTCTTCAGGAGGCCAGGAGATCATTCTGAAGAAGAGAAAAGAAGATCAGTATATAGGAAGGGAAGGGCCATAATAATAGCTTCTGACTAAAACTAATTTATAAATGCAAAGAGAACCATTTGTAGGAATCAACGAAATACTTCTGCTTCCACAAGGGATCATGTTATTGTATATTTTCCAATTCAGCATTAAAGGTTACCATTAATCTCACATTATTGTGAGATAAGTTGACATCCAATCAACAACACTATTCACAATACTTTATCCTTGCAAAACAACCTTGTGTCTTCACATCTCTTCACCTCTCTGTGTGTTGCCTCACTCCATCTCTTTTGCAAGAGCTCATCAATTCTACACAACCATAACTTTCTTAGATTTCCCTTTCCTCTTGACTCTTTCATTCTTCCTATGTATATGGTGTATACAATTTGATTCTTATTCATTTCACCTATGTGACAAAACTACTTCAACGTTCTTACTGGAAAATATGAGATAAATTTTTTCTCTTACTACTTGTACTCTACAGACATGACACATTTATTTTTTTTTAAAAAGCTGCAAGTACTTACTAAAAATAATGATATTTAGATGATATAATTAAGCAGCTACTGAGACTGCAAGAACTGCCAGGGGGCAAAATTAACTAGAAAATATTATACCACCATAATATATGTTGAATCAACAATACTAGGCTAAAACAATTAGGAGCCAAGGAGATGGCTTTGGTGTCTTTATGGGTGAGGAGTAGGAATTCTTCCTTCAATGATTTTACAGGGTGGGCTGACTCTGGATATATTTATAGGTATCTGGGCACCAAGTCCCTTGAACTGAACCAAGAAGCAAAGCAGTAGCCATAATAATAACTCAATGGGTGCAACTCTGCTGGGTCTTGTATTTCCAATTAGCAGATGGATCACTCCATTTTCAACTAATTGAAGCTTCGAAATCATCTTCCAGGACAGTCTTGTGTATAGACTACATTAAGTAGTCTATGCACAAGATTAGTGGGGATTAGTGTTGTCAGGTATTTTGAACCAACATCCTGGTATGCATGGTGGTGTCCCTTTTATAACAAACATCCCCCCCCCCCGTGTAATTAACCAAACAGTAGGTAATGAGCAATGGCATCCCTAGCGTCATCTCCTAGGAGGAGCTGAGCATCTAAGAAACTCCCAAATTATAAACTGGCTTCAGGGAATGAGACCCTATTCAACAGCAACATTAGAACTGGACTCAAGACAGATCAGTCACCAATAGATAGCAATTTCATCTTGCAAGAATTTCATCCAAGTTTGTTTTGACCCATCTAGATCTTTATTACCTCCTGACATTCCTCCATCCTGGAGTGGCACTGTACAGCCAGATATTGTTACTATATTTAGTAATATCCCACCCCAAACCAACTGATAATTTTCCCCAGAGGCTTCATGTAGAAGTTAAAATACAGTACATATGAAAGAGCACCGAGCTCTCTGGATTCTTATATTGGAATAGTCATGGTTACATTCACTTTCCCTGTCCACAATAACTGGAAATGCCTACTTAGGAAGGAGTGAAACAATTATAATACAGTGAGTGTTCTTTTGCTGGCAATCCAGAAAGTTTTCACAATTTTAGTATAAGATCAAGATTCAGGCACACACATCCCTCTCTTCAGAGGCCAGCAAAATTCATTTAATCAAGTGACCCAATGCCATTTCTCTCTCATCTCCAGGTCTACTTGTGACCAGTCTACTGAAGCCACTTGCTACAAAATTCTCTGCAGCTGGAATTTGATTTCTTTCTCTAAAAGAAAGAAACCTTCACTAAAACAAAAGGCTGAATTTTGTCCAATATTGGTTTAAAGTGACTAGATGAAGAGAGAGGGCTTCTTCAAAAGGGAAACTACCACTTCCTTCAAGTTGAGCTGCCTCGTTCACTCCATTTTACAAGCATTAACCATTTCTTAATTCCAGCCACATTTGCCCTTTTTGTATGCAGAAGTAAGCGTGGCACAGATAAATGGACAATCTCATGCTACAAATCTAAAATGATAGTATTTTTCCTGCCTTTAACAAAAAGTGATGGGAATAGACCTGATTTGCTGTTGCTGTTGCCAGGGTTATTAGCCTTGATCTTTTGAAGTTTTATTATGATTGCATATTTTAGCTAACTTGTGACTAAAAGGTAACATATATAGTTTCAATCAATCCAAACAAAATGTACACTTGATTCTCATATGCAGATGTTTCAACCTGTATAGTTTTTAAAATTATATAAAGGATAGGAGCTCTGTGGAATGAATACAAGCTATGTGTAAGATCAACATTGCAGACAACCATAAAAACCACATAAGTTTTTCATGAAAAAAACCCAACAATCTTACTGGGCAAATGTTATATGGCATGTACCGAGTAACATCTCACTCTGTCTTCAGATGTGCCTGATTGATTCATCTCAAACAGTTTGTTTGTTTCATCTCAACAAATTGTATTTGAGACTAATCAAAAGCTCAATTATTTCACTACTGGGCACTTTTTATGCAGCAATTAGCATAAAGAATTGATTGAATTTCAACAGGCACAATAATTGACTTTTCTTTTTTTTATCATACAAACCACCAAGAGTTAAATCAGGCATTTGACTTATGCCTCACAGTTAAGGAAAGCCTTCTTGCTCATATTCTCCCCATTTCCCCCATTTTTTTAAAATGGAATTTTCCTAAAGTCATTACTTAAACAAAGTCACACTGATTATTTACAGCTTGTCACTTCATAATTTGAATTTATTGTTTGTGGGTTTTATTTACAAAAGCTCATTATTCTCCCATTTTTCTTTTTTTCCTCCCACTAAGTTCTTTTCCATTTGTTTCAATTATATCTTCGCATTGTCTGTTTATCAATTATATCAACAGGACATATTCTTGGTGAGGATAATTTGCTCCTAATGCTGGGTTTTAATGCTGGCTTATTGTCAGTCTTGGTATGCAGTCGAAAGCAAAACAAATATACAGGATATCTTGCCGATGTGCATCGCATTGCTTTTGCATTGAATTGGCTCATTGAATAGCAATAGCACTTTCACTTACATACTGCTTCATAGTGCTTTACAGCTCTCTCTAAGAGGTTTGCAAATATCATTGCCCCAACAATCTAGGTCCTCATTTTACTGACCTCAGAAGGGTGGAAGGCTGAGTCAACCTTGAGCAGGCCAGGATTGAACTCCAGACAGTGGATAAAGTTAGCCTACAATACTGCATTCTAACCAGTGCACTACTACAGCTCCTACTCCTGAATTGTAAAATAGGAAAAAAGTTATATTTGATCCCACACATGGATGATCCTGATTAATTAGAGCCATTTATATTGAGCTTTCAGCCAGGACTCAGAATGAGACTTCTGTGGATACCTTGAAAAAAAATCTGTGTCCTTGTTTGGGGTCCTTGATGCTCTCTGACCTGACTTCTACCAATACCAACAGGACAAGACACTAGTATATAAAATGAGGGCAAACCCCACTCCCTACTAGCACTGATGATGTAACCTAATTTGGAAATGAAACGTCTGCAAGAAAACAACCAAGCTCAGAAAGCACCAAGGATTCAATCTTAAACTACAAATATTCTTTTCTATTGATCCTTCTAGTTTTTCTGGTCTTCTCAATGCCTTTCAATGTTCTCCATTATTGTATATTTTTGAATTACATGGAAGTTTAGTTCTGTGAGGAGTTTTTGTAATGACTTTGTATTATAACTCCCAATTGGGTTTTATCCAGAAGTAACAATAATTCTACAACAAGACTATTGACGTATGGTTGTCAGAAAACTACTGTTTTCTTTGACCAGGAGGCTCTGTTTCTTAAGTATAAATATGAAAATATGATATCCTTTTTTTATTTCATGGTCTTGGAAAAAGAAAAAAGGGTTTTATGGGACAAGAAGCTCTTCTAAATTTAGAATTTGTTAACTTGGTTAAAACTAAGACATAATACGGTCTACAGTTTAATTATTATACATAATAAAAGACATTTAAGAGATGTTACTTATAAACAAAAGGACAGAGAAATTGTCCTTGAACTAGCATAGGATCCACATGGCGGCTTATTATGCCAAAGCTTTTGATTTCCTGACTTTGCTTGCAATAATGGCAAGATTTATGTCAGAAACTGTCCTTCTCTCATATCATGGAGTAAAGAGCTACTGCAAGACCTGGTAGCCTACAAAGGTCAGAATGAAAAGTACTGAATCTTGGCCAGCTATTGTCACATATCTCAGATGATATAATGTACTTACAATCTGGCTTTAGGAATTATAATAATGATTTGTTTGACATGGTTCTTCTAGCCAATATTCACCCAAGAGTTCTGCACCCTTTACAATGGATCTGGAGCCTTTATGAAGCACAACACTAGTGGAGGGGGGGAATCTTCAAAATAACTATTGCACATAACATCAAAGAAACTATTTGTTCAGTTTTACATACAGCTCAGGTCCTCCTATCCAACTTTGATGGCTTTCCAATTGAGAACGAAAAAATAACCATTGAGAGACTGAGACAGAGAGAAAGATTTCAAAGAGTTATGAAGCACAATATGTGTCACTAAAGCTTGTTTCAAGTCTCTCTCTTCACCTCGGTTCTCCTCCAGGTATTGTTGAAGAATGCTTCAAATCCTCTCTGTATGTAAGCTTCTTTTATTTCTGAAGAGTCTATACCGGTACAAAGCTGCTTAGCTACTTAAGAGAGAAATTGGGGGAGGAGATGTTTCTAAAGTGAGAAATAAATCCATTATTATTTGCTTTTGTCTATCTGGAAAGATGTAAAAATACCAGAGAAATAGAGATATATCTTTTGCTTTCCAAATATATCACTAGCAAAACCAAGTGCAGTCTTTCAAATTGAGTGGCTGCTGTTAAAGTTGAAGGATTGAAATGCTGGATAGAGATATGACATTTTTTCATTCATTCTCCTGAATAAGTGGGGGTAGCTAGTCCGTTCACTCTGTTGCCTCTATAACAGTGTTGGCAACTTTATGATGTGTGGGTTTCAGCTCCCAGAATTGCTAGCTGGGAAATTCTGGAAGTTAAAATCCACACATCTTAAACTTGCCAAGTTTCAAAAATAGTGCTTTAAATCAGCTGTTTAATAAAACTGTTTAACTTTAATAAATTTAACAAGTTTAACTTTAATAAATTTAACAAAGTAGAAGTAAACTGGATAGACCCAAACCAT
>JAOYMU010000098.1:76975838-76985947 GCA_025802295.1 Psammodynastes pulverulentus
CTCTATTTGAGCGCCACCTCGGCGGAAGGGTTGAAAAATAGAGCGCCATGGCGTTCAAATAGAGGTTTTACGGTAAGCTACCTTTGCATCTTTAATTATTTGTTCCAACGATTTATCTGCTTGGATTTAAATTCTCAGATAAAATGTTCAGCTACAAAAAGGATGCCCTTTAACCCACAAGCTGCTATCAACTTTGGCAAAATGTGTCAAATGTTCACACTTGTACTGCAAAAATACTGCTACAGCATATGCACAATTTCCTTTCTATCTCTTTCTTTAAAAGCTCTTGTGTTGTCCTCTAACTGAATTTGTAATGGAGTTTAAAAGTCCATATAGCAATTCTATGAGCAAATTTTGGAAATAAGAGAACTAAAGAAAAATCCAAGTATTCTCTAATTTTTCAGAGCATGAGTTCCCAAGCCCTCGTCCATGTAGCAGTCCACAGCGCATTGAAAAAGCAAATCAAATTAAAAACAGCAAACAGAAAATCTGCAGTGAAAATCCAATAAGTTCCTTAGACATATTTTTCAACAGGAATATCTGCATTCAGTGGCAGTATGACAAGAGAAAGAAACTGAGTAGGCCTTCTCTAAAATGGAATTTCAAAGCTTGGGTGACACTGCTTAGAATGCCCTATTCCAAAATGTGCTTCAGAGATTAGTGAGATATTGGGTCAATGTGTTCATCAACCACAGGGAAGCAATCGGGGGTGGGCTTCAAAAATTTTAGCAAAGGGTTCTCTGCCTGGTTGCTGGGTGGGCATGGCCATGGTGAGCATGGCCTAGTTGACTTCCTGCACCACGATTGGGGGGGGGGTGTTTTTGCCTTCCCCAGGCTCTGGAGGCTTTCCTCAAATCTGTGGGAAGGCGAAAACGGCCTCCCCAGGCTCCAGAGGCCCCCTGGAGGTGGGAACTAAGCCCGTTTCTGGCTTTCCTGAACTTCCATTTTCCACCCACCCTGAGCCTCTGCGCTTGCCCTGCACTTACCTGCATCCAAAACGGGCCACGTGGGGACTCCTGGGAGAGGCAGGGCAGTGTGGGTTGGACCAGCCAGAAGTGGGATTTGGGGGTTCTCTGAACTGCACAGAATCTTAGCTAGAGGTTCTCCCAAACCCCTGCAAACCCCCAGCAGCCTACCCGTGAAGCAATCCAAAGACTTTAAAACTTGAACAAATTCATGCCGGACATTTAATCTAACATTCAAACTGCTTAGTGTTTTAAGTATTCAATCAATACATTGAATTATGCTTGGAAATACAGAATCAGCCAGTGAGATATCTGGTAGCAAATGATATTTACTCTTCTAGCTGTAGCTAGAGGCAGCACTAGGAAGGATATTGCCAATGTGTCTTTTAATAATAACCATTGCTTAAGGTAAAAACAAACAAGCAAGCTTCATTTATGTTTACTTTCTAAACCTGTATTCAATGTTGAATGTGTGTGAAAAGCAAGGAAACTGAAAGTTTATTTATGCAGTAGCAATTTTTATTCTTTCTCAATTCATCTCACACCCACTGTTGGTGATTTATTACTTCAAAAGTTGAAATTAAACTTTATGTCTCCCAGAAGGTGGCAGCATTGCTAAAGAAAAGCCAGTTCAAAATTCACAACTATTAGCAAATTGTTGAGCAACTTAAGTTACAGTCTGTTTGCACTGTGTGGATCTTTGATCTGTCAGTAGTATGTCTTCATAAAGACAGATTTCAATACTTCTGCTGAAGACCTACATGCAATATGTTTGCAATGTTTGATTTTTGTAATTTCTCATGTGGATTTGGTTCTTATCTTTTATCTTAATGTAAACATTTGAATACAGTTATATAACGAACACATTTAGTTATATAATGATTGATACATTTTCTATTTTTTAGCACATTCTTTGCTGTAAAAAAAGTTAGAAAACGTTAACAAATGCTTCTGTTGAGATGCAATACATTACAAAATATTTGAACACACATTATTTTGTGAATCATTCCATTACTGGAGATGAATTTGAAAATGCCTGTGTTTATAAGTGAAAAGATGAAAAGGTAATAATGACCAGAAATAGGCTGGATTTGTCCTTTTCTATATCTACCAAACTTTTCTATTTCCCCCTAAACAGAAATATTTAAGAATAATTATTCCATTCTGCTTAGGGTTTGCTTTTAAGTGTGAAAAGCTGAATAAAACCCTAACCGTAACCCTAACCCTAGCCTCAATTACTATTGTGTATGCTGTGAAATATGGGATTGTACAGGCATTAGGGTATCTCTGGAACTCTGTCACTGACACAACACCCCTCCTCAATTTGTGATGAATCTGGCCTTAAATTCTGCATAAAACAGAATTGATATGAACAATTTCAACATTCACTCCACTTTCCTCACCACTAGAAGTACTACTGGTAGTAATACTGCTATAGTGCTGCACAAAGGCAGCGTGAGGGATATTTTCTTCTTGGAATGTTGTTTTTTACATGTAAGAGGATTCACTTTTTAATGAAAAAGTTGCCCAACTGATTATATAATAAAGACATATTATTTATTTTTCTTCAAATTATTTTCTTTCTTATCACTGTCTTGTTTGATCGTTATCAATTCTACTACTGATGGTTTTGTTTTCATTTAGCTCTCTTTCTCTTTCCTGCCCTATTTTTCTCTTTCTCTTGGTTTAGGTTTTTTTAATTGGAATGTGAGCTTGAATTTTAAATTTGGAAAGCTAAGACTGACTCCACCAAAGTTTAAAAGTGAAACTTGATATCCAATAAAAAATAAAATGTACTCATCGTCTGTTACATTTGTTTTTAATTTTTGACATCAGTAATTTTAATTCGCTTAACACACAGAAAAGGATCAGCACAGTTAGGATTTGAGATTGTGAATAGATGCCCTTGTCTTGAAGGCTATTTCTATCTTACTGATAAAAACAGCATTTAAACCTTTGAACAGATGATACTTTCTTCAAAGCTAATTAGCAAAACTTTCTTTTTCATCACCTTTTTAAAGAAGCATCTTAATCTATCCCAATATCTTCTATCGGGTATTGATAGACTTCATGTTATCTTAAGTGCTTGACTTTTTGATACTTAAGGAGTATCTTCATGCTTAAGTATATTCTTATCACAACAAATTACATTCTATTTTATAGTCTTTCTGTAATTGTTTTCCTTAACTTTAAACTTATATCAAGCTTGCTTATTTAATCAATATTATTAGTTTCATGTTATCAGGCTTGTTATCAAAATTATTCAGTGACAATTGTCACTCTTCTTCCTCCACATCTTGAAATGATCCATGCTTTCGCTTATTAATTTTATCAGTCATATCATGGGATCTTGTAATTCTTGTCAGGAGGCTGTCTTGAGATTCTTTAATTCTTATCTTTTGGAGATACACAATGAGAAAATTTTACAGTAAACTTATTTTTTTGGGCCTAATATTGGCAAATAATGACAGAACTGATTTCCAGATTTTGTTTCATATTTAAATAGAATTTTGGGCTATGATCTTGTCAACAGTTTTATTGCAAGCTTCAGAAGGACCAGACAAGTTTTTTTTTAAAGAGTTTATAATTAACAGAGCCTCTTTAGATATTTCCAGCATCTCCTGAGCAGATGGTATGTTTTTTTCCTTCGTTAGTTATTTAGAAAATTTATAATCTACTTTTCAATCAAAAAAATTATCAAAACACTGAATACCTGTTCTAAAATACATAAGTAAAAGCAATAATTTAAAATGGATCTAATCACCATAAGAAGCAGAAAAACTGAAAAAATAAATTTAGAGAGCAGCATATAGCAGCATTTTGACGTATAGAATAACCTTCCATTTTCTTCAAGCCTAAATGGATATGGCTGTAATAAGAGACATAGCTGGGATCTTGAGGTCCTAGATATTCATCTAGGTTTCACTAATGTATACCAGTTCGGTTGCTGTCTTAGAATCAGTTCGTAGGTCAATGATGTTTATGATAGACTAAGCTAACATTTAACAATTGCATCAAAGAAGGCTGAAAAGGTACCCAAATCAATAAATCTGAAGAAAAGGGATCAGATTTTAATAGATTTATCATTTATTTCATCATGTATAATGCCTAGCATAGTTTTAACTAGAATAAGCATATCTTATCTCAGGCATGAAATGTGAAATTTTTCCCAAGAGGCTCCAGGGGCGTGGCTCCATGGGCGTGTCTTGGTGTTCATGTGACTGGGTGTGTGTGTCTTGGTGTGTGTGTCTTGGTGGGCGTGTCTTGTGGTCATGTGTCTGGATGGGTGGGTGTGGCCAAGTCGACGTCAGCCATGACCCAATGCATTTTAAAACAAAATATGCAGGGTGGTGGGCTCAGGGCAGGGGGCTGCTTGCGATCGGGAAGGGGGGGACATGGACTGGCTAGTGCTAAATGCTTACCTTTGTTTCAGGTGAGCAGGATATGGTTGATCCGACTACGTGGCCAGAAGACTATAGATAGGGCGTGGGCATGGCACGGGTGGGAGCGAGTGACCGGTGACCAGGTCCAGGAGGTGGGCGTGGGGTTTATACGGGTTCTGAGAACTCGTTCACATGGGCCCTAGTACCTCTCGGGACGTCTCCGGAGGTACTAAGATTTCACTACTGGCTCCAAGGCATAAAACTTTGGATGGATGCATAGATCACATATTTAGATTTGACTCCAGTGTTACTATAAAATATTACCCTATCACTTCTGTATCCAAGAGTTGTGTGCTGATATGGATTAAAGTCCATTTCCAACTTCTCCCAATGCACTCATTACATATGACACAGAGATCGACTTCCCTCATGAAGCAACTCCTGAAAATTTTTACTATGACAGTTATATCTGCTGAACACGATGAAGTGGAAAATAGCTAAGGGATTCCATTGTCCACTTCAAAAGCCTCCAATTTACTCATCTGCCTTTCTATAAAAAAGCTTGTACATACACATTCAGAGAAATCCAGTGAGTGGGTATATCTGAAAAAAAAAAACCCACTATTTTGGTGTTATTTGGAACCGGTGAAATATCTATGAATTTATCGTGTAACCCTTTTCAGATTCACAATGTATAAGGCAATGCATTTTGCTTCTTTCTTGAACCCATTATTAAACATATTTGTGAGAAAATTAGCTTTAGGATATGGTGGGAGTGTTGTTCTAATACTGGAGATTCTTAGGCCCTGTTACAATATGAATCAGAATGATAAGTAGAATGCCAGTAAAATTCAATTAGGAAAGCTGTTAGAACTGCAGAGCACAGCTAAGACGAAAATGAGCAAGTGTAAAAAGTGTCGCATTGCTTTGTAAATAAAACCTCCCGCATTTTATTTATAGCAACGTGCTTGGGAATCTAGATTAAATATGCTTTACTTGTTACAGTCACGCTTTATCAAAGAAAATAAAACGATATTGGTAATCTGAGTTATTTCAAGGAAAGAGGGAACTTTGTGTGATAATCTTTCCCTGTAGAAATAAGACTGAGTGGCAAGATTGAACTCGGGGAGAGGAGCGGATTTACATTTTCTTTTAGTGTTTTTTCTTTTTTGGAAAAGCAATTCAATTCCTAATTGGCTTTCAGATGAATTCAAAGAGTTGTTTCCCTCCCTGTTTATATCAAGCAATGATGCAGACTGTACATTTTTATTAGAGATTAGGGTGTGGAGTGAATTTACTAAAATAGATTAAGAAAAATGGAAATAGTCTTTCCCATGCTACTCCCTCAAAAGCTACAGTACCTTTACCTGAACCCCAAGTTTGAGGAAGTAATCCACAAACTAAGTAGACCTGGGTGTTTTTGCACAGAGTCCTTTAAATTCTCAAATGAAAAAATAGGGTTGAAAAGAAATAAAGGCTTTTGATGGAGATTGGTTTACAAAACCATACAATGCCTTTTCATATGTCATTTTTCCTTGTTTCATTCTGATTTGTTTACACAGTCAATTTAAAGTGTGAATAAAAAGGAATTGAAATATCCAGTTAGGGTAACTAAAGCGGTTTCCGCATGACTTTTCCATTTACATTTCTCCTAATCTCATATTTACTTAAGAGTTCCTGTCTCACATTTGACAGATATTTATGAACAGGTTCCTTGAGATAACACTGTCTTTCTTCTTTGTTAAATCTGAACATGTTTTTCCGTTAAATCTTTGGAATATACTGCATATTTACAAAATAGATTTACCAAAGAAAAAATGCTCCCCATAGCTAGAATATCTGTACAGTGTTTTCTTCAATAATTATTCTGTAACTTCCTCTATAAATGTATATTATCCCCAGAATCTTTTTCGTTACATTGGTTTCTGTACGCAAATGCTTTTTCTTAGTTTCCTTATTTGATTCACTAATATTGTCATGCAAATAAAAATTTTAGGGGGTGTTCTGTTACTCCCCTCCTGTCTTTCCTGAAAAGTATTTGGTGTTGTCATTAGTGGGATATATTAATATTCCATTAATTTTATTACCAATACTTTATTAATTTTATTACTATTTATATAATTGGGGAAGTATCATACAATTAGTATAATGTGAAGCTAAGTAAAACTACTAATAAAGATTACACAATCTGTTTGGAGTTTCCCAGTTGAAAAAGCCATGATCACAAATTGGTATGGCACCAATGACATAAGAGGATTTATTTACTTGTAGTTAAATAACTACAAATTATACATTCAAGACAAGTTTACTCAAGGGAATCTGTTACAAACCCTCTTTCTAATTCTGAATCCACATAATTTTGTTATTCACAGTCATTGAGTGTCATACAGTCCATTGTTCCAGATACATCATATTAGCAATCAGGATACAAGAAATGTTGCCATTCAGTCTTGTCTCTCCTAAATCCATTTCCATCAAAAATAAAAAACAGTGGGTTCGAAATCACAATGATCAACCAAGTCAGATCATATGCTGGAAAGGAGTCTTTATATGCATGCAACATCACAAAGTAATTTCCTTCAATCCACTGAGAGCATGGAATAACAACATAAAGGATATTGTCATCCTTATCTAGAGAAAACAATTATTCTACCAAGTATATATGCAGACATGTAAAAGCTGCATATGCTGTATTGTATTTTTCAGGCAATATCAGTTCATTACTCAACCACTAAATATTGATCCCATAAAATAAGAGATGCCACAAATACTTTGGCATAATGTAAAATATCAGTCAAATTGTATTCATTTTACTACCTGTGCTCTGTTGTCCCAATGATTTTTAAGAAACAGAAGGATCAAAAAACCAAGTTTTCAGCATCTGAGTTAACTGGTCCTGCTGAAGGTGAATATGTTTCTGCATATATTTTGCTTTATATTTTTGATATTCATAAGAAACATTATGAAAACTTGGGGTCAATGGACTCAATATTTTAAAAACAATCTATCACATTCAAGGTTCAAGGTTTCTTAAGGATTTGTTCACACACAAATCCATCAGTTGAAAAACATTATGATTTTTAATTGCACACCAAGGGACGGGTCTTCTGAGTGATCCTAGATTCTTTCTTTTAAAAAAAAATAATTTTATTATGAGCCGTGGTGGCATCATGGTTAGAATGCAGTACTACAGGTTACTTCTGCTGACTGCTGGCTGCCTGCAGTTCGGCAGTTCGATTCTCACTGGCTGAAGGTTGACTCAGTCTTCCATCTTTCTGAGGTCAGTAAAATGAGGACCCAAATTGTTGGAGGCAATATGCTGGCTCTGTAAACCACTTGTGAGGGCTGTAAAGCTTTGAAATAATAGAAAATACATAGCTTAGGTTTTAGATTTTGGCAGTGTTTTGCTTTCCAAGCTTGTTACAATTTAGTTTCTGAATATTTTGTTACCAGACTAGGTAACATCAGCAGCAGGATTTTCTTGTCCTATTTTCTGGGAATTAAAACCCTAAACAAGCTGTCTTTCCAACCATCGCATCAAGATGAAATCAAATGTTCTTCCTTAAGTTGTCCTTACTTCAGGTCTTCAAACATTGTTTCAGGATGCTCTGCAGTTGTTTGTTGTCTTCATTTGACTGAGAAGGTGGCCATCGCCTTAATGACAAGTAGAAATCTAATGGAGAGAACATTACAATAGTGGTGTAGCCCAAAGGTGTCAAACTGGCAGCCCATGGGCTGGATATGTCATATGCAGTTCACACCCACCCCAGCTCCGTGAAGGCAAAAACATTGTGATAGATCATGATATGTCACATGATGCGATTGAGTTTGACATCTATGGTGTAACCTCTCTTCAGAGCATGCTGCATTTTTTTCCCTCTGGCTGTAATTTGGTCTGGATAAAGCTGGGCTGCTTTCTCAGATGGTTATATAGTGTGACCTCTGCTGTAATAATGACTCTAATTTCATTAGAGGGCCACTTTCTAAATCCATCAAAATGCTTATAGTAACCATGACCAATTACAGTGTATAACAAAGTATTCTGCCAAGCTTTGTGCCCATTCAGCCCATACAAGGCAATTTCAAATTTAATATGTGTATCCTGCTAAGTGGTTAATTTTTCATTCATAGTCCTGAGACAAATACTGAAAGTGTGATTTCTATTCCCCTAAATGAGATTCCTCTATTGCATCTTAATGAGAGTCAAAGCACCACTCAGATGTCCAAGGTTTGCTTCCTTAGCCACAATGAGGTTTGGAAAAATTTTCAGTAGACAGCCAAAGGCAAAGAGAAGCATGAATTTGTGAAATATCACTATAATATACAACTTTCTCCTTCATTAAATTTATTGCATAATTTTTTTTTGCCCCATTGTTTAAATACTAGTCTAATTCCAGAAAGCTGTAAGTTGTGAAGCTCTCCTTTGCATGCAAAATATAAGTGTGAGATTTAGTCCAAAACAGAAACCAAAAAAAAAAAATAAACAACTGACAAGAAACAAAAATTTAGATACTCTCCTTTAAAGCATCAAGCTTTTAAGAAAATGCCTCTTCTTTTGGAAGTAAAAACCCAGTTAATAAAAAAAAGAAACTGCTTCTTTCTAGAACCTCTCTTTCCATTGCTTGATTTGCAAGCTTCACAAGCTTCTGGTTCGCTGAGACTTTTTTGAGATTTTTCCTTATGAAACTTTGGAAAATCCAATTCAGTTTTCAATGAAGCCAGTCTTGCATTGCAGGATTATACCAGAGTTCCTGTTCCTTAACTGATTTTATCTCAGGGACTCTTCTTTAGAATAGTTCTGTAGTTGTGGTTCATCTCTGGTTCATATGGTTGAGGAATTCTATATCAAAATAAATATCATAACTGGATTAACATTCTAATATTATTATTTGATTTTTATCCCTCTTTTAAATATATATATATTTGGTCAATTCAAGGCACCAAACCATACTTAATACTCCTTCCTCTATTTCCCCCTCAAAAACAAATCTGTGAGGTAAGCTGGGCTGAGAGAGATTGACTGGCCCAAAGTCACAACCAGCATTCTAAGGTGGGACTAGAATTCACTGTCTCCTGCTTTCTAGCATGATACCTTAAGCACCAGGGCAAACTGGCTCTTTGTATAGCTCTATATTCCATGTATTCTATTCTATGTATGGTCCCATGCAATTAATTTTAATCTCATAGTTTTAAACTGAGATTTTATTAATACTACTTTTTATATTCCTTTTTGAAGCTGTTTCAAGTCAGTCAAAGACCTAAATAAAGCTTTCACTTGAAAGGGGAAATATTTTCTCAACATTTTGGCTGAAAACAGGTGCATAGTTCTGGGATACAAAACTTTTGTGTGCAACAAATCAAAATTCAAGATAAGAACATTGCTGTTTTTAAAGGAGAGAAAAACCAGCATCAAAAAGCAGCTGGGATAGAATAATCAAAATTTGCCCCAAGCAAATTATGTCAGCCTCACTGATCTAGTGGACTGAGAAACCATCAGTCTGATAGGGGGCATATATTACTTATGCATTTCTTGCTCAGCAATATTGCTGTTTTAAGAAAAATAAGGCATAGTGAGCAGTGGTGGTTTCCTAAAGGTGTTGCCACCAGTTTGCTGAGTGTGCGCATGCGCATGCACACAAGTTCATGTGCATGTCCCCCCCCTCTGTGCGTGTGTGTGCTCCCCCCTCCCTTCAGCACATGCGCATGTGTGCACCAATCAGCTGAGAGGACTCTTTGATCCTCTCAGCTGATCACAGACTTT
>JAOYMU010000098.1:77042674-77065524 GCA_025802295.1 Psammodynastes pulverulentus
TGCTGGCTGGGGAATTCTGGGAGTTGAAGTCCATGCAGCTTAAAGTTGCCAAGGTTGGGAAACACTGGTATAGGTCATGTGTTCTGACAGGGCCTTTCCCAAAACGATTGCCAGTAGGACTTGAAAAGTCAAAAGATCATATTTATCCTGAGTTTCATAAGCATTTTCTAATGGTCTCTCCCTTCTGTCTATTTTGAGAGATACAATCTCCAAGATTTCCCCTATAAACCAGGTGAGACTGTGAAAGGCCAGCTGGCATGAAAGTGGCTGCTGCTCAGTGAGAGAGGGAGGGAGCATGTGGGGGGTGGTACAAATAAGACATGGTATGTGGGAGTGCACCAAAGGTGCCATATGAGTTAGGAAGGGTGTGTGGTATACTCAAGAGGTCATGCATAGATCAGGGAAGGCACACAGGACAGGCATGGAGTGGGGTGGGTTTGTGGGGATACACGTGGGTCTGGAAAGGCACATGCGGATCAGGGCTGGTGTGTGGGATTGGCATGGATCAGGGCTGGCACAGGTTGGGGAAGTGCACAAGAAGGTGGCATGGGTCAGGAAATGGGCACGGGAGTTTCTTCCTCCCTGTTCCTTCCTTTTCTAGTGGATAGATAAATGCCTGCTGCTGTGTGGAGGAGGGAGACAAGGATTGCAGGACTGGCTGGGAAACTGTCACTTAATGTTGAAAATGAAGATCATGTGACTGCAACAGCCAGTAGCACTGAAGGAGCCACAGCTTTCCCACATTTCATTACCTCAGCAGTCATGAATCCCAGATTTTGGAAGCATTAGGTAAATTAGCCTATCTGAAGTACCTTGGTTCAAAAATTGGTGCCATGTGGTGCATCATTTCACCCAGTTAAAAGTTATATCATTGAGAAGTTAAGTATAAGGTTACCCAGAACAATTTAATATACCTGTTAGCGGAGATTACATAGTTATATACATGCCATTGGCACAATGCTAAATCGCCAATGAGTAAATCTAATCAAGACACAAACAGTGTAGTGAAGATCTGGGATCCTATCCGATTCAGTTAAGAAAAATTATCAGCAATACTCAACAAGAGCCACAGCAGGAAGTTAAACAACATATAATCAACTTGGCTGTCATTCTATGCCAGCCTAGACCAATGCACTGCTTACCTGCATAACTTCTTCCAGTGCTCATGTTGCTTGGTAATAGTGTCCATTTGTCAGTGACAGGATTATAGTATTCCACAGAGGCCAAATTGCAAGAGCCATCATCTCCCCCAACTACATAAAGAAGTCCATTCACGGAACACACACCTAGAGAGAGAACAAACACAGTACAAGCAGAAGTCCTAATTTTTTATAAGCTGCTGTCATGGCAAGACAGAAGGGCAAATTTAACATTGATTTTTATTATTAACACCTGTTATTTCACAATTTACTGAAACCACACACATTTTATCAGTCATACTAGTGGTTTCTGCTTCTATCTTCTTTTTTTTTGCTTTTTTTCTAACCATTAAGAAGACATTATTTGTGAAAAGCCCGTCCACCCGCATGCATAACAAATGATGACAACTAATGGTTGTGTTTGTAATCCTTAATAAAAATGAAAAATAATAATGAAAAATGGATCTAAAAATTCTTGTTACTTATGAGATCTCAATAAGTAATCTGCATAATTCTAATCATTCCTAATCGGAAAACCAAACTAAAATAACAAACTATTAGCAAAAGCCGATATATATTTTTCCCTCTTCTGTCAACTGCCCAGAATTATTAAGAATAGGACAGCCTTGGAATTGAATTAAATAAATAAATAAATACAGAATGAAGCCCCGCATGTTACTCATTTGTTAGCCGTGGCATCCATTCTGCAATAAATATGAATTGAACTATATCCCCCTTATGTTTAACTTTTAATTAATTAAAAAATAAGCAAATATACCCTATTTAAAATGCTTGTTCTGGGGCCTGGCAAAAGTGTCAAATTTTAGATATCTAAAAACCCTTTAAAATAAATATATTTATTCTTGTAGTTTTATCCCTTCTCTTAACAAACTCTGTACATGTGCTTTTCAATTACATTTTATTATAATTTCCATAGTTCTATCACCATTTAAGTTGTACCTTTTGCAGACTATCCTAACATTTATAAAAGTAAAATGTGATTTTAAAATATTTTAATATTCTCCCTGTTTGTCTGTATTTTTTGTATTTCTTTACAAATCCAAGATATAAAAACCTGTAATTTAAAAGGGTATTAAATGTCCTGCACTTATTTGACACTGTTTTTACTAATATTTTCAAATCTGCTGGACTTAACGTATGTAGACTTAATCAAACATTAATTTAAAATAAAGACATCATGGCCTTTTTATTACTAAAGTAACTAAAAATGCTATATAGTGCTTTAAAGACGCACACATTTATTATTGTATATCCTTGGTATTAATACTGTATTTCCCTCAACTGCTTTGCTTACATCTGAACAGCGATATAGAAATTTTGGAGGAAAATACCTGCGTTTCTTCTGCACATATTCATATCTGCTACTTGTTTCCATGTATTTGTTCCAGGGTCATACACTTCCACGCTTTTCCTCACCAAAGGACCGTCATGCCCTCCAGTAGCAAATAGCTGGCCACTAAGAACACCAACCCCTAGAAAGCCAAACAGGGAGCTTCAGGATCTATTGTAAATCGACTTCCAGTCAGGGATGATAAATCACTGTGCCAAGAGCATAGCCCTGACAGCATTAAACAGTATGGTATCCATTGGGGTAGCTATTACCCAAAACTGAGGGTTTGTAAAAGGCAGAAAGAATAACCATGAGGAACAGGAGGAAAAGCCACGATCAAAACAATGGTCAGATAAAATAAATCTTGAGTCCAGGGCAAAAATGTAATCTGAGAAAGCATTTGACTTAACCCTCTCCAGTTAACATAAAGATAAAGGCAGGGAAGGGGGAACACATACAGGCTTGCAAGATTCTGCAATTGTACCCTGATAATAAAAATAGTATTAGCATTCGTAACTTTGAGTTTCTTGTCTGATCCACCTTGAAAGGACGACAAAATCGGCCTAGAACGGGGAAAAAACCTGAGGTTACCTAGTGACCTTTTCCAGCCCCTGGGAATTGATATTTCTAGGCTCTTTTTTCTTTTATTTATTTCTTTGGGGGTCATGTTAGGCATTTTGAAGGATGAGGTAGGAACTTGTCCTTCTCAAAAGTGGGCTGATGCTTCCAATCCGTGAGGAAATAAGAGGCAAAACAGCATGACAACTTGTGTTTTTTAAAACTATTTTTAAGCATTATGAGATGTTATAGCCAGTAAGTGCTGTGCGTCCCACAGTAGCCAACTACAGGTTTCCCCTTAGTAATCTACTGTATTTTTTGGAGTATAAGATGCACTTTTTCCACCCCCAAAAGTGGGTGAAAATGTCTGTGCATCTTATACAGCAAATATTGCCAAAACCCCAACCACTCACCGGCCCCCACCCTTCGGCCTCTGACTCCCACCAATTTGCCTCCTTGCAGCAAACAGCCTGGTCAGCTTCAGCACAGCCTGATTAGCACAAGCAGCTGATTGTCGGTTGGAATTGCCTCCCGACAATCAGCTGTTTCAGTCTGCAGGGATAGCCATCACCTATTGCTGCTTCCATGTGCCCCATTTTCAGCCTCCGCACGGCCCGTTTTCCTCCTGTTCCGATTCCTGCCGCCTGGAACAGACTGGTGCGTGGAGGCCAAAAACACAGAGGCTGAAAATGGGATGCAGAGGCTGAAAATGGGATGCAGAGGGCGCACGGAGGCGACAATAGGCAATGGCAATCCCTGCAGCCTGAAACAGCTCATTGTTGGGAGGTCGATCCAACCTACAATCAGCTGCTTTGCTAATCAGGCTGTGCTAAAGCTGACCCAGGGTCTTTGCTGTTTGCTGCAAGGAGGCAAATTGCTGGGAGGCAGAGGCAGAGGCAGATCTTTTTTTCTTGTTTTCCTCCCCAAAAGCTAGTTGTGTCTTATACTTCTAAAAATACAGTATTTCATTATGTGTACCATGGAAAGTGAAGGTAGTATTTTAAAAATATCAACTCCCTAGAAGCAGCCTTAGCCATGAGGCAACTTCACAAGTCGCTTCTATGTTCTAATCATGTTCATGACATCTGTAAGGGCATTTGTGAAAAGGAATTGCTGTAGCTATAAGTATTCCATGTCTACTGTCAATATGTCAGTCTTGGCTATTACCGGAACCTAATCTGTCTAGACTGAATTGTCAATCTGAAGTTGACTTCAGGTTAGTCATCAATAATTGTGACAGATGTTTATAGAACTAAGTCCATTGAACATCCCAACTTGCTAGTCAATGCTACATTCTACTTTTCTTTAGATAGTCCACATTTATCTATTCCAGCCCTTTATGAGATTATCTGCTTTGATTTGAATGCCTATCCACCTGGACATAAGGAGGTTGACACAAAGAACTGAGAAAAAACAACAACATAAAAGGAAATATTGGCATATGTCGCAGAAGTCTAACAATTTTAATTAAATAAATAATGATAATTTGGGATAGAATACCTGCACCACTGCGCCGAGTACTCATATCAGAAACGTAAGACCATTCATTTGTAGATGGATTATACTGCTCCACAGTACTAAGGCACTGACGTGATGCTCCATCGTATCCACCAACAGCATAGAGTTTACCTAGAATTTCAGCATCAGCCATCAACAGGATCAATTAAAGGAAAATATATGGTGAATATTTAATAACCAGTTTTTAATCATTGCTCATCTGATTATCACATAACGGACATAAGCTTGTTGAAGATCTACAAATTTGGCGACAGTAGTTATAATATGCTTTTACTGGGCATTTCCAATGAAATATCAAGGCAATAAGAAACTCTTATGAAGCAAGAAGCTCTTTAAAAGCTACAGCTACAAGCAGCAATCATTTCAGAGGGTTTTTTTTTCTTATTATAAAGTGGAGAATGGAAGTGTTATTAGTTACCAACACTTTAAAATTGGCCGAAACTCAAGGACCTTAAGCTCCCCTCATTCAGTGCTATTGTAACTTTAAATAGTTTCTGAATGAATGGTTTTAAGTTGAGGACTACCTACATGACACATATTATCCAATTCAGTAACTCTTTCCTTCACTAATTTCTTGATTTTCCAGAACAGGGAATAAAAAAAAAAAATATGCCACTCCTTAATAAGAAGAAAATATGGGAATATGGAAAATGTGACCAACTAAGTTTTCAGACACATTTGTACTTACACAACAGCAGAAATGTATTTACAGAAAAATATCTAGGATCCTCAGACTCGTTTAATTGGCTGGATGTGATTTTGTGATATTGGTAGTTGCAATGTTGCATCGCTGTAAATAAAATATGAGTGACTTCACAACAGAAAATTCTTACCCTCTACAACTCCAACTCCAACACTGCTTCTTCTTGTGTTCATAGGCGCCACAAAAAACCATTCATTGACCTTATAATTATAAGCCTCCACAGATGCCAGCCCTAGTTTGAAAACATGAAAAGGGGAAACACATAAACACTGTGTTTTCCTATCACAGAATTCATCTCATAATGATCATTTCCCTTCAGGCAAACAAAGGGAAGGAAGCAAGCCTGACCTCCCTTTGCTAATCAGGAAGCTTCTTTTTTTCAGGCATTAACACTATCCTTACCTATGGCAATCATCATGAGCTTTTGCAATAAGAAGCCACCCCTAAGAATAACATCCCAGTTCTTATTATTGATCTATGCTTAACAGGGCATTCTCAAACCATTTCCTAACAGGGAAGGGAAGCTCAATGAAAGGTTTGTGTAGAATCTGATTAACTACATTATGGTGACAATTTGAAGCAATGAATCTTCTTAAGTAAACGTTTAGTTTTTCTTCCCACGGGCATGCCAAAATTAACCATCCTTAAAAATCAGGCTTCAACTCCATCCATTTTTCTGAGAGATCACTGTTAAAATAAATGCAGGTGTCACACAGGTAGGCATAGAATGCCAAAGTTTGCATTTATGAAGAGAGGGCCTTACTCCAGAAGAAAGAGTTGAATATTTTCCCATTGGGGGCTGGCTTTTGTGCATCAACTTACCAGTACTTCCATCAAATCCACCAACAGCATACAGGAGCTCATTGAGCACAGCAGCTCCTAAAGTGCTTCGTCTTTCTTGCATGCTAGCTATAGATGTCCACTGATCTTTCACTGCATCATACACATCGACTGTCCGAACACGCAAAGAGCCGTTGAAACCGCCCACTGCATAGACTTTGCCTGTCATGAATACCACTCCTGTTAAAAATAAATGAAAAGAGAGCCAAAGCTTTAAGCAAATCAACCTTTGCCTACCACAAAACTCCTATTCCAACTTTTCTTACATGCAAGGATAGGGATCATTAAAAAATAATAAATAATACAAGAGTGCCTGTTCATCTAACAACTTCTGATTACATGATTAACCTTTGTGTTATCAATTTCTGGCAGCTTTTAGCATTGACATGATCTATATGCAACAGGTATAATCCACCAGTCAACAGATACCTTTGATAACAACCAGTATGAGTTACTTCAAATATTATACAAATATAAATCTGGGCTGGACCCCGAATAGTCTCAATAAGCACCTGTAATTTCTGATGAACTTTCCTTGAATGATGTACAAGTGTCTGCAATTGCATATTTGTTGGTTATGCTCAGCAAGATTTTAGCGCAGTGCATTAAATAGCTTTTAGCAGCTGCTGTAATGTACTAAGGAGAACTTATTAGCAGAGGCTAATTCAATTCTAATTATTATTAATGTTCATTACAATGGTTTCCAAAATTGGGGGGAAGGAGCAGCAGGCAAGTTTGGAAAGCATGTCCTCATCAAATAGGTGATCATCCAGGACTAGTCCAGAAAGCAATAGCATGTGTATCTGGGGCTTACTGCTTTGGTATGTGGATATGCTCACATAACACTACTGCTAATGAACTGCACCGGTTCCCAAGGGCATTTCAAAGTGCTGGTTTTCACCTCTAATGCTCTGCATGACTCAGGGGAAGGTTACTTGCAAGATTCCCTGTTTCTCCTGGTTTCTGCCCGTTCCATCAGACCTGGCAGAGTCAGTGTCCCTTCTAGGAACCAATGTCATCCCGTGGGACCCAAATGGCTTGCCTATTCTGTCACAGCACTCGTCCTATGGAACCACCTTCCACCAAAGTCTGGATGCTCCGAAAGATCTGGCAGGTTTCAGGCACTGAGGCCAGGATGTTACCGAAACCTGGTATGTGTGTTTTGTTGTGTTCTGTGCTATAAGGTTATTTTTAATTAGGTAATTATGTTAAGGAGCCCTGGTGGCAGAGTGGTTAGAAAGCAGTATTTCAGGCAAACTCTGCCCATAGCCTGGAGTTCGATTCTGACAGGATTCAAGGTTGACTCAGCCTTCCATCCTTTCAAGGTTGGTAAAATGAGGACCCAGATTGTTTGGGGCAATTGCTGACAATATAAATCACTCAGAGTACTGTAAAAGCACTATGAGGCAGTATATGTCTAACTGCTATTGCTTTGTAGTTTCTCTCATAAATGTGTCATTTATGAAGCTGTTTTGTTACTTGCCCAGAATTATTTAGTGAAGGTGAGTAGTCACATACATTCTTTAAATAAATATAGATAAAGCACCACTAGTTTTATTTTTTTTAAGAATGGTCTGGAACCTCTGGGCCTGACTTTGCAACTTGACTTTTTGTAAAATGAAACTGTTAAAGTGGCTATGATAAAGAAGTCTGGACTCCAGGAGCAGCTTTTTCAGCCAGCCCCCAGATATAACAAGGAAGCCGCTTGACTCTGGGTCTGGCTGAAAAAACTCCTTACTGAAATCCAACCAGGATTTTCAGCCACAGAGGATTTTCAATTCCAGAACGGCTTCCATCCGCTCTGGAGCTGACTGATAAACCTCAGAAAGTAAGATACTAAATGTCAAGCTTACATTCAGTGAAAGCCGTGTTCAATACAGAACATGAAGTCAGAAATAAAACTTTACAGTAAGTAAACGAATCTGTGTACCTCGCATGCTAATTATGGAGAAATAAATAAAGACATTTTAAGATGCGCAAATGCCAGTGGTAAAGGTGCAGGTAGTATGCAGATTGTTGATAAACGCAATAATTGCTGTCTATAAGAACACATTGTTTTATTATAAAGAAATAATCGCTAGATGTGTCATGAACAACATAGAAGTTGAATGCACTGAGAATTGCTTATTTAAGAAATCTGTGCGTAAAACAGATGGAATGAATCATTAAATCAATATTGATTGAAGGTAGACTAAGTATAAAAAGTGAGTGACCACAACAAATGAAAGTGGTTCAGTTATAAGAAAGAATGAATGAGCTATTTGTCTTGTTGCCTTGTTTCCAATTTCTTTTCTTACAAAACTTACCATTTTTCTGTACTTTGCATAATATTACTTACTCAGAAAGACAGTAAGGTGGTGGATATATTACGTAACTACTTATAGGTGGCAGAATATATAAATAATAGAATAAATAATATTTATATATTATTTATAATATATAATAGTGATTGAGACCATTATAATAGTGATTGAGACCATTATAAAGAACAAAGCTTACCTGCTCTGCATCTCCGAGAAGGAAGTTCAGCAATCTGATCCCATCGCTCCTCCTCAAAGTCGTAACACTCTACACTTCGAATGGCTTTTGGTGCCTGCCCACCCACCACAATCATTATCTTGGTGAGAAAGAAAAGGTAATTATTGTAACAAAAAAAATCCCATAGAATTGTGGCCTTTTCAATAGAAATACACATTTAGAAAATAGAATTCTTAAACTGCATTATCTCCTAAAACAGCTGAGTGCATTAAATGGAGTAAAAAAAATTACTCCAGAAAATTTTTTTATAATAGAAGCATAGGAATTTGACACATGCAAAATATTAAAATTAAAAGTACAGCCAGAAAGTTCTTGCTGTTATCTTTGGATGAGGCCTCTACACTTTGGCTTTATAAACTATATTGCTTTGTAAAAGGCTAGTAATTTAGAATCTAAAACACAAGTTTTTGTTAACAGTGGAAACATATGACAATTCTATTAATGCCTGGCAATAGTGATTAACAAAAGAAGAGAGTAGTTTTAACACACAGGAATTTAGAATGTGAAAAAAGACAGAATGAAATCAAGCTAATAAAAATAGTATTCCCGTATTTTAAATCCATGTTTAATATTTGTTTACATTCTTATGTAAGTCACTTGATGAGATAGGTACTACAGAAATCAGAGAAATAAATAATAAACCTAACAAAAAAGTTCAAAAATTCATATTTGTCCAAAACTAAACAACTTCTCCACAAGTTGGCTAATCTGAATTGATATTCATGGTCATCCAATTACATGCCAACATTTAACATCTATAGGAAGACTATATGTCAATTCTCTCCTTTGTGCTTTCTTTGCACTGTACCTATCCTATAACAGATTGAATATATTCTAAACTACTTAGGGTAATTTAAGTCTGAATCAATACTAAATAGAAAAAAATATTTGGGTAGAAAAAGTGTTAATTACTGGAATACAATGCCAACATATTGTTACACTTGGGCTGGAATCACTGCCAGTGTTTGTTGTATATACTAGAATTCTTGACTAAAAATTGAATTTTTCAACAAGGAAACATTATTTACCTTTGGCAGACTGACTGGTGTCCTTGGTTTGGTTCTAGGATTTTTTATCAGCTGTCTCTGATCCAGAGGAAGTAAGTGATATTTCATGGCTTCAATGAGGAAGTCTTTACATGTATTATTATTCTTGATTAAAGCTTCTTCTTCAACTGTCTAAAGGTCAAAACAGGTTAGCGTAATGGCTGCATTTCACTAATGAACATAGGTGTACACATTAAAAAATACTTGCTAAGAGAAGTTTGCTGGATCCGTTCCGAAGGATTTAGATGTAACAGTATGAAGCTATAGGCCATTCTGCCTATTCAATATCTAGTTCATTAAGTGATTCCCATGTCATTCTTTGCAATATTACTTCTATTTTCAAGTTAGCACTGATGCATATTCTATGCATGAAACTGTGCTACAATCTTATCTCATTACGTGTTTGCCAACCTCAGCAACTTTAAGATGTGTGGACTTTAAATCCCACCCTGGGAAATTCTGGGAGTTGATGTCCACACATCTTAACAGTTGCTAAGGGCAATACTGAAAAGGGATAGACAAGAGATTTTGGACAAGAGAGGGGAAAAAGGCATGGAAAGCCAAATTGTGGACAATAGGAAAGATCTGAATTACCTTCAAAATCCTAAGACTACCTAAATAAACTGCGCAATGACTATTTATGAAATTGTAAGCTGCAGCCAGATAGCAGGCACAAGGGAGAGGATTTTTTTATTATTATTATTACAGTACTTCTATATTGGAAGTTATTCAAGCAGTACCTCTACGGGTCTTTAGGAAGATCTGAAAGTTTAATTTGTAGTCTATGATCTTAATTATTTTAACCGCATTTGCTCAATGTTTCTTGCATTCTTGTATTTAAAATAAAATAAAATTCTTATTCTATACATTCTCTTGGAAATTTTTTTCTCTGAAAAGCAACTAGTAGCAGCAAGAATAATAGTAACATATTGTACATTTATACATATATACATGAATAGAGGTATTTGAGCCTCTATGTCACTCTAAAACAGTACACTTCTGGAGCCAGAACCTACAGCTTGGTCTTATTAAACAGGAAGTTTCCACCAAAACAAAGTAGATATGAAAATTCTAAAAGGTTTTGAGAAGCCCAATAGCAACAGGTACAGCTCTTAAAGGAGGGACAACCAGATGCTGCCCATTATTACTCAGGCTACTGCATTTATTTATTTCTATCCCGCCTTTATTGTTTTTACAAATGCCTCAAGGCAGTCGACATATCTAACACATCTTTCTCCTATGTTCCCCACAACCACCACCCTGTCAGGTGAGCTGGGCTGAGAGAGTGTGACCGGCCCAAAGCTACCTTTCATGATTAAGGGAGGACTAGGATTCACCATCTCCCACTTTGCATCAAATTATGGCAGTCCAAATATCAAATGACAAAAAAGTCCTCAAAATATCTCAATCCACAAATGGCTACAATTGGTTCATTCAGGATGGAATTATGTCATGGTCTCCACCTGCTCTTGAAGAAAGAGCCATGAATCCAAGAGGACCTCCAGATTATGGGCGAGTTTTGAATGGGAGCACAACCCTCTTCAGTGCTGAAGTTCTAAATCCACAGCTACTTCAGTTTGCTAGAACTGAATCTTGATAGCCTCTCCTCTTCAGCCAGAGGTGGAGATGTAGAAATAATTATCATCGGCATACGGATACAGCTTTACCCTAAATCAGGGGTGTCAGAGTCAAGGCCTGTGGGCCAGATCCGACCTCGTGGGCTGCTTAGATGTGGCCTGCAGGACCGGCCTGGAAATAGCAAAGGTGCTCTGCTAGTGAAAATGGGGTGCAGGGGGACTGCAGGCGACCTCCCACATACCCCATTTGGGCCAGCAGGATGCTGCAGGAGGCCATCTGTCCCATCTCCTTCCCCCCCCCAGGCCAGCCTGCGGAGGACAACTACAATGCTGATCTGGCCCTCCAAAAGTTTGACACACACCCCCGCCCTAAATGATCTCTCAGTGATTACACCGCTAAAAAAACTTATACAACGTGAAGTTGTTTTTAAAATTTTCAAATTCATGTATCATTAGAATACCAAATGGCAGGCTTTCTTGCACCATTTATTGTAGATAAATGCACTCCCTGTTCTATCCAACCGAGCCTTCATGTGAAAAAAGCACTGGAAGGCTGCAAAGATTATGACTCCCAAGGGAGATAGTGGATGCCAAGTCATAAAGAAGCACCTGGAGCTTGTAATATTTTTAATTGTGCAAAGATCTGATGACTACTAACCTGTACAAGATAGTCTCTTGGCAAGAGAGGAAGACGAACATGCTCCATCAGTTTTGCCATGTGTTCCAAGCGAGATTCTTTGTCATAATTTATCCACGAAATGACAGCTTCAAAGACCTGCAAACAGCAAAACTTGTTTTGTCTAAAAGGGACCTGATTTGTCATTACAGAAGCCAACTTTGGGAAGCAGTGATTTCATAAATTATGTAACAGTAAGTCTGTAGAAACGACTTAAAACATTTTTTTAAAAGGCAGAGGATAATGACATAATAAGATTTATAAATGCAGGAAAAAAGATGATCGTGTGGCAGGATGAAAATACAGTCGTTTAAATAAGCCATACCTTGCATACTTTTAGACTTCAAAGTGTCTAGCACATTTCCAGTCCAGAGAGATCTCAAGTTTGTTCACAGGTTGTGCAATAACTATTCATTATAACTGTGAGCATTCCGAATCTAATTTAAAACCTCAAGGGCAATACAAGTAGTCCTTGACTTACAGCAGCTATTTGTTTAATGACCGTTTGAAGTTACGACAGCACCGAAAAAGTTACTTGTGACCATTTTTCACATTTATAGCTATTGCAGCATCCCTGTGGCCACTTTGGTCACGTGGCAACTGGTTCATATGTATGATGGCTGCAGTGTTCCAGCATTAGGTGGTTGCCGTTTGCAACCTTCCCACAAGCAAAGTCAATGGGGAAGCCAGATTGACTTAACGACCATGTTAGTAATTTAACAACTACAGTGATTTCATTTAACAACTGTGGCATGAAAGGTGGGACAAACTCACTTAACAACTGTCTTGCTTAGCAATGGAAATTTTGGGCTCAATTGTGATCATAAGTAATACATATTCATATGTTGATTTCACCACTAGAATAAAAATGCGCTTGGAAGCTGTACTTAATTTGCCTGTTTTGAGTTTTCTGCATCACTCTAGTGTTCTAAAAGACAATAGGAAAGAGGATACTAGAGTATACAGTATGTGACAGCAGGCAATACAAAAGGAGCATGGAAAAATCACGGAGTTCTATGAAACGAACAACCATTGGAAATTCTACTTTTTAGTTTAGAATAGATGAGAGTTCGGGAAAGAAAATCAAATAGTCTAATTCACAAATGTAGTCAAATATCTGTAACAATTATACATCTCAAATCTTGGTTTGTGTTGAAATCATCCAATCACCAGCAACTGCAGATTTCTTTCAATACAGGGAGTTGTACCTGATAAGGAACCTCCAGGCTGGAGATCTAAATATCATCTGACAGCATCAAAAAGAATGTTAATGAAAAAAGGAGCTTCATTTAATGAATGTGCAGTAGGAAGAAGTCACCAGTGAGATGTCCAGATTAAAGGTGCTGATGGCTCCTGCGCACATTTATACTTTGTGCTGCTTAAAAAAACCCGAATCCTTCAGCCAGTGTAAATTAGAGATGGGACATTAAATTGCAAGTGACACTAATTGTATTCCATCCAGTTTGTTATACTTTCTACAAAAGGTTAATCAAATACTCATTTAGCAATGTTTTAAATTGTGAGCCTTGATCTGTACGCCTTCTTATTTTTTCAGCTTCATTAGTGGCCATTTTGGTATATCCCTTTCCTGATCATAGAAGTCTTCTGCCTTTAGGCACGCTGGATTTTTTTTTTTAAGTTAGAGGCTTTCAAAGCCTGCTGGAGTTTATTCCATTTCTGTCTTATTTCTGGACAGTCCTATTTGCAGACGCTTTTGAACATAATTGTGCCAATCTTTAAAACCTTAATTAGCTTGGGATCCAAATACCTAAAGAAACATCACTCCCTATTTATGGCAGTATATCTGTTCCTTGGGAACTTCAGGGGAGGCTCTTCTCAAGGAAGAACATTTCTTTGGTAGCGAAAGCTGTCGTTTCTCTGAATGCTCAGATCTTTCTTTTTCTCCTCTGTCTATGCAGTCTACGCTCTATTTCCATATTACAGAAGACACAAATCAAGAATACCTTTTCCTCTGATGACACTGTGAGCTTGTCACTTGATATCAAGCTGCAAACCTGGTCCAAGCTTAGGCTAAGAAATTCTTCACCAAGCATCACTTCAGGAAAATGCTGCTCTGTTCCAAAGAATTGGAAATTAAGAAAAGGAAGATCATAATGAAAATCCAAGTTCTCACTCAACACGAAGAACTAGCAATAATAGCTTGAACAACAATAGGATTACAGCGTATGAAGAAAAAAAAACAGACTGACTGGTGTTCAAGGGTGACACCATTAAGGAAAATGAACTCCACTGTCACATCAGGAAACGTATAACCTGCTGCTATGAATGTGTGAAACTCTGAATTTCATACTCATACTGTAGAAGAGCCACAGCTTAGAAAAGGAGTCCCCAACCTCCGGTCCGTGGACCAGCACTGGGCCACAACATACCAGAAACTGGGCCATGCAAACAAGCAAAGCCCCATCCACGGGATGTAGGTAGCACATGAAACCATGTCCCCTCCAGTCCTTGGCAAAACCTCTCTCCACAGAACCGGTCCCTGGTGCCCAAAAGGTTGGGGTCCAGTGGCTTAGAACTTACTTGACATGCAAGGAGTGTCAGGTTCAATCATGTAGAGAAAACAACAAGAAGAAACATTTAACTGAAATCTTTCAAGAAGCATCTATCAACCAATGTACAACCTGTTACATTGACTGTAGGTAATATAAAACTGTAGTTCAACAAATCTGGGAAGTGCTTGGTTGGAAAAAAACTTGTAAACTTGTAAATCTGTAAAGACTGTTTATATATATATATAAATAAAATAATAACTCTACATTGATAGAATAATGTTTTCTGAGGGCAGGCCCAAGAAAGACAGCTTCTGGTACTAGTACACAAAACTGCACAAAGAAACTGAATTTCTCTTGAGACTCCATAATAGGTTGGAATTTAGCTTATTTTCAAGCTGAAAAGCAATCTGATAATGAAGTTGTATACACATACACAGCATGTCTACAATACAGATATTACCTTCAACTCTTTTCATTTACAGTATCAGTTCCAAATATGTCTTTAAAGTGGCTCTGTAAAATACTTCCGTTCACCAGCAGGTGGCTCTTGAGAACATAAATCTCAACTCAACTTTAATAATTATAATAAACTATCACAGGTTATTCAATATCTTATTACAGGAACAATTTTTAAAATGAGAATATAGTGTTCTGAAGAAATATTTAAAATTGCATGAAGGCAAACATTTACACTCTACTGGTAACTAGACTGTAGACCTATACAGCACACTAAACCAAAATCAAACAAATCACAATGATAACACAAGTTATCAGCTTTAGGCATTTCTCAAAGAGGATATGCAATGAGCTTATAGGTTGCTTTCTGCTGCTTTAAAATGCAAAATATTTCACTGTACACAGTTAATGTATAGCCAAAGGAATCTTGAATGCATTTCTGGAATATTTTCATTAACGTTTCATAGGGGGATGGTTAAAGTAATATGTTCCTTATGAAGGGCAACAAAACCTCAAGAGCAGCTCTTGCAAATAAACCAGATTTAAATTAAACGTTGTTCAGTGCTGGTCTGGTTAAAGATTAAATGGTTTTAGAAATCAAGCATTTAAAGGAAATTGTTTGTCCCTGATATGAGAAAGTAAGCAAAGCTCTGAACACCCTACATTCAAGAAGTTCAGAAATGTGGATAGGTGAGCCACAAGCTTCATTTAGCTGCTGATTTTGATGGAATTGGCTGAAATGGCAAAATTGACGACTTTGATTAAAGAAAAGAATATAAGTACTTTTGTTTCCCTATGGACTTCTGAACTTCGTGCTTGATGTGGAAAAGAATGAAACTTTGATTGTGGGCTTTACCGATTTGATTGATAGACCTTTGCAGAAATGGCTTGCTCATGTTATTATGGAAAAGCAAAAAGTTGTGATTTGATGTTATTTTACTGTAACAGAGAGAGTCGGAAGTCAATGTTTCTTTTTCTTTCTTTTTTTTCTTATCTTTCCTCACTTCTCTTCCTTCTTCCCCACCCCACCCTACTGTTTTTCTATTTACTTTTGTATTTTACAATATTTTATAACTCAATAAAAATGTTAAACTTAGCAGCTGATTTTCGAGGCAGGTCTGTTGTAACGAACATCTTTGTTGGCAATGATAACCCATAATTTCCCTGGAATCTTTTACAGATAGTCCTTCAGCTTACAACCGTTCATTTAGTGATCATTAAAAGTTACAACGGCGCTGTAAAAGACTTACAACCAGTTCTCACTTCTACAACCGGCACACTGTCCCCACAATCACATGATCAAAATTCAAGCACTTGGCAACCGGCATGTATTTGCAACACATGCAGCATCCCAGGATGATGGGATCACCGTCTGCAACCTTCCGAACCGGTTTCCAACAAAGTCATCTGGGAAATTTGGATTTGCTTAAAAGGTCACATGATTCAGTTAACTACAGTGATTTGCTTAACTAGTATGGCAAAAAAAAAAAGTCATAAAATTGGGCACTACTCACTTAACAACTGCCTGGCTTATCAACAGAAATCCTGGTCTCAATTATGGTTATAAGTCAAGGACTACCTGTATACCTAGCCAAACTGTGGGCCATCATCACCACTTCTAAGGTTGAAGGAGCCGTGGTGGCGCAGTAGGTAGAATGCAGTATTGCAGGCTGACTCTGCATTCCCACCACCGCCAGCAGTTCAATTCTGACCAGCTCAAGGTTGACTCGGTCTTCCATTCTCCCGAGGTTGAGAAAATGAGGACCCAGACTGTTGGAGACAATATGCTGACACTGTAAACCGCTTAGAGAGGGCTGTAAAGCACCATGAAATGGTATGTACATCCAAGTGCTATTGCTAGTGCACTTGCAAGTGCTTTCTTTACAGATCCTAAATCTCTCCATATCAGGTTGAATCTCACTGTATTGAATGACCCCCAATTTTGATATTGTAAGAAACAAATGAAAAAAACCCTCTCCCTACTCACAGGTCTATACTATGCACCATTTTACTATCCAGTATCTTGGATAATAAATACCTACTATCCTCAAAGCTAGTAGGTATTTATTATCCTCAAAGCTAGGGAGTTCCAGAAAACCATCTGCTTCTGCTTCATTGACTATGCTAAAACCTTTGATTGTGTGGATCACAACAAATTGTGGCTAGTTCTTAAAGAGATGGGGGTACCAGACCATCTTATTTGTCTCTTGAAAAACCGATATGCGGGCCAAGAAGCAACAGTGAGAACTGGACATGGAACTACTGATTGGTTCAAAATTGGGAAAGGAGTCCTGCAAGGCTGTATACTGTCGTCCTGCCTATTTAACTTATATGCAGAGCACATCATGAGAAAGGCAGGGCTAGATGAATCAAAAGTTGGAATTAAAAGAAATATCAACAACCTCAGATATGCAGAAGATACCACTCTAATGGCAGAAAGTGAAGAGAACTAAAGAGCCTCTTGATGCGGGTGAAGGAGAGTGCAAAAGTTGGCTTGAAACTCTTAATGATAAGAAAACTAAGATCATGGCATCTGGCCCTCTCAATTCATGGCAAATAGATGGGGAAGAAGTGGAGGTAGTGACAGATTTTATTTTCCTGGGCTCCAAGATCTTCGCAGATGGGGACTGCAGCCAAGAAATTAAAAGAGGCTTGCTCCTAGGAGGAAAGCTATGGCAATCTAGACAGCATACTAAAAAGCAGAGACATCACCCTGCCACCAAAAGTGTGTATAGTCAAGGCTATGGTTTTCCCAATTGCAATGTATGGCTGTGAAAGTTAGAACGTAAGAAATAATTGAGGCATTTGAACTATGGTGCTGGAGAAGATTCCTGCGAGTCCCTTGGACTGCAAGGCGATCAAACCGGTCAGTTTGATCAACCCTGACTGCTCTTTAGAAGACCAGATCCTGAAGATGAAACTCAAATACTTTGGACACCTAATGAGAAGGGAGGACTCACTGGAGAAGAGCCTGATTCTGGGAAAGATTGAGGGCAATAGAAGAATGGGACTGCAGAGAATGAGGGGGCTGGATGGAGTCACTGAAGCAGTCGGTGTGAGATTAAATGGACTCCAGAAGATGGTGGAGGACAGGATGACCTGTAGAAATGTTGTCCATGGGATCGCAATAGGTCAGACACGACTTCGCAACTAACAAACAACAACAATCCTCAAAGATAGTATTTTTCAACCTAACTATAGTCCAGATATGTGAACAACTCCTAAAATTCTCAGCAATGACCTTACTGGATACCGAATTCTGGGAGTTGAAAGTCCACAGCATCTGGATTTGCGCAGGTTGAAAACACCAGTTTAACATGTCTCCTCTTAACTGCCTTTGTTGCAAGTTAACAGATCCAAACACTGTAACTTTTTTATATGTATTGTATGCTGCTCTAGCCCCATAATAATATTGAACTGACCTTGGTTATATCTTTCCCAGCTCTCAAATTAGCCGAGTTTGATGAAAACTTGTATGCATGCTCTAAGTGCAATATCATCAAAAATATATTATGAATTGGTGCATTGGTTGAACTGCTTATCAATAGGGATTCTGTTCTCACTTCATTACATCAGTAACAAGACCTTACAAAAATGTATTTTATGCATGTGAAAAAGGTCATCTGCACTTAAGTAAAGAAACAAAATACAAGATCAACATTGCAGATATGTAAAAACCTTTAGATCTGGTTTGTTTAGGGACTATGTCAATACAAAAGATAACAAATACAAAAATGCAGATAACAAATTGTGCTAATAATGCTCCTAATGCCTGTAAGCCTGGAATTTGCCTTTTCTTTTCTACACTTATCACAGAATACACCGATGTTTGCCTAGACTATCTGTCATGTTCCAAAATACTCCTTTTTAGTCAGTCTTCAAGAGATCCTGGTATATGAAAATTATCTGTCTATATCAAAGCATCCGTCTCCATAGCACATGTCCACTGCATTTCACCAACTAAATCATGCTGAAAAGATTTCTATCTGGATTTGCAAATTAATTTGATTCACACTGAAAATTCCCTATTTACCAGCCAAGTCCACTTTATTTGGACAAAGAGAATAGAAACAGAACTACAGCTGTATAGAATCATCCTATGGTGTACTACTGTTATCATCATCATCACCATCATAAAAAAAGAAGGATTTGTCATTGATATGGACATCACTTCCACTCCTTATGGAAAACTCCAGGCACACTACTGGTTCGGCCGAACCGGCACTTTTTTTATCTTAAAAAGCTAAAAGCTTTAAGCTAAAAAAAGTACCGGTTCGACCAAATCGGTAGCTTAAAAAAGTGTGCCGATCATCTGAGAGGACTCTTTGATCTTCTTAAGTATTTGCAGCAGAAAGAGAAGAGCATATTTTCACTAAAAACTTGCCCTTCAACCTGACCTTGTATTTTCCTAATACTTCTATTCAACTCCTTCTACTCAAACAACCACTTACATATGATTAAAACCTTCTTTGTAAATCCTTCAATATCTGCTTATTTATGATACAAGCTCTTCATTGTAGCTTTCCCTCTCTACTTACATCTGTTCTTTCTGTTACTTCTCATTCTTTAGATATTGTGCACTTTTCTTCTTCCAAGTGGTTCTAATTGTATATTAGAACCTGGCTATAAATTTGCTTCCTTCCATAGCTCTCTTAACCTTCTCTGGTTTTTAGGTCATTCCCTAAAAACCCATCATAGTGTTTCTTTCCTATGGTAACTTGACTCCACCACCTTACTGTTCAAAAGATAAAATGTTCCTTGACTTCTAACTCAGTGGTGCGCTTGTAGTGAAAGGTATGTCCAAAGAGCAAAGATGAGTCCAAGTAGAACCTCAATATTCTACCTAACTTCCCCCATATCCTTTTCTAGTTAATGATATATTAATTTAGAGCTGGCTAGGGAGAAGACAATTACTATTAGGAAGGATAAGGGTGTATATTTACAGTAAATATACAATGATCATTTTACTCAAAATTGCTGCTTCGAAACATTGATATATTTTTTGTAAACGATTCTGTAAAATTGCCCACTTGTAAGTTGAAAGCATTTTGTAATTCTCATGTCTGTTTGGAACATCTAGCATGAAAAGGTTTATTTAAAATACCAGATGTATACTTAGATAATATCTTAATGACAGCTTTTTCCAATGTTTGTCCCTCTAGACATTTCAGCATGCTGGCTAAAGAATTTGGAAAGCTTAAGTCCAGCTTCTGAAGGGCATCTAGATTGGGGTGGCTGTTCTAGGTTAAGAGTATGAAACATACTGACCTCCAAACTACAATTTTGATATACTTCATCCAACATGATCATTATTCAAGAATTATGAAAATTCATCCTGAAATATGTAGGAGATGCCATGTTGCCTTTCTCTACTTGAGGTATTTAGATCATACATACATTCAGTTGAATTTCACCAGTAAGAATTAGCATTTTATATATGTTAAAAGTCCTCTTATTATGCAAGAGGATCACTATGATTTAGGTTGAAGGATGTGTACTAGCATTCAAGACGTCAATATTTTCATATTTTAAAGCCAGGAACATCTTGAGGGCTGTTACAATCACCTGCGTAGGCATTGGCCTGTTGCAATAATTCTGTGCAGGTGTGCACATCTGCAAAGGCGCGAATTCCAAGGCAATTTGTGGGGTGGAGCTGAGACTGAAGAAAGTCACAACAGTTTTGTCGAACATCCATCATCTGTAACAAGCTGGCAGCTGGCAGTAAAACCTGAAATTCGAAAAAGAAAAGGCAACAAAGAATTAGCCATTGAAGTCCCAAGTTCAAACTTCAACAAGATTGAAACTTATTTTGAAAAGTATTAAAGACTAACCATACTATAACACACTTGAGCAAGAAAAGAACTATATTTCTCTACTTCTTTAACATACTTCAGCCAAACAGAACAATAAAACTGCAGTATACCCTGAGGTGCATTCATTCTCTTATTCCAGCAAGAATAATCCAACCCAGCTGGATCACACGGGAATATTACAAATCAGTAACTATTTTAGAGAGCACTAACCCCAACAGGCATCAATAAAATTAAACTATCAGTCTCTAGGCCTCAATACACCTTGATTCTTAGAATAGATTAGGAAAGAGAAACTAAATAATAATTGGTTAAAAGAAACCAATATTTTGGCTTTTTTCAGCTAACATCAGATTTTCAAGGTTTTAATATTCTCCTCAAACGATGAAGGACAAAATGTAAATATAATTAACAGCACACTTCCCAAGAAGGGGCACATCCACATCCATGTTGCATTTCAATGGTTAAATTATTGGAGTGTCATAGAACAAGAGCCAGCACTTCCAAAAATTGTTGGCAAATTGGACTCCCAAGACTCTATCCTTTAGAAACCCCTTCACAGATCTCCTCAAA
Source organism: Psammodynastes pulverulentus (assembly GCA_025802295.1). NCBI lineage: Eukaryota > Metazoa > Chordata > Lepidosauria > Squamata > Psammodynastidae > Psammodynastes > Psammodynastes pulverulentus. Next base: position 77,063,973 of record JAOYMU010000098.1, read on the forward strand.
CTGAGAGGAAAGGTTAAAAGGTGTTTCATCTGTTGTTCATCGTCTTCCACAGTACTGAAAATCCTAAGCTGTGAGTTGCTGATTCTCTGGTGAATAATGACTCTGAAAAGATGGAGACAGTTACAGCTCAATACAGACTTTCCCTGACAATTCAAGAGAGCAGGAAGAGATGGAGACGACTTCTTATCATGCTCCTATCCATACTTCCTATTTTATAATACCCTGAGAGGGTTTCAAAATGATCTCAACACCAAATGGTGGAATGTACAAAGCCAGATAATATGAACTGGATGCTAACTTTTGGGTGTCCATAATCTCACCGCAGTGGACTGTAAATTTCATTTCAAAACTTTAGCTCTCAACTTTCATCCTCCTTATTAAATGCTGCCTGAACTGAAATCTTAAACACCGAACTAGACAAAGCTATTATATTTTCATTGTCATGTCCAATTTAGTGCATTCTGTATTTTTAATCTCTTCGGTGATACTCCATTTCAAAAGACAATACCAACTTTGTATGTGTACCTTCATGCACACATTATAATAAATAAAATGACAATGATTCATTCTAAATTTCAACCTAAAATGTATTCTGCACTTTTCTATTTTTTTCTGCCCATCATTAAAAATGAAAACTTTCCAAAGTGGCTTACATAAGAAAAGCAGTAATTTTTTTTTCCTACTTTGGATAAATTGTCCTGAAATTAGTGGATCTTCTGACTGAGATGTGTACAACATAATACAGTAAAATGTACTAATAGCAATAAAATAAGAAGAAACAAAATATTTCAAAAGCCTCTCTGTTAATAAATTCTACTTGTAGGTTTATTGACCTCGGTTCCTAATAATTTACACCAAGTATTTTCTTATGCAAAATTTTACAGAACTAAAATACACATATATTCAAGTCAATGATTCTGAACATGGGAAACAGCACTGGCTGAAAGAGTTTTTTTTCAAGAGTTAGCAAAGAGGCCTCAGATATTCTTTAAATATTGCTTGAAGTGTCCTTGCTACTCTCTGATGATGTTACCTATTTTGGGTAAAGAAACACCTGCAAGAAAACAATCAAACTCAGAGCACATCAAGGACCCTCATTTCAACCCTACTGTCGGTAAATGTTTCTTGTTCCAAATTGATCTCTGCATTTTACTTATATCACTAAAATTAAAAATATATTACCTCCATGCTTCCTGTTATTTTGTATAGTGATATTGAATATGGAAGTTTAAAATGGCTCCATTTCTTAAGATTTTGAATGTTATATACTTTTAAATAGTTTTAACTGTTTTCTTATGCTGTCATATTTTATACTTGAGGAGATATTGACACATTATTTTAGTTAAATAATAAAATTAAGAATCAGCTGAAAATCATTATCAAAAGGCTTATAAGATAGAAGGTATTCTACAACTGATTCAAATGTAATTTGCAGGGCAGGAAGCTTCAAGGATCTGCCAAAACCGGACTCGACGTCCGGTTTCCAGCGGCAACGGACATCTGCGGGGCTTTCTCTCTGCCCCCAGCGCCCGAATCCAACCGCCGCTGAGGC
>JAOYMU010000098.1:77085957-77102878 GCA_025802295.1 Psammodynastes pulverulentus
CGCGCCCACCCCGACCGCCAGACGCAAGCAACCCCCCCCCCCCAAACAAAAGGCGCCTGCCCTCTTCGCCGAACGCACCGCACCAACCTTTCGTCGTCCATTGTGCGCCGCCGGAGCGGAGCCGGAGCCCTGCTGCATGCGCCCTCGCCTCCTGCCCGCTCGCTTCTCCAGCGCTGCCGCAGCGGACCGCTCGGCGCCCCCTGATCCGGCTGCGCTCAGCTGGCCGCCTTCCTTCTCGCCCCTGCGCCGCTTCCTCTCACGCCTAAAGCAACAGCGGCAGGTTAACTTTGCAGCAGCCAGAACACTCCCTTCCCAGAGGTCCCCGCTGCCGCCGCCGTACTCTGCCTCCAGCCTCGGCAGCCCACTCCCTTCTGCCTGCCTTTCTCCCGCTCCGAGCATGCGACTCGGTCTCCTGGCAACACCAGCTGTGCGGATAGGTACATTGCACCACCCCGGCTGCTGCATTTGCCCGAGGCATCTTTTTGGCGGGATTCTGCTCGGTTTTAAAAAGACCGACAAAGGGAACGAAGCAAATGCAGCAAGGGCGGAAAGGGAAGGGAGCGATTTTGTGGTCTAGGTCCCGTGGTTTATGGCTAGGGAAGGGGAGGCGTGCTTCGGGACGCACGCTCCTTACATCGCACTTATTCGAATTTCGTTCTCGCCCTATTCCAAAACTGTAGGCTAGGGCAGTCTATTCCACCCATACGTTTAAAAGATGCGTTAAACAGGGAAGCAATTCCAGCATTCTTTGGAACAAATCTAGTTTTAAAAAGCGGCAGGGTTGTTAAGGCAAAATGTGCTCTATTGCGAGTGTAATACTAGCTTCCCACATCCATTTTGCCTCTCACTTGGGGCAGTTTTTAGCTTAAGTAAAAGCAGGTAAATCATTTTTGGCAACCAAGATAAAGGCATTCGAATTTGTTAAGTGTCAGCACTGCATACAGCTTGTTAAATGTAAGAGCACGAATTGGAGGGAGAGGACTTCCTTTAAAAAAAAACATATTCTTCTCCAAGTGACATGACATAGCAGGGATTAAATACCACATGTTCAACTGAAACTATACAGCCTTGCTGTATAGTTCAGGCTGGTTTAAAGCAATGAAATGGAGACTGAAAAATAACTTAAATATTTACTGAACCTTTGATCATACAAATGCTAAACAAGGCTGCTAGTTGGTATATGCTTTTCATATGGAAACCATAGTTTAAGTGTTGATACAATTCTTACATCTGATATTTACTTGTCACACTTAATCCAGATTAAAAAAAAACACCTAATTTTTCTGGATTAGCACAACATAGTAATTATAATCACTCATAATCCCATCTCATACAGTTATTATATATTAGTGTATAGCTGAACAGTCATACAACTAGAAAAGATACTAGTTACCAGCTCAAATATGTATGCAGAACCAAAATATCGATTGACCTTATTTATATTAACATGTCACTTTCATCAATGCACTATTGGAAAAGACACAACAGGGCATGTATTTTTTAAGACTCTGGAGTTTGCAGCCAGCCCAGCAAACCAACTGTTCCCATTGCTCTGCTGTCTTTAAATCAGTTTTGACTCCTTGCAATTTTCTAGATTAGCGCCTGCAGTTTCCTTGGCAATTTTCAAAGGTGTATTGCCATTACTTTATTCCAGGGGCCAAGAGTGGTCCCGAGTCACACAGTTGGTTTTTTGTCTAAGGCAGGACCAGAAGGCACCAGCTCCCCAGTTTCTAGCCTTATCCCTTAATTATTAGAGGTAGTCTTTATTTACCAACTACTCATTCAGTGCCCATTCAGTTACAGCAGGAATGTCAAACTTGCATCATCATGGTAGCATCACGTGATATATAGCAACTTTTTTCCCCTCGCTAAACTGGGTGTGGGCATGGCCAGTGTGTGATGCATCCAGCCCTTGAGTTTGACAGCCCTGAGTTACAGTGGTGCTGAAAAAGAATGAGTTATGATGGCTCCTTGAAACTGGAAATGTTGCAGTGTTTCATGCAGTCACATGAGTGATTCAGGCATTTGACCACCAACGCAGATTTACAATGGTAGCAGCATCCCAAACATGGGATCGTCATTTGCAACCTTCACAGCTGATTTCCAACAGGCAAAATCAATGTGGAAGCTGACAGGAAGTCACAAGTTGGGGTCATGTGACACTGCACTTAACACACAGTGATTCAATTAATGACCACACCTGAAAGTGACAATATAAGTCAGGCGTGATCAAATGATGCTTCAGTTTACAACTGCATGGTCTACCAGTAACGTGGCCAGTCCCAGTTGCAGTCTGTTAAGGACTATCTGTACATAAATGTGACCTTTACATGCCTAATGTCTTCTGTTGCTTTCTCCAACAAATGGCAGTTCATACATACCATGTGGGGCTACTTACTATTTTTTATACCTTATGTCTCCCAGGCAAATTTACTGTATTTTGTATTTCTGCAATCTTCTGCTTTCTAGCCTTCTAACAATTACATGTATGTGGATCATGTCATTCTAGCAAGATAGAAGTGAATTAACCAAAATCAGTATTTATATATAACTGAGTACAGAAATAAATATAAACCTTAGTACTTGCTAGGTTCTATCCTATTATTCTTTTCCTAAGGAAAGGTGACATACTGCAACCAAGCATTGGCCCTCTGGCATCTTCATTTGCTAATATGCCACTGAGCACCACATGTACCCTACAGATACCCTTTAAAAATAACAACAGATGAGCACAACCCAATGCTTTGTGAACTCAACTACCCAGAAAACAAAGGGAATGTGGGGTGGCAGGGAGCAATCTATCAATTTTCTGTTAACAGTTCCCCACGATCACTAGACACTATTCACAAACAGGTCACACATACATATATATTATACACACCAGTATAAAATTATTATTGACCCTGGTATAGGTTCACAGAATATTCAATTTTATTCAGTATATGATCCCGACTAGCCTTATGCATTCAGTCTTTTTAAATCTTCATTAACATGTTTGACATGGGCAGAAGGGTGCATTAGAGCAAAACTCAGCAATAGAATTATCAATAGCCAAGTCTTTGAAAAATAAAAGCTTAGTACACATATGCCCTACTTTTATCATACTGCTTCCAATGGGAACATTTGTATAAAATAAAGCTATCTTAGAATCCTAAGAATTTCACATTTTTAAATTAAAATTTAATGTAAATTAAAGCATTCTATTTTTTTCTAATGAGGTGGGTAATTTGTTCTTTTGCAAATTGTCCGACATAACAAAAATATTCTGCTCCTTTCTGCAGAAGCATCTTTAAGCTGTTTGCTGTATCTGCCCAAGTCAGATTACAGATGTAGAAATACTGAGCTGCCAGTGGAGTTTGGTCCATACAAGCATATAATAAAATCTATAATGTAGAGCAGACTGTAGGTCATATTGATTCACTCCGTTTTCCTGTGTAATATTGAATTTTTAAAATACATAAAATATCATTACTACTGACAGACAACTGAAATCAAGATTTACTGAAATTGTCTTCATATTCAGCTAGTTTGGTCTAATGGTTAAAGAAGCAAACTGGAAAGCAGGAGACTGAGTTCTAGTTCTGCCTTAGTTATAGAGGTCAGCTGGGTGACTTTGGGCCAATCACACTCTCTCAGCCCAAACAACCTTACAGGGCTGTTTGAGGAAGAAGGTGGAGGAAGATATGTTGGATATGTTCACTGCCTTGAGATGCTTATAAAAATAATAAAGACAGGCTATAAATAAATATTGTCTGGTTATATTAACTTTTAGCATTAGAATATGGTTAAATTATGTAACACTAAAAATATGTTTTACAAGCACAGCATTTAGTATAAGCAGTTGCAGACTTGACAGTCAATAGCCATACTGTGTAGAGTTGCTTTTATCGTCTAATAAGCTTTATAATACATTTACATTTTTAGTAAAACAACTTCAATGAATTCAGTTACAAGAACCTCAGATTGCCCATATTGCTTTCTTTTAAAATGCCAATTACCTGAAGATTGATTCCATATAAATCACTTTGATAGTGAACAAAATAAGTTTAAATTATTCCATCTGTGGTTGCAGGCAAAAGTTTAGGTACAATAAAATTCTGTTTCAGTTATTCTTAACTGAATAGAAGCTGATACTTCTATGACACAGGTGTCAAACTTGCAGCGTCACGTTGCTATCACATGAAGTTTCGTGACGTTTTTCCCATTCACGGAGCTGGGGGTGGGGAGCCTGACCTGCGCATGATGCATCCGGCCCACAGGCCACCAGTTTGTCACCCCGCTCCATGAAGTAGAGTTAAATAAATCATTCTGCAAATTGGAAGGTATTAATACTGTATTTAGATGAATTTTTCACATTCAATTAATAGTATGTGAGTTGCAAAGGTTTGGACATTCTTTCAGACAATATTCTTTAACACCTTCCTTTGGCAGAAATAACAATTTCAAGAAACCAGGAGACTAAGTTCTAATCACACTTTAGGCATGAAAGCCAGCTGGGGTGACTTTGGACCAGTCACTTTGTCCGATCAATCAGACAAAGTTGTGGGAAAATAGGAGTATTAAGTATACTCACTGCCTTGAGTTACTTATAAAGTAAAAAAAAAAACAGAATAAAAATCTAATAAAAATATCTTTGGTAGCCAGTTAAGATGCAGTGCCTGAGAACGGAAGGGAGAATGTAAAATCCAGGTCAGTTCACAACACAAATGAAACCATACCTTAATGCTTTACCACAACACATACAGTATTTTGTATGGGCTTTGATGGGCCTACAACAATCATCTTGACTTTTGTTAAACACTTTTACACATAGATATCACTTCATTTGTCTCTCTGTAATGACTTTTGGAATTTTTCACTCTTCCTTGCAGAAGCATTTTCCCTTAGAAATATTAAGAGCATGAGATCCCCACACGTTGAATTTAAGTAATATCCAAAGGCCATTTGAAAACTTTTCTTTCTTACATTTCATGGTTATTTCCATTACATACTTCAAATAATTTATTACTGAACTTTTTTGGCTTCAATTTTCTTCATTTATATTTGTCTTCACCTTTACATCAATTTGTTGTTTGTACTATTTAAAAGCTGTGTCACTTTTCACTTAGGGATTCATTGAAACATACAATGTGACTAAAGGGTGCCTGAATTTTAGAATGCAACTATATGAACAAGCATCAGATTATTTCACCAAGCCTGAGAAGCAGAAGCATTTAATTCAACACTATAACACAAACAAGCACTCAAAGGATTTTGAGCAATTAAACTTGCCAATCTTGTGAATGTTCTGAGGCCATCAGATTATGTTAGATCTGAAATTAAAATGTCTATAAATACTAAAAGCTAATCACACTTAATATATAGTTCAAAGATACCATTTCACATCACGTAATGCATAGGTAAATTTTAAATAGGATTTTTCACATAATTTCTGAACTTAAACTGTACCTTTCTTTCAGGATGCCATGACAGGATGTTGAAATTACATCATCTTGTATGAAATGTGTCACAATGTACTGTTAATAAAAACTTTTTCTGCATAACTCATTGGATAGGAAATTTAACTGCTCTCTCTCATACATATAGATATGCAGATTACAAATTTTGGGTTTCAAGCTAGAAGAAAACAGTACTTCTATGGCTGACCAGTCTGCTAATAGACAAATGTCCAAAACTGCAGAAACATTATGATTAGAGATTATAAATTCATATAACATAGACATACAAGGCATTTCAATCTGGTATCTTTATAGTTTAATTATGCAAGCTTGTAGTCCAGACTTACCTAACCTTCTGCCTTCAGATATGTTGGACTTTGGCTCTGGGAAATCACTGGAGCTTAAGTCCACAACATCCGGAGTACAAAATTGTGAAAAAATGTATATTCTCTCAACATAGCTTTAAAATCAAATACAGAAAAAACAAACATAATAAATAAAACATAATGCTGTTCTTAATTCACCAGGTAGACATTAAGAGTCACAGGCCTAAAAATAGAATTATTAAGGTTGATTGGCAAATTTATTTCAATATCATCAGGCTTATTTTCCAAAGAACAACAGTTCAAATTTATGATTAATGAAGACACAGCCGTCATTTCAGTGAACACTGCCATACATGAACAGCCTACCACAACTTATCTTGAAACACTTGCAAAAAGAATGTGAAGCGTCATTGGATCTATGATACTGTTCACATACTAAAAAGAGTTTCAGGTTAGCTACAATTCTTAGACTTGTCATTATTAATGCCAAATGTTGGTCTTCAATGTTCTATGTTAACTCATTCTTTCATAAAGTAGAAAACGTTAGGGTAGTCAGCTTCTTGTATCCAATACAAAAGAAGGTAGGTTTATATATAATTAGAATATATGCAATAAAATACATCACTGAAGTTTCAGATAGTGGAATTTATATTTGTTTTGTTAGAACTTTTTATTCTGTTAATCTTTGTAATACTCAAGAGCAAGTTATAATGTATAAAAATCGGCAAATTCTGTCTCTGTCATACGAAAACTAAACCAGATATTCTGACCTAACCAAACAGTAATGAACAGTATGATTGAATCATGTACATATTTCCAAATATATAGGTAAGATTTTATACATTCAGGGCTCAAAAGTATTTCCTGCTAGTAAATCAACCTCTGTGTGGGTGTATAGCACCTGTTATTTAATAACCACTGTGTTAAAAAGTTTGTAGTTCATTATATGAGATTATTACCTCATAGAAGATTTGAAAGGTTGTAATATGAGGAGACAGCATTACAGGCAATATACAACTGTTTTTACTATTATAACAGTGTTTTATCACTTTTGATTCATTTTTGGAAAACAGAAAAGCATTATAATCAGCAATTAAATGTTACTGTCCAAAAAAGTAGCTTGCAAAGGTCAGCAAATAACAATTTCTAAGAACATCACTGCATTATCTTTACCAAATTTGTTAATACAACTTAATTTATCCCTTATGGGGAGGGAGAGTATTCATATACATTGAGAGCTGTTTGTAGTCCTGTTCTTTTAGACAAACATACCCCAGGTGTAAAAGAAATGTAAACTCTAATGCTGAAGATAAAAAAAATGATGCAAGCAACCAACCACACATGTATTTAAAAAAAACAATGGTATTTTTCACTGGATTTTTTTACACTTAATTTTAGCATAATCAGCCTACAAGCCTAGAATAAAGTGTTTTTAAGGGCTTGAAAGGTCAGAAATAAGGTTGTTACTATACAAATTATAGCTACAAGGCAAATAATTTTTAGAAGCCAGTTTTTGTTCTAGGCAACGGTAAGTCTCAGAGATCTGACTTCAGTAGTACCTTATCTTCCCCCAAAAGATAAAGGCACCAGTAAATCACTAAAATTTAATGAAATAACCAGAATAGTTTTTATTCAACATAGTTAAATCACTTACTCCAGGTTTCAATTGGCTTCAAATCATTTTAATCCAAGATTTTTTGTTTAACATAACTTTTAAAACCAATAAAAATTTTCATATTTTGTTAAATCTAGAAAACTGAACGTATTGATGGATAAAGTATGTGTACAGTTCTAGCTGAATTAGAACTTCGTGAAGGCTTATGTAGGACAAAGTTGCAGATAATTTAATCAATTTCCACATCACACTGAACAAATATTTGCTGTAGAAATCAAATGGATAACTGTACACATAAAAAATGTAGGGCATCAAATAAAGAAAGCCGATTTATTGTTGTTTCAATTTAATATAACTAACCCTCCAGAGTAAATGACACTAAAAATGTGTATTCAAAGACACATCAGGACATTCAGTAGCTAGCTCCTATCTTCAACAACCATGACTATCTCCTATTAAAAATTATCAAACTTATTTAAGAAAATCTACTGGGTCAAGTAAACTTTTAAAATATAACCTATTTTGACTTTAACACCTTAGTTCTATGTAAAATTTTGATTTAACAAGTGTTGAAATATAAAGCTGCTCAAGTAAAATACTTTGGTTGAAATCCTAATAAAAAATCAATATTTTAGTCATTTCATACATACTCACTGAAGCATGTGAAGAATTCAATTCTTTATTTGCAATATTCATAACTATTCTATATTTCTATTCAGGAAGTCAGTTTCTGTCTAGAACATTGTTAATAGAACAACAAACGTTAATTCTACTATGTGAAAGGGCTACAAATACATCAAGCAGACTACAGAAATTTTGATTTACAATTGACCTAAGTTACTGGCTCATTTATTGTTCACTGAGCACAAATTTTAAAAATTGAATACTTAAATTGGTCAATCAATAATTTTACTTTTTTGTATTTTAGCCAATATATTTTATTGGCATGTTAATTTAACCCTTGCCATCTAAAGATCTAACGATCTACAATTCTGAGAGCCAATTTATTTTAATAAAACTTACACAAAAGTCAACTAGCCTGCCAGCAGATGGCACTATTTAATACTTGGCTTTTTTAATAAGAACAATTAAGATCGTATCCAATTGAAATGACTTCACTATGCAAACAAAATATTTATAAGGGAAAGCATTCTCCCCTTTAAAAATGGATTGTTACAGACAAGCCAATAAATAACACAATGTGAAACTAAGAAATCTGACATTTTGAACATGTATATATAAAAAAAGCACATGCTTTAAATGTGTTAGAACATTTTTATGAATAACTCCCTATATAAAAGAACATACCAACCGTGTTTGCAAGGCAAATGCCCAACTGCAAAACTGTGGATGTAGAATAAGGTATTTTAACCAACTTCATCCACATATTTCAAAACCTGGCACAAACTCTTTAGCAGTAAGAAAACCAATGTAGTGAGGCAGCAAGAGTTGGGCTCTTTACTTGAAATAAAGTAATATTTTTTTAACACATGTAGCCACTCAAGCATCAGTTAAGTTTTCCTGGCTTAAAAAACTTTTGTTTGAAATGTACGGCATGAACCCTAGGAAAAAAGACATGTAAAGGTCAATGAACACAATGATTTATTTAAAAAATAAAAATGTAAAAACGATTTAACCCCTTTTACAGCCAATGGAATCATTGTAGAAAAAAATGTGTAGTTATTCCAAGTCCTTACAAAGTTAATTCCCTTTCCCTCCCAAGTTTTACTTCAGAATCATGACTTTCCCTCCCAACCCCAAATAAACCAAAATTAAAACAATATCTTGTTCCTAGTATAAAAAACGACTAATGTCCAAGCAATAAAAAAATAGAGTCCATCAATGACTAACACAAAATCGTTGTGTGAAAAGACCCAGTACATCTTCAAGAAAGTGACACAGGCAGCAGAGCGACCCCACCAGGAACATTCGAGATCTGCTTCGCATCACTGGAACCTTTTTGTATGAAGGTGCCTTTAAGCGAAGTGTAGGGGAAGTATTGAAAGCCTGGCCCGGCCCGGTACAAACGGAGAGCGTACTCCATGCAGACAAAACTAACGTCCCCCAGAAGGATCGGTGGGAATTCCCGCTTAGAAAGAGCCGCCTCCATAACCTCCCCCGCCATAACCGCCTCTGTATGGTCCACTGTTACTGCGGGGGCCCCAGCTGCCGCCGCCGCCTCCACCCGCACCGCCGCTCTTCATAGGGCCGTAGGACGACTGGTGCTGGCTGTAGCTGCCGAAGCCGCCGTACCCGTTGCCATAGTCGCCGCCGCCGCCGCCGCTGCCACCTCCGCCATAAGAGCCGCCACCGTACGAGCCGTAGCCTCCGCCGCCGCCGCCTCCTCCTCCTCCGTAGCCTCCATAACTGTTATAGCCGCCGCTGCTGCCTCCCTTGGAGAGCCCGTTGTGGTCCCGGTTGCCGGCACCTCCTCCCCTTCCTCTTCCCCGTCCGCCCCAACTCGACCTGGAAGAGCCGCCGCCTCCTGCTTGGATGTCTTCTCTCGGCACGGCCTTCTTGACCTCCACCCGGTGGCCCTGGATGGGGTGGAATTTGACCACGGCCGCCTTATCAGCGGCGTCGTGGTTCTGAAAGTAGACGAAGCCGAAGCCCCGCTTCTTGCCGCTCTGCTTGTTGGAGATGATCTCGGCCTTTTCCACGGGGCCGAACTGACTGAAGTGCTCCACTAGGTCGTTCTCCCCCAAGTCCCCCTTGAGGCCGCCGACAAAGAGTTTCTTCACTTTCGCGTGGGCGCCGGGCCGGGCGGAATCCTCGCGGGAAACGGCCCGCTTCAGCTCCACCACGTTGCCGTCGACAGCGTGCGGGGAGGCAGCCATGGCGGCATCGGCTTCTTCCACAGCCGAGTATGTGACAAAACCGAAGCATCGGGAGCGCTTGGTTTGCGGGTTCAGCACAACCACACAGTCGGTTAGGGTCCCGTAGGCCTCGAAATATTCTCGCAGCCCAGCTTCCGTCGTCTGCACATTCAGGCCGCCAATGAACAGCTTACAAAGCTGGGAGTTTTCCATGCCGGAGCCGCGGCCGCCACACGCCTCCTCCTCGCTGCTGCTGCCGCCGGTAGGGGGCAGCTGCCGCCGGATAAAAATCGACAGGCGCTACGAGGCAATGTTCGTGGTAGGACAGGTCGGCCCAGATCCACCGGCAGAGAACGGGGAAAGGGGGTGGGGAAAGGAAACGTACAAAATGGCGTCTGCGATTTCTACTCCTCCTCAGGCGCGCTCGCAGCCAGCCACTGGTGCCCACACACAAAGGAAACGCCAAAGGGCCCGCCTTCCGTGGCAGTGCGAGACACACCTCCTTTCCTGGAGTACCGAGTGAGCCAACAACCGTCCGCCATTGCCTTCTTACGTTACTACTGAATGATAGATCTCAAAACCAATCACCTTTCCCGTACGAGCGACGAGGCGCGTTTTAAAAAGTATGAGGCGGAGCGAATCCTTTAATTGACGCCCCGAAGGAACCTATCACATTCTGCTTTAAGCAGCCGCGTATGAAACAAGCGGTTACGTACTGATCCGAAATCCAAAGGAGACAAAAGCCACGCCGATACGCCCATGGCCAAAGGCATCAGCCAATAGGCTATCCCGCTTGTAAGCGCGCGCTTTCTCTTACAGAGCTCCCTTCTCCCTTGGGCGGGGTTGAGAGCGCAATGAAGATAACGAGGTTTATTTGAAAGATTGAGCTCGTTTGGCCGTTATCTGACGCCACGCTCTGCATTTCCCTAGGCTCCTTCCGAGCAAGATTTATGAGCTGAGCCTCTTGTAGGAGAGCAAGCTTGAGCACGAAGGAAAGCGAAGGCACCTGCATTGACCAAAACATCCATATTAAGGCCGTGCCTGTATTAGATCAGCTAAAAATGCATAACATAACCTACAACTATTGTTCAGTTTTTCGGAAAAAAATAATTCCATGAGGGGGGAAAAAAGAAGCGGGAGGGATACAGATGGATCTTTCTCAATTAGAATGGTAGAATTTGACAAGCGTTCAAATTCTCTTCCCAAGGGTAAACAAATAATCTTCCAAAACTTAGGGTAAAGAAAGACTCCCAAAATTTAGAGGGAGAATACAAAGAAAAAAGTAGTTTGTCTATGTGGAAATTACATAGTGAAAAAGATACTTCCTTTGCAATACTTGTTCAGAATATTGAGGCTTATTAAATATTTCTCTGCTACAGTTTTTATACTTGCATATTGTAGATTATAAATACATGGCTGATACTTGATTATGCTGGCCTTCCATTCCAATTAGTCAAGTCAAGAAATATAGTAAAGGTAGTAATAAATGTTTAACTTCTCTACAGGTAATTTAATTTAATTAGTAATTTAATTAGATAATTTGTTACTAAATTTATCTAAATTATTACATTATCTTATATTTCAGGTTAAGATTATATTTATAGTGAGACAAGTTTCTTGTTCACAACATTAATTACAATTTTATCTTCTGTTTATCCACGATGCATAAAGCAGAAAATTTCAATGCCCTAAATAAACAACTTTATTTTGGTTGCATGCTGCCAAATCTGACACTCTGGTGGCTTACATCACTGAAACCATAGAAGTTTCAAAGAAAGGGAGTTTCAAATTTACAAAGGAGTATCAGAACAAAAAATAATTCAATACAAGAAAAAAGCTACTCATTACTCAATATATGCATTCGTGGCATCAATTCCTAAATGTCCTGCAAGAGAACTCCATTTTATTTATTTGTTTGTCAAATTTATATATTCACCCATCTTACACAGAGTAATTCTAGGTGGAATCATTTTAATCAGTTTCAATAAGGCAATAGATGAAAGTAGCTTCTGTGGAAAAGCTGACTGCAGTGGGTAATATACTGTATTCTAATTGGCCTTGGTATTCCTTCACAAAAATGGAATACCACCAGCATTTTCTCCTAGTAGGGTCAAAAAGCAGATCAGTTGTTAAAAAGAAAAGTGCAAAGAAGAAATATATTTCCAATCTTAATCACAAAAAGTAAAAACAAATTTGATAATTTCATCCTATATGAAGGTGAAATATCTCTTCTACAACCCATCCCATATCACCATGCAAGTCCATAAATTTAGTCCTGGTGCTGCCTCAAAATGCAGGCATCTTAAGTATGCACAGAGCTGAAGGTCAATTTCCTGAATTTGGGACAGAAAACACCTTCTTTGCATCCTGAAAATAAGAATCACCGAGTAATTCAGACAAAATAAAAAGCATTTATTGTGGGGAGGGGGGCTTCAAGTCTTTTTATATGGTACAGAAACAAATGATACATAACTTTCAGTATCTATGATACGTCAGCAAGTAAATGATTAAAATAAAACACATATGAAGTTTGAATAATACAAAACATTGCTTCTAGATAGCATTCTACAAGGGATAAATTTATGGGTTATATTACTTTTTCCCAGCTAGGTTAGTATCTTTCTTGAAAGTTGCAAGTGTACTCAAGGACTTTCAGAATACTCATTCATTTTGTGGTTGCTGAGTCTGGCATACCAAAAGAAATGACCTTGGCTAAAAGAAAAACATGTTTTCTTATAGATAGAGACTATTACGTTAAAAGTATTAATATCACCTTTTAAAATGTTAATAAGGAAGCCTAACATTTGAGGCAACAAACCTTTTGATTTATATTTCATAACATTTCAAGCTATTTCTATAATTACAAAATCATTCTAATCATTGTAACCTTCCAATATTTATAATATGTTATAATTATACAGTATTTCTGGTTCTAGTATTTCTGCATCAGATTTAACATCTTTTGGACATAATCTATCCATAGAAGCAGACATCACTGCTGACATTTCTGATATTGTAGATAATAATGGACCCATTCCTTGAAAATTGCCTGAATTTTGTAGTATGATAGTGTTTTGTGCCATTTTGTAAATCCCCATGGTAACCAAATAGCAAAGGTATTTACATATTTTTTTTTCTTTCTGGAAACTTTAATCTCCTTTAGTGTCCAGCTTCTGAAATCAAAGTCTCAAGCTCCTGTTTAACTCAAGATAGTCAAGACATTCTGGTTTCTGTGAATAGCTATTTATTTTATTTATTTCCAAAATCTTACAGCAAAAGTCTCAATATTCCAAAGTTTTCTGAATATTTAATTCACATAACTTTATTAGGTCAAAATCCTAGTTATTATTTATTTTGTTTCGTTTATTTAGCATTTTGCCATTTGTTTCCAATTTGTTAAATTCTTAAACTTATAATTAATTTTTCTTTTGCTTAAAAAAGGAAGGTTAACTCCCCAGATTAGTGTTCAAATTTGTTTGGAAGATCTGATTAGAAAGTGAGGCTAGCAAAGTCAGTTTCCTTTAAAAAGCACCATAGTCGATCTTTTCATCTCCCAGAATCAGACCCATAGGAGATCCTTGTCCTCTGTGTCTTCACAAGCAGCAGCTATTCATAGACCTTTTGGGCGATCTCAAGTCCTCTCCTTACACAGAGGAGGTTGGCTTACAGATCAGTTTTTCAGTCTTTGCCACTTCAATCGTTGTCACTTCTCTGTCAGAAATATGTTTAGTTCACTATGCCTCCACTGGACATAACAGACACATTCTTAACTTTGTTCAACACGAAAAGCCATTATATTAATTCAATTACCACTCATCCTGACTTGATTCACACACATGCCATATTCCAGTCAAATGTTTGCTATACTGATTAGATATATTTTGTAATTTGCATAAGGCTGTACAAAGAGAGGTTTACACCCTGCCCACATCAGGACTTGTCTTTCATCTCTTTTGTTGTTAGTTGCAAAGTCATGTCTGACCCATCGCAACCCCATGGACAAGGTTCCTCCAGGCCTTCCTGACCTCTACCATTTTCTGAAGTCCATTTAAGCTCATGCCTACTGCTTCAGTGACTCCATCCAGCCACCTCATTCTCTGTCGTCCCATTCTTCTATTGCTCTCAATATTTCCCAGCATTAGGCCCTTCTCCCATGAGCCCTTCCTTCTCATTAGGTGGCCAAAATATTTGACTTTCATCTTCAGGATGTGGCCTTCTAAAGAGCAGTCAGGGTTGATCTCCTCTAGGACTGACCGGTTTGATCTCCTTGCAGTCCAAGGGACTCGCAGGAATCTTCTCCAGCACCATAGTTCAAAGGCCTCAATTTTTTGGCGCTCAGCCTTTCTTATGGTTCAACTTTCACAGCCATACATTGCAGAGGTGGTATTCAGCAGGTTCTGACCAGTTCTGTAGAACCTGTAGTGGAAATTTTGAGTAGTTTGGAGAATCGGTAGCAGAAATTTTGAATAGTTCAGAGAACCAGCAAATACCACCTCTGACTGGCCCTGCCCTATCTATTCTCTGCTTCCCGAGTCCCAGCTGATCGGCTGGGTCTTCTTTTGTTGCCCTGCAAAGGAGAATGGAGCTGGAAAGCAGGTTAGTGGGGTGGGGAGGGAAAGGGATTTTGCAGTAACCTTCCTCCAGGAGTGGGGAGGGAACGGGGATTTTGCAGTAACCTCCCCCCTGGAGTGGGGTGAGAATGGAGATTTTACAATATCCTTCCCCTGCCATGCCCACCAAGCCGTGCCCACCAAGCCACGCTCACAGAACCGATAGTAAAAAAATTTGAATCCCACCACTGATACATTGCAACTAGGAAAACCATAGCCTTGGCTATACACACTTTTGTTGGCAGGCTGATGTCTCTGCTTTTTAGCATGCTGTCTAGATTTGCCATAGCTTTCCTCCCCAGGAGCAAGCGTCTTATAATTTCTTGGCTGCAGTCCCCATCTGCGGTGATCTTGGAGCCCAGGAAAATAAAATCTGTCACTGCCTTCATTTCTTCCCCATCTATTTGCCAGGAATTGAGAGGGCTGGATTAATTTTCTTAATGTTAAGTTTCAAGCCAACTTTTGCACTCTCCTTCTTCACCTGCATCAAGAAGCTCTTTAGTTCCTCTTCACTTACTGCAATTAGAGTGGTATCATCTGCATATCTGAGGTTGTTGATATTTCTCGTGGATAATCTTAATTCCAACTTTTGATTCTCATGATGTGCTCTCCATATAAGTTAAATAGGCAGGTGACAATATACAGCCTTGCTGGACTCCTTTTCCAATTTTAAACCAATCAGTGGTTCCGTGTCCAGTTCTCACTGTTGCTTCTTGACCCGCATATAGGTTTCTCAAGAGATAAATAAGATGGTCTGGTATTCCCATCTCTTTAAGAACTTGCCCAATTTATTGTGACCCACACAGTCAAAGTTTTTAGCATAGTCAATGAAGCAGAAGTAGATGTTTTTCTGGAAACCTATTATATTAATTTATAATAGTCAAGGGCTGGGGAAATCAGGAGATTCAGGAAGTTCAAATGAGTATAAAGATTTATTTCAAGCTTCAGTTCTCTACAAGAATCTGAACTTCTAACAGTCAAAGGAAATTAGCAGGAGTTAAGAAAGGAATTCAAGGTGGGCTAGATGTAGATTTCCTGTTAGCATGCAGGGACTCATGATTTGACCTCTCCCTCCAGCTCAGACTGGACATCTCCTACAATAATATTGAGCTAGAAAAATTCATCTTTATTCCATATGAGACCACTTTCTTCTCTACTACCATGGCTTTGAGCTGTTCATATAGTGCTTAGTGTGTTCAAAGATCTGCAGTTTTGAAAAATATATGAGTTAATACTATAGCATTAAGTAAATAATCCTGATAAGTAATGCAAGTTGTCATGAAATGAGATCACATTTTCTATTTGCTTAGTTATTGTAGGTACATGAAAAATAAAAAAAATGTTAGTGTTATTTTTTGTTGAAATATGTTTTTTTCTGTCTCAAAAGCATATTAACCAAATAAGATTAATGGGAAATGTCAGGATTTAATTTTGACAAGAAATCTGCTTTAGACATCAGGAAACATTTAAAATTACAGCAAGAAAATTATATTGGCCTTTTTTATAAAAAATAAAAAGTATTAACTCCTTGACAAAGATTCATTTAGTCATTACCATTCTTGTTAAACAAAAATGATTAAAAATGTTGCCACCTTTATTTTTTTTAAATTCCTTGGGAGTTTGAATTCTTTCTTTTTCTACGTTTGAAATCCAGAGACCAAATCTGACATTATCAAGTTTGTATCTTTTTCAAAATAAAAACAAAGATGAGTGGAATTTGCAAAGAAATTGCATTGGATTTTCAGGAAATAAAAGATATACTGACAAGAGGAATTGAGGACATCTTGAATAAAATACAAAACATGGATGCAGATTTGGAAATCGTGACACAAATGACAAAAAAAAAGCAGGAGGTCCAGGAAGAGGAGGAGCTAACTGAAAGAACAACTAAAGATAAAAAAGAAATAAAAATCAATATAATAATTGATGTAAATTAAGGGGAGGGTACTATAAGGAAAATTAAACAGAAATTGGAATTGCAAAGAAAATTTTTTGGAAGAAAGACGGGTGAGAATAGATATATTCCATGAGACAATGGAATATAATAGAGAAGGAAGAAAGGTTTAAGAGGAAAGGTCGAGAAGTGATAAAGACAGAAATGTAAGAGGAATATGGG
>JAOYMU010000098.1:77106274-77125973 GCA_025802295.1 Psammodynastes pulverulentus
GAATAGAATAGAATAGAATAGAATAGAATAGAATAGAATAGAATAGAATAGAATAGAATAGAATAGAATAGAATTCTCTTTGGCCAAGTATGATTGGGCACACAAGGAATTTGTTTTGGTGCCTATGCTCTCCGTGTTCATACAAAGAAAAGATGCATACGTCAAGAGTCATAGGTATAAAACACTTAGTAGTAGTCATAGGGTACAAATTAGCAATCATATCATACTAGGAAACATAATAATAAGCTAGGGCCTATCAAATCATACTAGCAAACAGTCAAAATTAAAAAAAAACACTTAGTAGTAGGAGATGGGTGAAAGGAACGATGAGAAGTCAATAAAAAATCATAATGGTACAAGCAACAAAGTTACATCCTTATAGTCATAAGTGGGGAAAGATGGGTGAAAGGAAGGATGAGAAGATGAATAGTAATAGCAATGCAGACTTGGGAATTATTTGTTTAGCTGCCTGGTTTCAACGAAGGAGCGAAGGAGGCGGAGTGGTGAGACTTCTCTGTCATTCATTCAAAATCTGCCTTCCTTGTCACTTAAATTAGTCTGTGTTTTGCATTCCTGGACAAGATAAAAGCTCTTGACCTTTCTTTGTGTGACAGAGTTGTCTTTTCTGAAGGTTAACAAATCTTTTAAACCATCTTTACAGAACTTTTTTTTTCATTTCCAAATCCTCCTCTTGCAGCAATTTCCCAAATCTTTCTCAAGGTGTGGTTCCCATTCCTGGATATAGTATTAAGGTATGGTGGTGACTAAAGAGATCAGGAAACCTTCTCCCCCTATTGCTCTGCTTTTGATTTCTGCTTCAGGTACTTCCATCTCCTTTCTCCACCTTAACAGAATCTTTTTGAAATCTATTTTTCTAAAGTATTAACACAAATTTTCACCAGTTCTTCATCCCATCATTAGATGAACCAGTAGAGGAATCTGGTTCTCCTCCTGGTTGAGACTCTAGAAAGAGTATGAAGAAAAGCAACAAAGATGATTAGGAGCCTGGAGGCTAAAATATATGAAGAACGGTTGCAGGAATTGGGTATGTCTAGTCTAATGAAGAGAAAGACTAGGGGTGACATGATAGCAGTCTTCCAAGATCTGAGGGGCTGCCACAAGAAGAGTGGGAGGGAAGCCCCTGAAGGGAAGACAAGAAGCAATGGATGGAAACTACTCAGGGAGAAAAACAACCTGGAACTAAAGAGAAATTTCCTAACAGTGGGAATAATTAACTAGTGGAACAGTTTGCCTTCAGAAGTTGTGAGTGCTCCATCACTGGAGGCTTTTAAGAAGAATGGACAATCACTTGTCACAAATGATATAGGGTCTCCTGCGTGAGTAGGGAGTCGGACTAGAAGACCTACATGGTCTTTTCCAACTGTGTTATTCTGTTTTGTTATCTGTTTCTATTACCCTCTTCCCTTTCAAGCAGAGGTTTAAACCAGCAAAGCAGCCCTCAGATAAAATGGAATAAATGGAAAGGTCACAGAGGACTTGCAGTAGAAAATGTAATAAAGAAGAGGACAGTAGGACCTTTCTTTTTCTGGAAACAGGGAATCAAGGTATGTAATCACCTGGATAAAATCATTGATCCTTCTCAATCAGAGGTTTTCAATGTTCACAAGCAGCCTCTTTGAAGAAGCATTTAATTCTGCCTTTTTCTTTCTTTGTACATCACTGAAGGAGAAGTGAAACACACTGAAATAATGCAAATATGATTCTTTAGTACATTTGCAAAAACAACCAACTTGTGGGCCAACTTGTCATGTCATTGTGTCCATCTGATGGAGGGTGATCCAGCAAGACTGATGACAGAGTAATATGGGAAGTCCTTAAGGTCACCCAAGAAAGGGTCTTGTCCTTGATCCCCGCAGCCATTAAATAATTGAGCAATTCAAACATTATCATCACTTCACAAGTGTTTTGGGTGAAGATGATGCTATGGACATAGCCTACCTGTATTTTAGTAAAGCACTTAATATAATTCCACATAATGAGCTCATAAGAAAGTCGTACAAGGGAGATATAAGAAACCAATCAAATATATCTATTACATTTATGGACAGCTGCAAGAATATCATATGCACAATGTTGGAATCAAGACAATATCCCTTTGGAAGAGTTAGTGATACAAAAAATACTAAATTGTGCTGAAATGCTCAAGTTGACATTAGAACTAAATGAAAAAGAAGAATCTGAATATTATGAAATTTGGGAAAAGTAGTATGATTGGTTAAACAAAAGAAATAGAGATCAGGGAGATAGTAAATGATCAAATCAATATATAGTATATAAAGACCACATGAATGTATAGAATTGTAAGAAATGAAGATGAAATGAGTAAATTAAGGTATATAACCACATATGAAATGTGTAGAAATGTAGATACTATAGGATAAGGATGTAGAAGATAATGATGTCACCTAAATGTTGAGATATGTTTTTTAGTTGTATGTGTTTATGTGTTCTGTTTTTAAATGTTTGAAATTTAATAAAAACTATTTTCTTTAAAAAAAAAGAAAGAAAGTTGTACAGGCTAGGACCTAACCACTGGGTGGTTCAGTGGATAGGACATTGGCTCAGGGATGGGTCCCAGGGTGTGATGGTTACTGTCTGAACAGAGACCCATCACAAGCGGTGTACCACAAGACTCAGTCCTAAATCCTGTTCTGTCCAATGTGTTTGTGAGTGCTGTACCAGAAGGATTGCTAGGTAAAGGTTTGTCTTTTTCCTGATGATACAAAGGTGTGTAATAGAGATGATGTTCCTGGGGGTATTTGTACCATGGAAAAAGATTTGGCATTGCTGGAAAATTGATCAATATTGAAGTCCACAGCATTTTGCTGGTCCATTAATTTAGTCGCTTTGTCAAAGGATGCAATAAGATTTCTCTGGCATAATCTGTTTTTGACAAGCTTGTGTTAGTTCTAGTAGTAGCTTTGTTGTTTCTAGGTTTTTGCAGTTTTCCATGTTTCTAATGAAAGTAAAGGTGTTGCACTTGGGGAAATGCAAATGTGCTTGCAATAATTTTTGACTGTTTCTCTTCCCCTTTTCCCCACATTCCGAAATAGACTTTGCAAGCCAGCAGCTCCCTTCCCCCATCCTCGTGAAAATAAAGAGGGCTAGAATCAAAAGGAATTGCTCTCTGGTTTTTCATTGGCTACCATTCAAGTTCAGTGTCAGATGAGGCTTCCTTTGATTTCCTACCCATCAGATAATCAGCCCAGCATCTGGGAACGATGCTATCTCTCTGCCAAACAATGGCAGGCGTGACTCAGACCAGGCCAGGAACAATGTGACCGGCATGAGATGCTGAGCTGACGTCACTCTTGTTCCTTCAGCTCATGTTCAAGTTCCTTCCTCATCTTCCACTGAAACAAAGGCAAGATTGCATCCTTGGCACGCAGCAGCCTTGGAGTGAACCTTTGGGCCTCCCTCCAAGGCTCACGTGCTGAGATTCATGACACACCCAGGAACTCCTTGACCTCCCCCCCCCACTTCAAACCACATGAGAGAGTGGCCCTAGCTGTGTTCTTGGCCAAAAGAGTTTTGACTTTCCACCCAGAGGATGATTTAATCAACTCCGGGACACCACTTGAAGGAATCATTTCGGTTTCTCAAACATACTGGGACCCATTCAACAAAAATGTAATGCAGTGGTGAGAAAAATAAGGTCCTATACTGATTGATTGATTGATTGATTGGCCAAATGTTTACAAGGAATAAATATAAGAATAAACATAAGAATAAATGTAATATACAAATAAATGTAACATAAGTAAGAGTACAAGAAAAGGTACAAATAAATCAGGACAATAGGACAGGGACAGTAGGCACAATTATGCGCTTATGCACACCCCTTACAGACCTCTTAGCAATAGCACTTTAGATTTATATACCGCTTATCAGTGCTTTTTACAGCCCTCTCTAAGCGGTTCACAGAATCAGAATCAGCATATTGCATATTGCCCCCACAATCTGGGTCCTCATTTTACCCAGCTCGGAAGGATGGAAGGCTGAGTCAACCTTGAGCCGGTGAGATTCGATCTGCCTAATTACAGGCAGCTGGCTGCTAGCAGAAGTCTGCAATTACTGCACTCATTCCTCTGTGCCACCAAGGGAGACTAACTGTAAGAATGACTATAGCTTTATCAAGACAATGGATTTCAAAGGAGAAATCACAATATTCAGTTTATACAAACTACTCAGAAAGCAGTTACACTCATAATTATTTTACATCTAATTCTAAAATAATCATGAGGATAAGATACAAAAGTGACATTGGTTAATTCTGTAATACCACAATTGGTAACAGTTTTATTTACTATTATCAGTTCCTAGCTCCTTTTTCTACAATCACTTACTTACCTGGAAAACAAAACTCAACTTAGAAAACAAAAGCACAGTGAAATTCATTCCAGATTTTGATTTCTATGCTTCTCAAAGTAGCAGGAAACTAAGATTTGAGGACTTCACCAGCAATATGATTAAAAGCTAATAAAGCTCAGTGATTTGGAAATTTCTGCTCTGGCAAATAATGGTTTATGAATTACTAGTTAAGTCATTGTTCTGAAAAGTACACTTCTGGGAAATTATGCTAAATGAACCTTGATATTAGCTGGGTGACTATCAACTATTTCATTGTGGATGGTATGAATAAACTGAACATTTGACAAGAGAATTTAGGTTAAATCTTTTATTGACGAGGAGAACTCCAAATGTTTCCATCAGTGTAATATATAGTATTTCTAGCAAAGGTACTGAAAAAAGGGAATAGAATCAAAGGTGACAACTTCCTCTACCATTACTTCAAATATTTACCTTGCAGTTTAGTGCCAAAAACAAACAATTATGGGTCAAGTCAGATATAATTATATATTACCATTTTGAATGTGGGCATTCCATGTGCATATTTCTGTGTGAAGTAGAAATGGAATACTAAGAGAGCATAATGCTGAACATGGCTCAAAAGTGTTTTTTTTTTTCTTCAAAAGGCAATTAGACTGTTTTTTCTTTGAGGAAGAAGAAAAAAGAAGAGGAAAGAAGAAAACAAAGGAAAAAAACACTCAGTTGCCATTTGAAGAGGAAAAAAAAGCACCTTTGAGACAACTATGACCTGGATCAGGGGTCAGCAACCTGTGGCTCTGGAGCTGCATGCGGCTCTTTCATTCCCCCTGTTGCAGCTCCACAATTGATAGGGCTTTCTGTTAGGACAGATAAGAGGAAAAAGGATGCACTAGGAAAAGACTCTATGGTGGGGGAACCGTACTTCCGGTCGGCTCCAGAATTAAACGGGGTTTCCGGTTGGGACCTTTGTGGCTCTTTGAGTGTTTAAGGTTGCCGACCCCTGACCTAGATGACTGAAAATGTCCACAGGCAATGCTGAAGATGTTTCCTGTTTCTGAAATGCAGCTGTTACTGTCATTTGAGAGAAGTAAATCACCTGTTATCTACCATATTGCATTCATTCTGTTTTGCAAGATATTATCTACCATATACTCACAATATTTTCTTATCATGTTACAGTGACTATAAAATTAGCTCCCTAATAAAGCCATAGTCTTTATTCCTATTCAGCAATTAATCAATGTTTACCTAGTGCTAAAGGCTCCTTGCATCGACTTTTACTCAGCAATTAAAAGTGCCGTAGCATGAAAATTCAAATAATGCAAACATAATTCTGCTATTCATTAACCTTTTTAGCAAACATAATCCATATAGAGAGTATAGAGGATATAATTACATATGGTTAACATATATCTAACATTATATATGTTAGAGATTTAACTTCATATATACATGAGATCTATCTAATTATAGATGTACAGTAGGTATATATTTAAATTTTGGTTGTAGGAAATAGCACTTAAAAGCACATTGTGTATAGCATTACAAACTAGTTCAGAAATTAGTCACCTCTTCTAAAAGATCCTGATCTACTGTAATTTCATGGGCGCTCATTCATAAAACTAAGCAGAGAAAATAGTTATTTGGAGGAAATCAATAAATATTCAAAATGCTGCAAGTACAGGTTAATTTTATAGGGTAGCTTAAAATATTAATGCTACGTGGCATGCATAGATGATTAATCAAAAATGTTGGGCATGACCTACATTGATTAGATTTTTTTGTGATAAATTGAAAGCAATCCTTTTTGATGTAAGTCATATAAATGCCATTATCATCATGTGAGTTATGATGGCGATGTAATCGATGTAATCATTGATCTAAATTAATGGATTGGTAAATAGAGAATATTGGAGAGCATGTTTTATGACTTGGTATTGGTTGTCCTCTTCTGCTTTTTAAGAAAGCTACAAGGCCTATTGCCTAGGCCATTTTCAGAGTTGGCTACTTATGGTTACAATTATCTGAGAACAAAATAATATTGGCAATGAGAAGAAATCCCAAGAGCAATCTAATTAACAAAATATAAATCTATTATACGCCCCTCATAAGTAAGTCCACTCAATAGAAGAAACAGGTAAAGGATAATCCTCATATCCTGCTAATTGTAGCTTGAAGATCCCTCACTAACTGCTGTAGGGTTTGTATCCTCATGACATTTTTATTCCATTGTGAAAGCAGCATACTTTGAATTTAGCAGATGCAGTTTAGAAGCAAATTTTATGTCTTCTCAAGACACAAGTTTTGTCATACAAAATCTCTTCCTAGTGCTATTGATGCAACCAGAGGCTGGAATTTTCCCAATTCCTATTGGTCTCTTTAGTCTGAAGCGGGTATATTGCCCCCTTCCAATTACTTGGCACTGTTTTCCATGGAGATTGTGGTTTGGGTTGCAGAATAGATCAGACACTTTACTTCTGAAGCCCATTCTCCTATGGCCTTAAAAGAGACTTGCTCCCAAATGCTTAGTTGGATGGTAGCTTTAAAAGATAAATGCTCTGAAACAACAAGTAGGTTGGCTTCAATTAACAGCCATGCTTTTGCTGTATTATTTTCCAGTGTTACAAAAATGGATATTTGGAGACAGCAACTTGCAAACTGTTTCTCTTTTCTGCAGAGTCTGGTTCATTAAAGCCAACAAGACAAGTCAAATTAATTTTGGGCAAATCAAAAGAAGTCTGATTACCACCAGACCATGGTTTAACAGGTGGCTAAACGCACTGGTCTGGCCATCTGTCAACTTATCTCCTTCCCAACCCACTTTAAGCAGAATGACTGGTGGATGTTTTTTCTGCCAGTTGATGACATTTAGTGGGAGAGCAAACAAAGTTAGGGAAATCTATAAATTGTTTCCCTTAAGTTCTTCCACATTAAAAGTGTATGGATAGCACCATATTATGGTCTTGTACCTGAGACAGAACAAAGCTTAGCAAAGTAAGGGTAGTGCAAAGTATTTCAGCATACTTTTTGTCTCAAGAACTGGAAGAATCACACAAATATAGCCCTGAGGGGGGAAAAAACCTACCTGCAGAAGCTGTTTTCAATAGAAAATGAATAAGACAATGATACTCAATATCACAAGGTATATCTTTTTATAGGCTGTATTTTTAAGTGGCTGTTGGCCCAGAAATATGATGAATATAGGACTTATTCAGCTAGTTGTTACTGATTTTTCCAGTGATGTTAGTAGCATCTATATATGGCCTTATGTACTATTTTGGCAGATAACACAGCACATAGCATCTCAAAACCAAGCAAGAGGGATATAGGTTTTTTTTAAGCCAAAGTCTATCTTACATATGTAAGTAAACACTTTTATCTATGTCGCGTGCACATTTTCTCACACACAAACACACATACAATATATGCACAAATAACCTGTGTGCATAAATGTTCCCTTGGCCAATTACAATTCTTTTAAAAATCCAAAAGAAAACCACTGAAGGAAGCAAAAGAATATTTATCTTTGCTATCATTTTTTTCCTTTAAAGTAAAAAGATTAACTGTTCAGAATTAAAATTCAGTCTATTTTATCCTTAAATGAGATATTTGAAAAGAAGCAACACAAGCAAACAACTTAAATTACTTCTGAGTTTAACTTAATATAAATGTCAATCCTGAGTCTTGAGTTCATATCTAGGGCAAGTTTGATATATTAATTTATACAGGTATTTTTAACCTATTATAGAGCATCTGTCACCAAACAGCTTGGACCTGGAGCAGCACGGACCCCTCAAAGTTTTGGGGTGGCAAATATAGAAGGAATTCCAGGAGGCCACACCTTAGTCTGATAACACTTGCAAGGTACCTTGCAAGATATGGATTGCTTAGCCATGATGTATATGTACACACATTTTGGTCCATTGATAGAATAATTAAATAACTCTTTATGGTATGGACAGCTTACTCCCTTTTTTAATAATATATTTATTAAATTTCAACATCAAACAATAAAATATAAACCAACGAATAAGGAAAGGGGAAAGAGAACAGTGACAAAAAAATACATCAAACAAATTTATAACAAAAATGACCTCCAACTTTCTTTTAGTACAGAGATAATAACCCACTTCTATTAAAGCACCAATGCAGAGTTTGCTAAGATAATGTACACAAAGCAGATATGGGTAGTCAAAAGACTGTACAACATACGAATGAATGTTTGTAGGCTACAAATGGTAGAAATATATTACATGACTCAGAAGTCAGTTTGATTAAACCCCGGTAAATTTCAACACTTTATATATAAATCTATAAAGAGGGTGGGAGGGAAGGAACATTATGGTTTCAATTAGGTCTCCAAAAGTGCCTCAAAAAAGAGCCAAAATAAGCAGTCTACAGTATAGGTTCATATTTAAACACTGTCACATTCTATAATGAACAGTGAGCCATTTGTAAATATTTACAGGTTTCAATCCAGCATAATTTGCGCGTTTTTTTAAGGTAAACAAATGTGCCGTGAAATAGATAACTCCAAATCAGGTTGCAAGATGATGTTTGGAAAAAACATTAATAACAAATGTGGTCCCCATGACTACTGGTCTCTTCTGTCATCCGCCCTCCTCCTTGGCTTTCCCCTCCTCTCAGATTCCAGAGCTGGCTTTATTGCTTAGCTTCTCCTCAGTGGGGCATTTCAATTTTCACTAGAATGTCTTAATCAATTTAATTTGTGGAGAACTTCTCCCAGTCTGGCATCTTGCAAGGTCCTTACTACCACTGATCTCTTTTAGCCCCCAATATACTATTTTTGATATTTATTATGAAAAGAAAGAAAAAAAGAAAAGACCCAGCAAACCAGTGGAGACATTCCATTTGAACTTCCTGGGAGGTAAGTTGTGATTGTTTTGCTTTTCTCTGTGTCTTGATCGAAATTCAATCCTGCTGTGATATTTCCTTCTCCCTGGCAAGCTTCATGGAATTGCTCCTGACATATAAGTTACAGGTGAAAGAGGGAGATGGGAAGTTTTTTAATGATTGAAATATTAATTATTCTTTCTAGTTTGTCAGATACGTATTGAAAAGCATACATATTCTGAAATGAATAAAATTTAACAACTTTTCATTGCTTCATTTGAAAACTATTGATTCTTTTCGGAAATGGTATTATTAATTTTTAGTTGTTTGAATGGAGTACAATATAATATATTGTCTGGGTTGGATATACAGTACCCACTGTTGTTCTATATCGAAATGGGAATTTTATTAATATCTTACTAGCAATTTGTTCTGTATTCTTCATCGCTTTAACACAAGGCGAAGAAAACTATAATTGATGCCATCCTCCTTATTCTAACAAAGGAATAAAAATATTAATTATTCTAATTACCGTAATTCTTGGAAATGTATTTAAAAGTATGGTAGTGATTATTCATATCAGAATTCATAAATATTAGAAAAACATGGCTCAAAGGAAGGAATTGGTGCCCCTCATATTTGATGCAAAAAGTTATAACAGAGCTTCTCTCTTTCTTATGTTCTATAATGGCTTAACTTCTCTTTGTTTTGGTCTCCAGCTGCTACTGAATAAGATGGTTCTAAGATGTCACACATACCTGATAACTAATTACAGTGGAATCTCAGAAATTCAGCATTACTTCTGAAGTAAGTAATTTCAAGGTTGCAATTGATGATGACAACTCATAGGCACATTTATATGTAAAATCAGACAATCATTTTCTTTTTCAAAGTTTATTACAAATAATAAGTTGAGAAACATATATACAGACACACACACACACACACACACACACACACACACGAAAATATAAAAAATACTATAAAATAATGCAAGTAAAGTGCAAAACTTTGACTATATGAATTCTAAAAACTACATGAAAACTAATTTGTAATTGAACAAATGCTCTTATTTTCATTATTTGCTGATCATACGTCACCCTTCCTTCCCCCGAAGTCATTATTTAATCACTGATACGAATTAATTTATATGCCATAAATTTGTTCTTGCTGACATTGAGGCTAGCAAAAACCAATCTACAAAGCAGAAGAGAGCCTGAGTTTTAATATTTTGTTTGCAAATACATGTATATGTGACATTAAGAAGGGGAGAAGATTGTTGATATCAACATTACCTTGTCCTTTGACCTGTCCTGATTCCATCCAGTACCTATGTTGAAGATTATGGGATTGTTTTTATTCTACTAGAAAGGGCTGTTGTCCAAGAATTAGATTGTTATGCTCCTTTGCATTGTACATGCACACAAAGTCCTTTTTCAGATATATAGAAAAGGTTAAAGCTATTATATCTGGTTTGCAAAAATCTAGATTATCATTAAGTAATAGGAAAGATAAAACTAAAAAAATCTAATTTCTTGCATCCAGTGGTATCTGGATATTTGCAGCCCAAGTAAGAGATTGAGATAAACTGTGGGAAATATTTTTAATATGACATTAAGAAAGGCAAAAATACAATCATTTCTGCAGCGTCAGTCATAAAAGCAGGATTCCTATGCCGAACAGTATAAAAAGACTTTTAATGAAATGCAGAGATGTAGACTGATGAAGCCAGATGCCAAAGGGCTAACGTGTTTCCTGCCTGCTACTTCTCTCCTGTATTGCCATCCATATTGGAGGAGTTAGATGGAGAGAGGCTTATGCACCCTATTCTATATTAATCCTTCCTCAAGCAATTAATCTTAAGGAAAAAAACTGGCTTCTATAGCATGCTTGTATGTATAATGTCTGATTCCTTGGAAATAAAAGGAGAATAGAGCAGTAGCCATCATATTTTTTCCCTCTGTTTAGCTTTGAAAAGGTAAGATTTGACATGGTAATCATATGATCTAAAAAGTAATGTAGTTTTACAATACTATGGAGACAAATCTCCGGAATCATTTTTGGTTGGACAGCCTCTAAATTCTATAAATAAAATAAATGTTTTGATTCATAAGGCTAGATAATGCATGCATGTTCAATACTCATTTGGCTGTGGTGTTTATTTGTACTAAATGATCACATGCATATTGAACCATCAAAAATGAATCACTTCAAGCTGCATCTTCATATTAGTTGAGATCAGTTGGGATTATTGCTTCTGTACCAGTTTGCTGCTGAATTACCAACCACCCTGCCTAAGTTCCTCAACTCAGTCTGAGATTGACAGTGGAGCTCCCCAGGCTTTTGATCCTGGGGTTCTTCAATCTGCCTTCCTTGAGGGTTGGGATCTGAGGTGGTTGAAAATTCATGGCCATCATTCAGGACTTGACATGGGACAATGGTCATACGCTGATTTGATTTTCTTGTTGGAGCAGTGGCAACATGATCTGGAATTGAGGGTGTCCTTGGTGCATCTCACCTATTGGTCAGAACACTCCATTTGACTATGAGATTGTCTGGTGCTGCCCTCTTCTACAGGGAGGCAAAACCTATTAGGTTGGTCTGCCCCATTGACTGATGGACCCTGATAGCTTCTAGAGAAGCTGCAAGTTATTCCTGGTGGTCTGCTGCATGATCTGACTGATGTCTTATCTGCTACTTGGAATGAGAGAGCGGCTGGGGTCTTGGATCATATTGTAATGGGACCTCTCTCCTCTCATGGATCCCACTGCTCCCTGTGGTTGACAGAGAAACTGAAAGAGATTAAATGAGATTAAATGTCCCAATGCTGGAGGACAACAAAGAATGAACTTGACTAAACATGGATCAGAGCCACTATTGAGACTACCTTGTAGCAGTAAGGATAGCAATAATTTTCTAGTAGTCTTGTCCAGTTATCTATGATCTGTTGCATCTGAGGAAGTGGACAGGGTCCTTATGATCGAGAGCCACCTGCTGCTTAGATCCATACATGTCCTGGCTATCCAGGGAGAGGTGTGTCTGTAATTGGTCGGATCCAAGAAATGGGTCATTCTTGTTTGGGAGAGGAGGTTGTTCCACACATAAACCCCACTTAAGGAGCTTTTGGTTTGCCCCATCCTCAAGCCATCACTGGATCTCACCATACTGGAGAATTTTCATTTCAAGGCAGTTTCAGTGGGTCTTGTATGAAGCAGATTGTCTGGATTTCTTTCAGATGGGATTCTGTCTCTGGCAAAGTAAGATGTGACTGACATCTTGTCCTAGAGGATGTAAAGCTACAGGCTACAGCTGAACCCTGGTCACACTAAGTGTCTCTGGGTTTTGGGGGCTTTCTGGTTCCAAACAGTAGTGGCATGAATAGAGAAAAAGTAGTGGCATAAATAGGGTTAAAATGTTTGGCCTTTTTTATTGAATTGTTTCTTTAATGAATTTTGATTTCTATTAAATTTAAACCAGTTTGGCAATCTTGTTGTCAAAGAAAAGCACAGAAACACTATTTAAACATATCTCAGTAAAACCAATTGCCGTGATAAAGGAGCTGGGTTATTTCACTGAAAACTCACCTTCTGAAGAGAAGTTAATATGCCTATCTCAGGCTGTGCAAATACCTATGATAGGAAGAAAAATAAAGAGAGACTCTAGACTGAAGGTTTAGGTGGAAGAAAACTTATAATTCATTGGAGAGGAAAAGAGAAAGCAGGACAGAGAACAAAATCAAGACACCACATTCCCTCTTGGAGTATCTTGATTCATCCATCTGGAGGGCAACTGATGAGCTATTAGGTCACCCCCAAGTACCAAGTTTGCAGGTAAGAAGCTTCTGAATACATCTGGGAATTGAAAATAATATTTTTAAAATAGCTTAGTTCTATTTAGTGGGGTACAGGGGAAGAAATTATAGGGCTGCTGAAAGCATAGGGGTATGAACCTGCAGTGTTTTGTATTATAATATTTCCCCTTCATCTTTTTCTAGCTATGTACCTTGGAATGTCATATATTATAGTGTCAATATTATGTTTTCAGTTCTCTCTAATTATTGTTGCCCACACCATGCAAAGAAAAAGGGCTCCAGAAAATATTTCCCAGCAGAGACAAAAATATTTTGTGACGCTTAACACTGATAATGTGAAATACCATCCATGAATAATTGTCCAACAAAGAAAAGAGGAGAATGATCATTTTAATTTGTATTTCCTTTTAATTTTTAAATAGTATCCTTGTTCCTTCACCCTAGCTTTATCATACTTACTGAAAGTGGCAAGACTAATTAATTCTGACTCCTGTAAATTTATGAAGTCTGTTTTCTCTCAATGTGTTTTACAGCAAGGGGCCCCAATCCCCAGGCTGCAGCCTACTACCGGGCCATGGCTTATTTGGAACCAGGCCACATCAGTGGCAGGCCAGCATGCACACACACAGAGCATCACACACACATGTACAGCTCAATTTGTGCAAGTTGAGCTGCGTGTGTGCACGTACGCGCTGGCCAGCTACTTGCACAAGTCAAGCTGCATATGCGTACTCACCAGCCCATCGCTTGCACAAGTCGAGCTGCATCCTCGTTCCCCTCTCCTCCCTCCCAGCTGGGCCACCAAGCCGCAAAGATTGGAGACCGCTGTTTTACAGTATACCTGTATACACAGAAAAAGAGAGAGATACATATACACATATACATACAAATACACAGAGAGAGTGATAGAGACAGAGAGAAACATAGACATGCTAATCATACTTTTTTCAAGTAAGAAGAGTTATACAAAGTGCAACAAGTGTGAATTCATAAATCAAAGAAATTAATAGAGTCACTTATTTTTGTATTCAATCCACTGTCATTCAGCAGTCAATCACTCTTAAAACTTTATTTTCTTTTTATTTTCACACAAACTTCTTAAATAATCCATTATGCGGCATTCGAACCAGTTTCCACTTCCATGTAAAAAAATTGGGCAGAATTATACATAACCATTTTTGTGTCTTTCAATAAAGATTCATTCATTGCAACAGACCACATATTCCCCACCACCCTTTAAGGTATTTGCATTCCTTAAAATTTCACAATTTTTGCCACTTTATTAAACATTCTACCAAGATTCACAAATTAATGTATTTGATCTTCCTTCCTTGCTTCTTCTATAATTTTCTTATCAAACAAAACTACTGTGGTTTTGTAACGTATCAAATTTTTATCCATTTATCCATACTCCTCTTTCTATCATACAATCTGCCTAACATTCACTGGAAACCATTCAGATTCTAATATTGCTACAGTCCTAATACATTTGTCCATAATACATTACAGAACCAAGATGATATCTATCTATCTATATATATCCTTCTCTTACTTCCTACTTACTTCCTGTTGAATTATTCACTAAACTTTCCATTTATTGTCATGTAAAGTTTACCTCCTTCATACACTGCTGTTATCACGGTTAACAAACAACTCCATATCATGTAACACATTCCATAGTTCAGATCCATTCACTTTATCATACAATTCTCTAAATCAATTAACTTTCTTTAAATGTTCTTTTTTACATCCATAATTTTCAGTAAGTTGCTCAAGGGTAAAAAACCTAAACTGTAAAATCCAGGATAAAGCCACACTACACTCCCCAAATTTTGCTCAGCATGATCTCTTGTACTTATTCCTAGATTCATTTTAGAAACCAACCACTACAGTGTTTGCACTCACCCTTGTTTTCTGATAGTGTAAAGAAGTTTGTTAAAGCTAAACTACACATTCAGAACAAGTGTTTTCTAATCTAGAACTGGATTCAGTCTCCTAACTACTACACCCTTTGTAAGAAGGCATCATAAAGCAACTGATACACGTGAACTTACAAACAATGTAAGACCATCTAAGACAGTGATTCTCAATCTTGGCAATTTGAAGTGCCGGCTGGAGATTTTTGGTAGTTGAAGTCCACACAAGTTGCCAAGGTTGAGAAACACTGGTCTAAGGCATTTGACTACTTGAAGAAGAGATCTCATGTATTTCCCTTGGTTTCTTCCTAGAGCCAAAAAGTTTTACTACAATTATTTGCTATATTTCTATCCTACCATTTTTCTATCCTCAAGAAGAGAATCCACTCTTCTTCCAGCAGACAACTACTCACTTGAAGGTTTCTGGTTAAATAACAACTAGGGGACCAACATTTTCTCTCTTAAAAAATAGCAGCTTTGGTGAAGCAACTTGTCAGACTAGCATAAAGGAAAGATCGACCCTTCCCTCATGTCATAGTTTTATTCTAAAATACAGCCAGATTTTAAAAAAAAAGAAAAAAGAAGATGCCAAATGCAATCAAAAGTTTAGCATGGTGCCTACTTTTAACCTTGGAAGCAACTTAACTTGTAGGGAAGGTTTTGAAATAGCTTCAGCTCCACACCCAAACTTCTCGGGCTACAAGTATCAAACCTAAGCTTGTTCAAAATCCCAAACAGTCTGCATGCTGGAGAAGCCATCAATGGGATCGGGGTCAGCATGTATTATGAAATTTCCATAGGAGAAATGTTTAATAAATATTCTGTGTTTTAAAAAGGAGGATTTCCTTCTATTAGTCTCTGATTTCCTTGCATTTAATTTCAGGACATGATTCTGAGTTCTAAAGTGAGAGTGGGAGAAAATTTTTCTATCCAAATATCTCTGTGAGATATACCTCCATCATCTCTCCCCTTAGATTTCCTTGATCCAAGCTAAAGAGGTTGCTGAACTATTTCATCTTAAGGGAGATATTCCATCTTTCTAATCATTGTTTGTTCTGGGTTTGCATTGGTTGCATTTTTTTTCCAGTTTTCTAATAGCTTTTTAATGAGCAGAACTCACAGCTCTTCGGATAAGAAAGTATCTCTAACAATTAGTTAAAGAATAGACATGGGAATACATGGGCAGTTAGGTCAGATATGTAAAGTTGGTTCCCTTAGAGAATAGTGCAAGCTGGCTGTTCCATCTGCTGGATGCTTCAATTCTCAAGTGTAGCTCCTTATCCAAGGCTCTGTGCCTGCGAAGGACTTCAGCCATAGCAATTTTTCTGCTCATCATTCCGCTATCTTTTCTAGATGTTATATCTAGAGATTACGATATATCTCACTCATTACTTTGATTCTGTGTTACAGTTTCTATAATGTTTGCCTGTATCAATGTTTTCTTTCAATGCAGAAAGTGAGAAAGTGTAATTCTGCACTTCGTTTTGCAAAAAGAATCTGGAATCAAATAATTTTACAAGATGAGGAAAAGAGAGGATAGCAAACACATTTTAAATAATGGCTTATACTTTTCTAAATACATAAATATTAATATGACCCATGATTTTAAACAAAACAAAAGATATAAATAAGATAATAACTATAGGATCTGTCCAATCTTTTATTGTACAGTAACTCAAAACACAAAGCCAATTTTTGGTATTGGACTCAAAAACACATATGGTTCTTTTTGCTGAATTCTGTTTGTGCACACTGTTTTGAAAGGACATCATCTTGACAATGTCAATTATCTGACTATAAGAATGTGCAGTCTGATATTTCACATGAGA
Organism: Psammodynastes pulverulentus; assembly: GCA_025802295.1. Taxonomy (NCBI): domain Eukaryota; kingdom Metazoa; phylum Chordata; class Lepidosauria; order Squamata; family Psammodynastidae; genus Psammodynastes; species Psammodynastes pulverulentus. The sequence goes on from JAOYMU010000098.1 coordinate 77,123,035, forward strand.
ATCTATGAATTGGAGCTACTACTGATTACTTGCATAAAGTTTCTGTCTAACTAGGTGCTCTCCCCCCCCTTGTTTTAAGACAAATTGGCTCAGGCAATTTAAACAATATTAAACATCTGAATTTAAAATATCTTCTCTAAGTCATTTATAGTGAAGAGGGGAGGGTTCCTAAAACTATAAAGGTAAATTAGGATGGATTCACTCTTAATTGTGTTGTGGTTTCACAGGTACTTCGTGATGGATAAAACCACTCCAGTACCCAACATGGATCCATCTGTGGCAAACAGCAGTAAGTCACAGTTTGTGCACTTTGAATCCTGCCAGCCATCTCTCCTTCCATTCTTGTTGCTCATTATAGCATATGCTGTGATCATGCTGGTCGGACTTCTGGGCAACCTTTGCCTAATTGTCATCATCAAGAAACAAAAACAAAGTCAAAATGTGACTAATGTTTTGATTGCCAATCTCTCCATATCTGACATCATCATTTGCGTCATGTGCATCCCTTTTACTGTTGCCTATACCTGGATGGATTATTGGGTTTTTGGGGAGGCTATGTGTAAAATAACTGCGTTTGCACAAAGTATGTCTGTTTCCGTTTCTACATTTTCACTTGTCTTAATTGCAGTTGAAAGACATCAGTTAATCGTGAATCCCCGTGGTTGGAAGCCCAATGTTTCACATGCCTTCTGGGGAATTGTCTTCATTTGGGCATTTTCTGTAATAATATCCACTCCCTTCTTGATATTCTATCAAGTCTCTGATGACCTCTTCAAAAATCTCTCTTCCCACAGCGAGAGCTACGTCAGCAAAATGGTCTGCATTGAGGTGTGGCCGTCCATTGAAGGGCAGCTGGGCTTCACCACCACCATGTTAGTTTTCCAGTACTTCCTTCCACTAGGGTTCATTTTCATTTGTTACCTAAAAATATTTGTGTGCCTGCAGAGGCGGTACAGTAAAGTGGATAAGGTAAGGGAGAGTGGGAGCAGGCTAAATGAAAACAGGAGGATTAATGTTATCTTAGTTTCAATTGTTGTGACCTTTGGTGCCTGCTGGTTACCTCTGCACATATTTAACATTGTGTTTGACTGGAATTATGAAACCTTGATGCATTGCCACCACAACGTGGTCTTTACCTTGTGCCATTTGATAGCCATGATCTCCACATGTGTCAATCCCGTCTTTTATGGATTCCTCAACAAGAATTTCCAGAAAGATGCAGTTATTATGCTTCACGGCCTCCGATGCTTTGAATCTCAAAAGTTATACGAGAACATTGCCCTTTCAACTCTGAACACTGATTTATCCAAGGGATCCCTGAAACTCAGCAGTATGCCTGAAAACCTCTGAAGCAGGCAACTTTCCAATCATTTCCATATCTTTCCATTGAGCTATGTATTGCATTGCTGAATTCCTCTTGTGGGCAAGTATGATTTTGAGGATGATGATGAAATCAAAGGCCTAGTACTGTTGTGCTAGAAGCAGACACCGCCTAAAAGATCTTCCAAATGAATAAAGCAAAAATCATTAACCAAACCAATTTTAACTCCATTGCAAGAGTATCTTTTGTTCGAGTGCTGTGTGAAAATTAGTATTCAGAAAAGGATGCACCATGTTGCTGGGAAACGATGCAGCATTCCTTGTGGTCCATGCCACGCTTCCCGTGAGTCTCTTGGACAGCCTCAATTATTTCTTCCAAGGAACTAATAGTTTGAGGGGTCCTTGGTGCTCTCTGAGCTTGGTTCCTTTCTTGCAGACATTTCATTATCCAAACTATGTAACATCATCAGCGCTAACACCTACTTTAAAGCCTTTACAGACATTAAAAAGAAGAGGCTCACCATCATTATTAGACATTCTTAGGTTATGACTGAGATCAGGCTTTTGTTTTCAGTCATATTCATTTCCAAATTTTGGTGTTTATTTTAGATGATAAGACTTAGAAAACAATGGGCTTGGAATGGATGCCAGGCAGGTGCTGAAAGAGGAAGCAGCAGCACATACCGGTGCCATAAATACCACCATGGTATATATTGTGTGCTCCAGGGCCCAGATTTAATTTAACAATTGCACACTGTTGTCTTGGAGTTAACTGCTAAAGATAAATGTACCATTATATCTATACATAGACATAGATCTTACAGGAACTGTTTTGTAACGAGTATTCTGGTTTTTACTATGGATGCTTCTCACCTTCACTTCTGCTATGACATTTTTCTTTATGGCTCCAAACTTAATTTTAATTTTCTAACTTTCCTAGTCTGATGAGGCTTTCAGTTAAAACAAATTAATTCAGGTATCTTCCAAGTTTGTTAGTTGGCACAGCAGTGCTGAAATTTTGCCCCTAATGAATCCAAAGTTTTGCTAACTTAGCTGTTGATAAAAGATTGATTTTAACCTAGAAGAGCAAATCTCTTTTCACCATGCACTTTGCCAATTAAAATATTCTCATATGGGAAAAGGTTTTCAGCACATGTTCAGAGCATTACTTGAAATGACTTGAAATGTAAGAAATTCATACTGAGAACATTTATACTGTAGCATGCTTTAAAAACTGCTGCTTCCAACCTGATGATGTCTCGGTGTGTGAATTAGAATTCATAGCCACTACAATTCTAGGCCACTAGGAATTCTGGGATCTGAAAGCCAGTTGGTCTAGTGATTAAGGCACCAGGTTAGAAAACAGAAAACCATGTCTTCTAGTCCCACCTGATGCTCAAAGCCAGTTGAGTGACATTGGACCAGTCACTGTCTCTCAACCCTAGGAAGCCGGCAAGGGCAAACCACTTCTGAAATCTTGCCAAGAAAATTGCAGGGAATTGTCCAGGTAGCCCCCAGGAGTCAATGCTGACTTGAAGGGACATACACACAAACCCAGACACATGAATTGAACAGTCTGTTTTAGAATCATACATCTGTTCAATGCCAAACTACAGAGA
>JAOYMU010000098.1:77132233-77150828 GCA_025802295.1 Psammodynastes pulverulentus
CACCGAGAGAGAGGTTCACCGCTATAAGAATACTTTGGTGTCATGCGTATTCTTAACCCCCGAGTTCGCCCACTGTAATGCGGGTATCGCAACCCCGCAAGTATATACCTCATTTATGTATTTATATCTGACATTTACCAGCATCAGACTGAGTCCAAGATGCCTGAACCTTCAGCCACCATGGCCCAATTTTGGGGGCCCTGTATTAAAAGAAGGAAAGTGGGGCAGTGTGTGGATCCCTCTCCCCATGTAATGGTCTCCCTAGTGCTCCTTCATACATCTGCATTCCAGTCCCTACTTTTAAAAAAAGGCAATTTCTTAATGTTCCACTCCTTCGTCCAGACTCACCCTGCATAAGATTCTATTTCAACAGTTACCATGTATCCATCAGCTGCATTGCATAGTGCTTTTCTTCAAGATTGGCCTAGCTTCTAACATCATAAACAACCTAGATGAGGGAATAGAAGAGGAACTTACCAAATTTGCAAATAATACTAAGCTGGCAGGAATTGCTAACATCCAAGAAGATAAGGCTCAAGATCCAGATGGATCTTGACAGACTTGAACACTGGGCCCTATCTAACAAAATGAAATTCAATATAGAGAAAAGCAAAGTCTTACACTTAGGCAAGAAAAACCAAAAATATACATATAGACTGGTGAAACTAGGCTTAATAGCAGTATCTGTGAGAGGGATCTTGGAGTCTTAGTGGAAAATCAGTTAAATATGAGCCAGAAGTGTGCAGCGACAGCCAAATTGCATTAACAGAGGGATACACTCAAGATCAAGTGAGGTACTAATACCACTCTATAAAGCCTTAGAAAGACCACACCTAGAGTACCGTATCCAGTTTTGGTCACCATACTATAAAAAATGTTGAGACTCTAGAAAAAATACAGAGAAGAGCAACCAGGATGATTAGGGGACTATACTATATTGCTGTACTTCAAATAACGCTCATTGCAATAGTCAAGATCTTTCATCATTGCTCAGTAAAAGCCCTGTGAAAATTAAATAGAATTTTGATTCTCATAGTTTCAACTTTTTATCAGTCAACACAGAGCAGCATTAGGGATGAATTGCCATTTAATTGTCCTGTAATTAGTTTCTGTTTCCTGGAAGCTTTGCTGTGAAGCAGTGTAATTTTTAGGAGAGACAGCAAGAGGGAGAGTGAATTATGGAAACCAAAAGAGATATTAAATACATACCAGCAGAGAACAGGAACTGCTAATTAAGGACCAATTCAGTAGTCTTGAATCTTCACAGAAAATGAAGCAATTAAATACTCAAGACAAAAAGAAGTTTCTAATTAAAAGAACAGCAGGCCTGAAAATGTTCTGCAGAACACTGCACAAGTTGATATTGTACTGTGCTTTAAGTGAAGAATGGGAGGAAAAATACTAGAAATCAAACTTTTTAAAAAAAGATAAGATGAACAGTTCATAAAAATGTAGAAGCAACTATTTAATAATAGTAGTGTTTCAGTCAGGATTTTATGGTTAAAGTTGATAGGAAAAGAATGGAAATACTAGACTAAGTGTCTACTGTAGAAGCAGTTATTTCTCTACATCACAGACACCTCTACTGTGCTTGTAAATATTTGTAAAACAAAAAGGGGGGAAATGCAGTCATATATGGTTTTCCCACACTAATCAAAGAGAGATCCACATCTCATTTCAGTCTTGCTAGTCTTCAAACTACAGTCTCTGATTCACTGAACTTGGCCACAGTCAGTGCATACTTCTATTACCATAAGTTGTTTCTGTGCTTTTTTTTTTTGCATGCAAAATGTAAAGCTTCATCCAAAGATTATATTAACTGACCTTCCTGCCATTTTCAATAATATAACAAAATTATCCCCAGGCTAAATATGGACAGACATACCAACAGATAATTCTCTCTGTGTCTCTGTCTCTTTCTCTCTCTCTCTCTCTTTGTGTGTGTGTGTGTGCGTGTGTGTGTGTGTGTGTGTGTGTGTATGAGAGAGAGTGAGAGAGAGAGATGACTGGGTAAATGAAACCTGTCACTTAATGAATTTTACAACAGAGCACCTTCAGCTAAATTCCAGAGGGAGGAGATGAAGAATGGAGAGCTGTCCAAACATCTCCAACTGTCATGTAGAAGAGAAGGAATTGAGGTTTGGGTAGAAGGACATGTCAGCGAGAACTTTATTTGCCAACAGAGAGAGTGACTTCTTTAAATAACTATCACTTCAGTTAAAAGAAGCAAAGAGGTACATTGACATAGATGCATTTCCTTGTTAACAGCAAGCCTATTTTATCCAATATAGAGAAATGCAATTTTCAAACAAACTTTTAAAGTTGAACCATAAAAGGTATTTTGATTCCTGTTTAAACTGGACCTATTTATACTATCTCTACATTTCATTTGGAAAAGTAACAGAACAGTTCCAGACTGGGAAAATATTTGGTGGTGACAGCAATACCAGGGGAATGTTACATAACAACCAGAATTCCCCAATGTTTCTGGCTTTGCGAACTAGAGGGGGGGAGGAAGCAATGGTTCTGAACGAGTGGCTGGCAAGTATGTGCATACACACACAACTTCATTTGTGTCAGCAGCATGCATGCATACCTTCCACTCACATAAATGGAACATGTGTGCATGTGCTCACCCACTGCTTGCATAAGTGACGATATGTGTGTGTGCACTTTTGCTTGCTGGCCAATTCTGTGGCCTGGTTACAATCCCTTCACGGCACACTAGTGGGCCATGGCCCACAGGTTGGGGAACCCTGACCTAGAGACATATTTCTTAATATTGGTTAAAGAATACTCAAACAGCTATTGGCTTCCACAGGGAGCAGTAAAAAAAAGCCAAGATGGTGTCTGAGGATGCATCAGTAAAAAATACATTTAATTATTCCTGTTGCAATCATTGAACAATGATTCCACCACACATTGGAGAAGCATGATGGAAAAGGAACTGCATTCACAAGGAGTATATTAAGAAGTCCTCCCAATGCTGACTTATGACCAGGCAGCCAAACAAGAAGCTCACATATATTGGACATCGAATGGCAAACTAATTCTCCTTCCTTACCTAAATACCATATTTAAGTAACTCCACCTCCTGTGTGGAAATTAGCAAGCTAATTGAGAAATAGAAGAATATCTAAAAGTAGATATTTTTTTATTCTGGCCCATTATGCCACTTTGTATACTGCTAATGTGGGAGGAAAATTTAAAAGAGGTCCTTAAAGTGACCAATGGTGATCTAGTGGATGAAAAAAAGTGGAATATTGAATCTTGTATAGAAATATAGAAGATAAATATATTGCATCTTTTTTAGTGGACTTTCCAGGATTAAAGACCATCCAAACTGTAGCTGCTTTTCTGTATGATTCCACATCCTTTACAGTGATTAAATGTACTCTGCTTTCATGTTCAGAACTCAAATTTTGCCCTAGCAAAGTTGCTCCTGGGTAAGAATTTAATCTCTTTTCTTTTTGTCTGGTTTTAAAACTATGCTTCATCTACAAGGTACATTTTTCCTTTTTCCCCCTTAAATTAAACAAGCAACCAATAATTGATAAAACACAGAACTTCTCAAAATATCTTAGTTCATGGCACCCATGGTATCTCGGTAATTTTTTCACAGTGGTTCATAGCCAAAAGATTGCCAACAACCCAGCTTCACAAATCAACATTGCAAAAATCTAAAATATCCTGCAGTGCCTTTGTAAATATTGTTATCCATAATCTCTCTCAGACATCCTAACTGATGAGAAGTACTTGGTGTTAATCAACTTGGGGAACTCTATAGAGTTATTAGGAGTTTTAGCCAAGTCATGTGGGGGAGTTCACTGAAGAAAGCAATTATGTTTGGAAGAGTTAACAGTAAAAGGAAACCAGGCCGCCAGAGAACATGGTGGTTGGACACCATCAAAGCTGACACCAGCCAGAGCATAGAGCAATTCAAAGAAGTAGTGCAAGATTGGAAGATGTGGAGATACCTGGTCCATAGAATCACCAAGAATTGGACATAACTGAATGGATATCCTCCTCCTCCTCCTCCTCCTCCTCCTGAGTTAATAGTGACTTGATGGCGCATCATCATCAATTCATGCAGAAGGGGCTACAGTCTAAATGTCATCCAACCAGCAAGCTTTTTTGGGATATCCTATGATCACTCAACAGTCTTTAAAATTGTAGTCAAATACATGTATTTATCTCAGACTTTTCAAAACTGAACAGTTAAGAAAAAATACCATGGCCTATGGGCTTCTATTTGAGCTAAGCTTTCTCCATCCATCCATCCGCAGAGCTCTATTAAAATGAAACTAGCAAACCAAATTTCTTGTGATACTGTGAAATAAACAAGCCACCCCTGTTCTCCCAACAGTTCCTTTTTTCTGCATGTATCTTTTAAAAAAAATAATAATAACCAGAACCTGAAAATTCAAATAAGATAATTGCACCAAGACTGTTACACCATGCCAACATCTGCTGTCTGTAGAAAGATGAGGGGTTTCTTCCTGGGGTCTAATTCAGTAGATTCATCGACTACAATTACCAGGCTTTGATCACACCAGAATCGGTGGTGTACTGCAAGGGGTGTAGCTGTCCTTTTCCAATTCACTCTTCTTATCAGGATACATGTCTGTTGATATGTGGGAAGCTGGCTGTTTTTCGTTCCTGACAAACTCCAGTGATTAAAATGTAGTGGCTTGCTCTAGTTTCCCTGATAAAGGTGACAGCTGCCGAGTTTCCAGTGTTAGTGGATATGGTCCATGCAGATTGCTTTTTAATGAAAGCAATACATTATCTTACCCATAGACCTTGCCGCCTTACCACCTTAATGTATTCTAGCTTGGCACCACATTAATCTATAAATTAGGTATATTAAAGATACTTCTTAGTATTTAGCCTAACTTTAAACAGGTTTTAACACTGACCTTTAACTTTTTTCCTCAGCAATTCCACAACCAATGCCCTGTAACCAAACGTGGATTCTTTTTCTTCTTCTTTATGTCAGTGGCATACCTAGAACTTTTGCCGCCCGGGGCAAAAGAACCTGACGTCATCAAAATGGCGACCGAGCGGACCGAGCAAGCAAATATTCGAACGCTAAAAAACGGCGCGCTTCAGTTTGAAAATTTAAAATAAGTTGTTATAATTTCAATCGTAATTCATAATTCATATAAATCGAATAGTAAACTTATGAAATGAATAAGTTGTTATTTACAACTATAACTAAATATAAAAAATGCCTCCCCAAGATATGTGCCGCCCGGTGCAGACCGCACCCACCGCACCCCCTAGGTACGCCACTGACTCCAGGTATTTCTTTTGAGGTAAGAAGCTTAGAGATCTAGCTTTCTTGTAACCAAATTCCTTATACTGCACAGTTCGTTTCTAACTGGACATGTCAAATTATTTCAGCCCCATGATTTGCATGAAGGGAGATGAAGTGGTATCACCCACAAAGTAAGACAAATTTGCAACCTCACTCAATATTGTACATGAGTACCATGGAAACTCCACCAGTTCATAATAGATGAAGTTAATCGTAATACAAACACAATTGATTATGAGTTGCTTTGAGTTTCACCCACTGCATTTCACTGAAAATAATTCCAGACAGGAACTCTCAACATTTGTGGGAAACCCCTCAACCATCTGGTGTGTCATCTTAATGGACTCCAACTTCCTGCAAAGATTGGTAGCTTTAATTAATCCTGGTCATGAGGAAGTGATATGTACCCCAGAACCAGGTAATAACTCATCTTTTCCAAGGTCAACATCAGATTTAAAGGGAAGTTAGCCACATGAGGTGGCCCATTTTGACCTGAAGAAGCCCATGACTGTTGTTGGGATCACGAACTCTTATTTTTCATTGTATGGAGAAGATACTAGCAGTCTGGGAAAATCCACAACCACTCTTGCAATGAAATCAAGCACTCAGGGGTGCTGTCATGCAGCTAGGAAGACAGTACAGTAAGAGCACCAATTGTCACACCATCTCCTTGTTTTTGTTGTGACTTATGCTAACACAACTCATGCCAGTTAATTTTATTTCTTGTAGGCCTGATGATACAAATCCCATATTTTCTCAGATGTCTGCCTAAATGTGCCAGAGTTTCATTCAGCTATGTCAGCATCTCAGCGTGTTATTTTGACACCATAATCTTCATGAAGGCTGTTTTCCCTTTATCTCTTGTTTTAGTGTCCCCATGGGAATTTTGGAGGTGATAGCTGTGCTGCAGTATGACTAAAACTAAAGACAAAGGGCCTTATTAAATTATGACTGATGGCTTCAAAGCTATCACATTCCGGCTGTGAGCAACAGATATATAAATCTGCCACCAATGTAATCAGTTGTGTGTCTGTACCTGACAGAAAGAAGAAAGAAGAGAACAGATGGAAAACAAAGGCAAACCTGAAAGCTTAACCTCTAAAAATAAAGTTACTTTTATTTTTAGGCTAGCATATGTTGGGGTATAAATAATGTTTGGCTGGGTTGGGAGCCATATAAGGATTGATATAATTTTGTTGAAGTAACTAACTTTCTGAGTTGCTGCAAAACAGCTCTAGAAGTTTTTCCTTCCAGACAAGTTATTCTTTACTAAAACTCCACAAAAACTGCTTGTATCACAAGTGGCACAAGAATAATAAGGGCTGACGTGCACATTACAATAGATATTGCAATGGCAACAGTATGAAAATGGAGTCACTCCAGATGTAGCAAAAATTATTTTGGGGACCAAAGAAAACAACTACTGAAAAAGTGTAAAGAGCACGGGAGACATTACATTCTTTCCACATAAGTTTCCATTAAACAATTGTTGGCTTTAATTTCTGAGGTGCTTTATTATTAAAGGCAATGTAGAGACTTGTTGCAGTTCAACTACTGATAAATTCTTGCAGCAAAGCTATATACATGATTTTTTTGAAGAATGCCTCATTGGACAGAATAGGATTTTTTTCTGAATACATTCTCACAGGATTACCTTATTAATGTACAAGTGTATGGATTCAACAGCAACCTCGTTAAGACAACCTCATTAAGCCTTATCCAGGTTGTTGCCAGGAGTCAAAACTAGCTCAAAAGCACCCCAGTAGTGATAACCTAGCTAAATTGTTAATACATTTTTCTTTATTGAGACTTGTGCAATAATAACGCACAGCTGATGTGACTTCTGATAAATCCCCTTTTATACTTTTTTCTCCAATTAATTAATATCTGAATTAAACCTTCACATCTGACTGATAGTCATGAATTCTTCTGTTGGACATTTCTAAGCTAGATAATATTTGTTTTTACAACTTTTTCTCAGTTACTGGAAATCTGCTTTAGTAAACACATCATTATTATTTGCTTAATTAATTCAAAACTGCCTATTAAGGTTCTTCTTAGCTCTGGTTTCATTTGATTGATACCACCAGACACCAGACAAATGAACTCAGATGCTTTCTATCAAAAACAGAACAGAAAAACAGACTTGGAAGGGACCTTATAGATCTTCTCGTCCAACCCTCTGCTCAAGCAAGAGACCCTGTACCATTTCAGACAAATAGTTGTTCTTAAAACCTCCAGTGATAGAGCACACAGAACTTCTGAAGTCAAGCCATTCCACTGGTTAATTGTTCTCACTGTCAGGAAATTTCTCCTCAGTTCTAACTTGGTTCTCGCCTTGATTATTTTCCACCCATTGCTTTTTGACTTGCCTTCTGGTGCTTTGGAAAATTGTTTGACCCCCTTTTCTTTGTGGTGGCCCTTCACTGAGGGCACTGAACACCACGAGCCCGGCCGCCTGCCCACACTCAGCATGGCAGCCAAGGGGGCCTGGCAGCGTTCTCGATGGGGTGGCAGGGATTCGGCGGCGCCTGCCCGGCAGCGAGACGAGGGGCCTCCGCCTCAGCCGGCCACCGAGGAGAACAAAGCCGAGTAGGGGCCAAAAGCCGGGGTGGGACAGCCTGGTTTCTGCCCCAGCAGGCGTTCCGGGAGGGCTGGACTACAACTCCCATCACCCCTCGGGGTCTTCAGCCTTCAATTCTTCACTCTCCTAATCATCTTTGTTGCTCTTCTCTTCACTTTTTCTAGAATCTCAATATCTGTTTTACGTTGTGGTGACCAAAACTGGATGCAGTATTCCAAGCGTGATCTTACCAAGGCATTACAAAGCAGTACTAACACTTTACATGATCTTGATTCCATCCCTCTGTTAATGCAGTCTAGGATTGCATTGGCTTTTTTGGCAGCTGCAGTAACTGTTGGTTCATATTTAAGTGACTGTCCACTAGGACTCCAAGATCCCTCTCACAGTTACTGCTATTGAGCTAAGTTTCACCAAATATGTACCTGTACATTTGGTTTTCCTTGCCTTGAAGAGTACTGGGCCTAAAACAGAACCTGGAGGTACCCCACTTCTTATTTCTTCCCATGTAGATGTACTATAGTTCAATTAAAGACTACATTTGAGTGCAGTTTGTCAGCCAGTTACAAATCCATCTGGTGATGATGCTGTCTATCCCATATTTTTCTAGGTTACTAAGAAGTAGGTTGTGGTCAAACGCCTTACTGAAATACAAGTATACTATGTCCACAGCATTTCACTGGTCCACTAATTTAATCACTTTGTCAAAGAAATAAGATTTGTTTGGCATGATCTGTTTTTGACAAACCTATGTTGGCTTCTGATTATAACTTTCCTTGCCTCTAGGGTGTTCGCAGATCTGTTACTTGATTACCTTTTCCAGGATCTTCCTAGGTATTGCTGTCAGCCTGATTGGTCTGTAGTTTCCTGGATCTGTTTTTCTCCCTTTTTCAAGATGGGAATCACATCAGCTGTTTTCCAGGCCTCTGGTAGTTCCCCAGTGCTCTAGGATCTTTGGAAGATATGGTTCAATGGTCCCAAGATCACATCTGCCAGCTCCTTCAGAATTCTGGGACAAAATCCATCAGGACCTGGTGATTTGAACTCATCTAGAATGAACAGTTGTTCTCTTACCATTTTCTTGCCTACTTTAATTTGTATTTCTAGTCTGTCTTTGCTGATTCTGTTTTTGACAGATTAGGCTATTTTTCCTTTTTGAGCAAAGACAGATGCAAGGAAAGAATTAAGCAACTCTGCTTTCTGCCTGCTGCCCATCACTTCCTTGCCATTTTCTCCCATTAGTGGACAATTTGTTTCCTTGACTTTTTCTTGTTTAGATGTTGAAACTTTTAAAAATTATTTTTGACATTTGTTGCAAGTCTTAGTTCATTCTAAGCCTTAGCTTTCCTTACTTCATCTTTGCAGATTTGGGCTTTATGATGGTATGTGTCCCCCTTTTCGTATTTTATACTTATCCTTTTTGTCTTTCAGTTTATCAGAGAGTTCTTTGTGTAACATGCTGGTTTCTTTTGGGGTTTCTTATTTTTCTTTTTCAGTTGTATTCTGCTAGATTGGGCTTTTATGATCTTCCCAAGCTTCTTGAGTTATTTTCCACTTTAAGATTTTCATTCATAGAATCCTTTCCAAGCTCTCCCTAAGTTTGTTGCAATCAGCTCTTTTAAAGTCTAAGATACTAATTTTTATTTTATTCGGTTGTTTGTGTCTGCATTATATTGAATTCTAATATGACATGGTCGCTCTCCCTCAAAGTTCCTATGACTTCAATCCCCACTATCATTTTACCTCAGTTAGTAAGAATTAAGTCCAGTATAGCTGACCCTCTACTTCCTTCCATTACCTTTTGGATGACAAATTTATCGGTTAGGATCATAAGTGAAGGAAGTGTATAATAAGTTACTCTTTTATAATAGTATTTTAGGTATTCAATTAGAATAATCCTTTTGCCACATATTAAAACCCCAACCCTGAAAACCCCATGGTATATTCAGTTATTCAGTTAAGATGACATGTTACAATTTCTGGAACACTTTAGACAAGGTCACCAGTAAATATGTTGTTAGCATCCACCAGAGCTAAGAACTAAGACAAAGTAAACAAAGATAAGACATCCGTCCAAGGTGAAGCCCAGGAACAGGATAGGATAAGATAGCCTGTGCCTAAAAAATGTCATGCTGACTTTTGGCTTACAATTTGGCTCACAGAATGACTAGGATTTCTTAGTAAAGGGGGAGTGGGTGGGATTTCTTAGACATGGCGAGTATTGTGCAGGGGGGTATAAATGTACTGTTTGAATGTGAAGCCTTTGCTCTCCTGGTACTCAATCCATGTCCAGGAGGCCGCAATTGCAACCACTTAATAAACCTTTACATTGTGGACCAGACCTGTCTCTGTGGTGTGAGTATATACTTTGTTTTAGGTTTGTATGTCTCACATAAGGAATCTGTTCGATCTCCCACTTGATGCAGAACTTGTTTCCCAGTTGATGTCAGGCAGGGGTGGGATCTAACCGGCGCAGCTACCAGTTCGGGATCGCGCATGTGCACTGGAAAAACGCACGTGTGCCGCTTTTTAGCCCCCAGCTGGGGCTTGCAGACAATCAACGTGAGCTAATAAAGGTCAGGTAAGAATCAGAATGGGTGGGAGGGGTTTTTTGCTTCCTGTTCTCTCCGCAGAACAGAGGCTTTACATAGCTACCAGATTGTCACACCGGGCAGAACCGGGAAGATCCCACCCGATGTCAGGGTAGTTAAAGTCCCTATTACTACTGTGCTGTGTTTTCTACATACAGTACATTAATTAACTGATTAGCAAAGAGTTCATCTATTTCTTCTGTTTGATTGGTAGTATATTAGGGATGTCCAAACTTGTCAACTTTAAGACTTGTGGACTTCAACTCCCAGAAATCCCCAGCCAGCCAGTAGTATATGGTAATGTCATTCTTTTTTCCTTTTATTTTAACCCATATCCATTCAAGGAGGCTATCATCCTTGATTTTATGCATTTAGGTAGAGTTTAGTGATTTTTTACCTCTTATTTTGTCAGGTCTGTTTCTGTTAAACAATTTACTCTTCCAGAAATACATTCCAAACATGAGTTTCATTCCATTGAATTTTGGTAATGGCAACTATATCATACGTGCCCTCATATACTAGTACTTCAAATTTACCCTATTTGATCCCAAAACTTTGAGCATTAGTGTATCGGCATCTGAATCCTTTATGGCTGACTCTGGATTCTTTATATCTGAGTTTTTCTTCCTTCCCACCACTCCATACCTCCCTTTTTAATTGATGATCTTGGGGTTTATGCTTGAGAATAGATCCTAACGATAGCAATAGCAATAGCATTAAACTTATACACTGCTTCACAGAGCTTTACAGCCCTCTCTAAGCGGTTTACAGAGTCAGCATATATTCCCCAACAATCTGGGTCCTCATTTTACCCACCTCAGAAAGATGAAAGACTGAGCCGGTGAGAATCAAACTTCCAAATTGCAGGCAACCAGCAGTCAGCAGAAGTACCCTGCAATACTGCATTCTAACCACTGCGCCACCAATCCTAAAGATTGGTCACTCTCCCCCCTCAGTTTTAGTTTAAAACCCTTCAGATAAGCTGAGCCAATCATTTTCCAAATACACTCTTCCCGGTCTTGTGAGGTGCAGCCCATCTCTTGTCAAAAGCCCTTCAAGTAGGTAGCGCAGACTGTGATCTAGGAATCCAAAGTTTTCTTGATGGCATCATCCCTTGAGCCTTTCCTACATTTCTTCTAGCCCAGGGATGGCTAAACTTTTCAGCACCGAACGTGTGCATCCCCAAAATGCAATGTGTGTGCATCCCCGGCGCATGTGCCTTGCCCCCGTGCATGCATCCCACCCTCTGCATATGTGCTCCCCACTGTGCATGCATGCACATCCCTGCATGTGCATTCCCACACCTGCACACACATCTCCCATGCATGCGCCCCATGCATGTGCATGCATCCCTGCTCATCCCCTGTGCATGCACCCAGCCCCCCCACGCATGCGCAGCAAAGACTCAAAGACCAGCTGGCCACTGGGAGGCATGCGCGCCCACAGAAGGGGCTCTACATGCCATCTCTGGTGCACATGCCATAGATTCGCCATCACAGTGCTAGCCAATATAATTGCCAAATGCCATTTCCTTTTCATTGTTTTTATTCCTAACCCTTTCTCCCCGGTCAAAAAGGAAGTCCTTTGTAATAATAGGACTACCCTTAGCTTTTAAGAAAAATAAAATATTAGGGTTTTAGATTACAACTCTTTAAATAGTCTGGCAGGGCCTTTTCTGAACAAAGTGTTTTTCTTGACATTATTATTTTCCAGTTCTGTTCAAAATGACACAAACACCAGTCTTAGTGGTTAAGACTATGATGCTGGTGCAGAGATAACTGACTGCAAGCAGCAAGAGATAAGGAATGTCTATGAAATACCTATTTCAGTGACCATACAATATCAGCTGCATTTGTAAATGGAATGATTTTCCAAAATATTAAAAAAGCCCGTTTTAAAAGTGTTAAAAATAGCATAGTTATTGATCTATTTTGTGAGATGCGACACCATCAACCCAAGTTATTTTGAAAGCAACAGCATCTTGGAAGGAGGGCAGAGCAGAAACAGAGCTGTTATGGGATGCAAAGATTAGGGTTATTCCAATGGTGGAATTGGATGATATTTGATTCTGTTTTAATTCTGAATATTTTGTGAACTCTCTCCCTTCATCCTTCTTTCCTCCTTCTTTTCTAACAATAGCAGATTTATATATAACATGTTTTGCCGCAATCCTGTAATTGAGATTCAGATTCAGGTACAATCTGAAGATCAAACCAAGGCAGACAAAGCTTATATAACTTTATCCCATAGCTAAACATAAGTGGAGAAGAAGAGATGCCCACTAGAATACAAATTTAAAATCCTCATGTTTTCTTCCCTGAAAGTGCCTCCTAATTGAAAAGTTCAGAGTTCAGGTAGCCATTATGGGGTCCAGCTTTTTATTAAAATAACAACAGAAGAATATCAGACAAGACTGATTAGAGGAACAGCCTAAAACGGCTAACAAGAACATTTCCGAACATATCCATCACTGGTCACCTGATTTGGCTTCCAATGTAAGAGGTGTCAATGTGTAACAAATGTTATGCATCTTGCAGCTGTCACTGGACGCTGTCAGCTTAAGTTTGGTCACATAAACAGTCTTGTCTTGATCAAGATAGCTGAATTCTGTGAACTTTGACAAAGCCACTGCAATGAAAGTGTAAAGAGTCTATTGGCATTACAGTGATATTTGTTTAATTATTCCTATTAGGAAATCATTTCTTAGGACCAGATGGCTGATAGACACAGACCATTAGCACAACAGGTCACTGGGACATCCTGGAACTTTTCCTCTCTGAACACGATATTGACATGCTAGCTCCCTTTTCCAGATCTGTTGCGCAACTTCCAAAAGTCAAATTGCTGATGCAGAGACAGGTTAGGCAGTGAAACAATGAAATGGAGTAATGGCAAGGGACAAAGAATGTTATCGCCTCATTATTTGCTTATTCACCAAGCTGTAAGCTTATATTTCATCTATACTTTTGTAACAAGGCGATCTTGTTTCTGTTTTGTAGGGAGAGTAAAGGGGAATTACTATTTTTCCAATGGCCTTGCTAAAGGTACAGTCAAACTACATTTATGTATAACATTTATAAAACCAGACTTCTTTTTCCGCAAGACCCAGATTTAATACTGCCAAAGTGCTGGCACTCTAAAATAATGAGTTTTGAGGAACCATTAGATTAGAAAGAGAAAAATAAAAACATTTACCAATAGCAAAGTTGGAGCATCAGCATTGCAGGGGCCTCTGATGCCAAAAATATGGCACCACCCTTTTCTCCTAGACCATCTGATCAATACAGTCAGTTCCTGGCCTGGAAACAGGTTGATGGTTTTTAAATGCCACTGATGGCAGGACACCAATTCAGCCGGCCTACATCAGTCAATTTATTTCCTTGGATGAAACCAGCAACTTTAGTGGGAGTGACACTGCAGGACTGTAACAGAGAAGCAAGGATGAAGTGCTTGTATGAAAGGATACAAGTGGGAAGAGATGTAAACCCTTTAGAGCAGGCTGTAAAGTGGTATATACGGTAAGTCTAGGGCTATTGCTTAATGGCTGCACAGCCTTATAGTAGCATGGGCAACATTTTATGACCCAGAGCTGTACTGTAATATTATGGAGTTTCCCTGTAGTCTAATAGGGGTACCTAGGATAATGTCACCAGACTTGGTGGAGCCAGACTTTGGCATTCTTTGTGGGACTGAGGGGTTTAAGGGATGAAATGGATACTTATGATTATGCTTAAGGAACTCATTTTGACCCTCCAATCTCTTTCAAAAGCACCAGTTTCAGTTTTGATGCAATTGGGTTTTAAAGAGGGTAAAAGGGTAAAATGTTATTGAATCCACAGCTTTCAACATCTTAAAAATCATGATCCAACTTTCTACATCTGCTTGCCTTAAAAGAACACAGGGAACCAATGGAAAGCTATTATGGATTGTCTATCCCTACTTTGGTCTTTTCCAACTTGGAATTTTTTTTGTCTTCCAAAGTATTATTCCGACTTCTAAAACATCCAGACATATTATGGTTTCAATAATTTATATTTTAGTCCTACTGTGAACTAAAATTTTCTTTTTTTCTTTTTTGCTCGTCTCTGTAAACTGGCCAGAAGCTGGTGATTGTAGCTGACAGAGGAATCTAAGGGGGAAACATGGCTGATAGAAACTGGTCCTCCTGAATTCTGTGAGCTGCAGAGCATCTCGTAATCAGAATGTCCACTCCCACTTGCCTGCGATTTATGGCCAAGCTGAATTGTACATGGTAACTGTAAACCAGATTAGAATTACTGCCATGTTTATAAAGTGGGGTGAAGGCAAATTCTTGCCTTCATCATTCCTTAGTCTTGGAAATGTCTTTTCTCAGTGGGATTCTCTGATCAAAGAAAGTGTTGCCTGGTACTCAGCTTCTGTAATTCCACCTTAGTTTGACATTTACTGCTTAATCACAGATTACTGTAGTTTATTGCATCAGACTGCCCCCTTTCCTAATTCTGATCTCAGATTTAATTGGGTGATGTGCCTCAGGATTCAATAGTTATTTAAAGGGTCATCTGTCATCATGTTCTGAAGCTAATTCATCTCTGCAGAAATATCCTTAACATAATTTTGGATTATGACATGCCAAGGGAGGAAAACAAATATAATATGCCATGAACTGATTCAGTTTGCATTTTCCTATTTCCCTATCAATTCTGATCTGTTTATAAATTAAATTACTTTTTAGAAATGACAAATGTTTGGCAGAAGCACAGATTGCGAAGATTTGTAGGCTCAACAGCAGGAAACTTCCTTCCCCGGTCTCTCCAGTTGTAATTTTATACTTTAAATAAAGTGATGCAACAGTGAAAGAATAAGTAAATGTATTAATATTTATGGAATATTTTAAAAGAGAGAGAAAGGCTACAAAGCCTAATTAAAGTACCAAGATACCAAGATTTATGGCTGAGGAAGCAACTCAAGTCCACCACTCCTGCTTTTCATTTTATCTTTGTTTTATTTAAGCTCCCTATCAGGCCACAGTACGCAGGTTATTGGTAACTTTGCAGTGGGAAATTTCCTTTCATGATTATCTTCATTTGCACACTAGTTCCTCATTGCAGAGGATAATTGCTGTCTAACCCACATTCAAAATTCTGCTGGGCACCATTCAAAGAACATATCATAAGGACTCAAACTCTTTGTATGCTACCTTACCATTTTAAGACAAACACAATAATAAATAAGCAATAATAAATGGTAGGGGAGGGAATGCAATACAATACAATGCAGTGCAATGCAATGCAATACCAGATGATGTTGAAGTTTCCAATATCAAGACAGGCAAATTAACATCAGTGGCCTTCCCAGTCTGAGGCCAACCAGAGAGGGAGGAAGCAGTACCATTCCAGACAACTATGAAAGACATCTATGAAACAACATTCATAATCATGTATATAAATGACGATGATAAAAAAACAAGACAATAACCAGTATCAGAAGACCTTGAGGAAATGGTAGCCAGTTTATAGCAACCAACTAACAGGTAACTACTGCTTAGTAGTTGCCTGCTCCTTTTTTTCCACCCCTTGTTTTTAGTCTCAAATGGTGCTATTCAGGATACTCTAGACCTGCCTTACTATTCCCACATCTCGTTACAGTGCAAAGCTCTTCACTGGCTTCTTTTATGAGCCAGAGTCCAATTAAAGTACTGGTGCTTAAGTTCAAAGCTCTCTGGCCACAGGTCAACTAACACAGGGGTCCTCAACTCCCGGGGCCAGGACCACTTCTGGGCTGCAGCCCATTCGGAACCAGGCCGTGCAAGTGGGGGGCAAGCATGCACACATACAAATCTCCATTTGTGTGAATAGCAGGCAGAAGCACTTGCTGCTTGCACAAATTGAGGTGCGTGCCTTCTTGGCACACACCTGCCGTTTACACAGAACCATACCCTGGAAAGGTTGAGGACCTCTGAACTAGCACCTGTCTCCCATTGTGCCTCCTTACATTCAGGTTTACTCTTTACAATCCTCTGAGCATTTTCTTCTTTCTGTTCATTGTTCCAACTACAGATTCTGGATGTTCTTGTTGTGGTTCATCGACTGCCAACGGAGATGGCAGTCAAGTTAGATGAGTCAGAGGAGCTGGAGGGGATGCCTGGGTAACCATCAGAGATGGCAGAAGGCACTAAGGAGCAGGAGGTCTCAGAGCCAGATGCAGAGCAGGGCCCAGCTACTCATGCTCAGGCCAAAAACAGCTGTTTTGGAGGGCTGAGCTGAGTAAGGGAGAGGAACAGCTGGGCACTGTCCCAGATGTGCATATGTGCAGAGCAGTGTGGAGAGGAGAGCAACGCAGGACTGAGGGCCAGCTATCCAGGAAAAGAAGGCCATGTTAACAAGCCCCTTCCTGGCTGGGATATAAGGAGGAGGGGTGTGGGAGGTGTGGTTGTCGGAAACATCCATTCATGCTTCAGAAGAGTTCCCTCCGGTGGATACCTTGCCAGATCTGCCTACCAAAGTGGTACCTATTTATCTACTCATATTGAATATAAGCTAAAGCGAGCGATGGGAGTCTACCCTGCCACCCAGTGCTAGGACTTGAAGCACTGGAGCAGAGACCATCTCCAGCATCATTATACCACTGACCCACTGCACCTCTTGATCAAATATTGAACACATATAAATACTTACAGCAAGAAGCAAAGTGCCCATGTAAGTTTCTTTCAATGGGATTTAAGCAACATGATGTTAATTTTATCTTCTTGGTATATTTGTCTTAAATGCTTCAGCACCATTTAAAGCTACTAGCTAAAGCCTAGTGTGAGTGCAAATCGTTGCTTAGCCATGTAGCTCCTTGGATGATTCTGCACCATTTGCTGTCTCTTAGCACCTCTGCATGCTGTGATCTTAAATCAAATTGTCTCCTGCCCTGTTAAAAATAAAGTGTAAGGTCTACAGTTAAAAATAAAAATCTGACTCGCTATGTTTATCCCAAGATTAATATATTATCCGTTTAGGCCCTGTGGTTTTCAGAAAGACACTAAATGAGAGTACATGAACATAATAAGTCTAGACCAGATATTTTCTGATACCTTTTTAAAAAGACAGTTAATGTAAAAGAATGGCAACAAACCCAATTATGATTAAAGGAATGAAATAAATGAAAGTATGTTTTGGTGGCAGAGAGAAATTTGGTAAAGTTTCTTGAAGGACTACAGAGCAAAATGCATTATTTAACAGAGTAATTTGTTTTGCTAAAGAATAGTTAGTTAGTTGGTTAGTTGTCAAATATAGTTGTCACATAAACTCTGCAATAGTTAGTTACTCTAATTCCAGTAGAGTACAAATGTGATCAAACGACTTCCTTAGTATCCTATGGTTTTCTTCTTGCCTTAACCGCTTTTCAGTGGAGATGAAACCTCTGTGATGTCACATTCAAATGCCAAACCTTTTGCTTTCAGTCACTGCAAACAGAGAACAGGAGAAGACATTCAACAGAAGCTGTCATATTTTCAAACCTACCCGTGGTTTAACAATAACAAGCTGCTGTTACAAAAACAGACCTAGTAAATGAATAGCATGTTCCATTAGGGATAGTTGATACTGTGAATTCTAAATATTCCATTAAGGGATTATTTACAGTTTTCCATCTTTACAAGCCTTCAGTTAACATTATTTTTAATGGGCCTTGGCTCTGCCTGGCGTGGATACCCACAGTTGCAAGGTACATTTCCCCTTTTAAGCATTATGTGCTTGGCAGCGGCACAACATCTTGCAGCAACATCTTAGGATACAAAAAGTCTAACATTGGCTGATGCACCACAATATGTGAGTGGGTGGGTTGTAGGGAAAGAGAGATACCTAGGACCATATTGTAGAGGTGTTTCAGAAGATCCTTCAATGCTTTAGAGATAATGTCACAACAATTGCTTTTTTCATGTAGAGATCCAGAGTCTTTAATTATTGGAAATGCTTTTAAAAAAAAGAAATATACAGCTCAACTTATGGTCAACTTGTAATCAGTTACTTAATAACTATTTGAAGTTAAAACGGACTGCTGAAAATGGGACTTATGAGCCAGATTTGACGTTCCAATGCCCCTCCCACCCAACCCAGGATGGACAACCTGTTTCCTCTT
>JAOYMU010000098.1:77208075-77219327 GCA_025802295.1 Psammodynastes pulverulentus
CTCGCTCGGTTTGGCTCGCAGCGGTGTAATTCATCTTTTAGGAGCTGTACTTCCAGGAAAAGCCCAGCGTGCCTATGACGGGAGGAACAGATACTTGAAAGGAGCGCAGGGTTGCTTGGGCGCGCGCTCACTCGCTCGCTACGGGCCGGGTGGGTTCGACTGAGGTGCTCTAGTGTAGTAGCCCAGCAGTTTTTTGCGAACCTGACCCGCGTGGGTAGTAGTTTAAGGCTCACACGCGGGACATTTGGCTCGGGGAACGGAGGAGCGCGGTCCGGCCAAAGGAGCCGAGGCGCTGAAGATTGACTTACGAGAAGCGAGTTAAGTCATTGCGGCAGGTCGTGACCGAATCTTTGCGTTTCAGAATAAGTTACACAAGACGTTCGTGGTCCAAATTTGGAAAGCTGGTGTCTCTTGTAAAGGGTTTAGTAGTAGATTCCCAACTGGGGGCAAGGGAAGGGAGGTGGTTTTTGTTTTGTTTTTTTACGAGCTTCGTGTGAAACTTGTAGCGGTGGACTTCTATTTTAATAGAGGAGGGTGAATATTAAAATATGCAAGCTGTTGTTCGCGTTCACTTGAAGCGGATTCAAGCTCCCTTTCCTAGAAGGTTCTAGGCTGCACGAGTTGCTGCGTTTGTTTCATGGTTAAACTTAGAAATATAAGAATACTTAACCGCTCGAGAAATACATTTATCACGCGTTATACGAAAAGTCGAAATGAAGGGCTTCTTTAATCATACGTTTAAAAAAAGCCGAATAATTTGATCTGTCTGAGGAATGCATGACCTCATGGAACCTAGTTTAGGCTCTTCCTATGAAAGGAAGGCAATATACTGGATGCAGATATAGTAGCAAAACAGCTGATACGAAATTCTGTAGAGGAAAAATAGATATTGCAGGGATTTTAAGTGGGAAGGAAAGGAATAGCCACTATTATTTTATTTTATTCTTCCCGAAGTTTCTTTGCACTTGTTTTAAATGTACTGTAGTTTAATCCATATAGATATATTGAGAAATTTACCACACAGTTTGAACTATTAATATTTTTGTTCAAATAAACCGAGTATTTAATTTTTTTAATTACTTTTTATAGAATTCATTTATTACAGTTTATAACAGCAATAACCCAACTAAAGTGTGGGATTGTGTATGGAAAAAAATGTCTTGACATGCACATGTGGTAGTAATCATGATATATCAACATATTCAATGAACACAGTAACTAAAATTACTTTATTTATAGCCAGATTTCTTGCTAACTGTATCTGTAAATGTTCTATTCTTTTAATCCTAATTGAAGCAAAATGCTGCTTGTCTAGACAAAAAAATGAAAATAATTTCCTTCATGAACTTTATCCTTGTAATTTATTTTAATTAAAAATCTGCCTCATACAGTTTCTCATTAGTTTCAGAAATATTGTAAAAGCTGGTCAGAAAATTGAGTTATAGTTTGGCAGATCTTTGGTACTAAGATCTGGTTAGAATTATATGTATACAGTACTATATTTTCCATTATAAGGAATTTGAGCATAGTGGTGGGGGGAACCTCATCATCCTATTGATCTTGGGGTTCATAACAAAGTTTGTTTATTTGGAACTCAACTATTGTTTGGTTGGAGGAAGCTTAGCTATAAGCAAGGAGCATGCCTTTGTCATAATGTATTGGTATTGCATAATTTTTTATTTGAATACATTATTTTAAGTGACATGCACTGATAGAATTCAATATCTACTTGTGATCATTTTTATTTACTGTAGAAAGGATTTACATGGATGAAAAAGTCTTGTAGTAAAGTCTGTACTGAATCCTTAGATGAGTGAGTTGTATCTTTAAATCATACTTAGAGTTAAAATTTGCAAAAATAGTGTATTGCTTTCCAGTGATTTCAGAGAAAGAGTTGAATATCGGTTTAATTGCCATGCAGTTTGCAGGAGGGGTTGGAGGTTGCAATGAAAGTCATTATAAGAATAAATTGCATATTCTACATATGGGGATGGTGGGTATTAAAATAACTTCTGTACATTTAAAACTTTTAAGTGCCTATGAGTATTTATGAGTATATGAGTATTTTTGTGAGGAAACTGTTCAAATTATTATTGGGGGGGGGGGGGGTGATAAGGCAGGCAAATTTCAAGGATGCTCTAGGTACAAAACATCTTGTTCCTGAGAAGAATGGATAATGTTAGCATTTGTCCATTGGTTCCCTTCTAATTTGATTGTCTATATAATCTTGTTGCATGCCCATTTATTTCTGTTCTTATTTGTATTGTTTTCCTAAAGGGATTATCTTCATCAAGACAGCTACTCTTTGCTGAGGCAGGGATTCTGTCCTACCTAGGATCCCTGCCAGGAAAGGCCACAAAATTTATCGACTCATTCTTTCCAACCACCAACCCAAAGTCTATTTTCACCTTCTAAAACGCAGGACAATTGTGAAAGCTTTCCCATGAGTGTCAGTAATCTCCCATCTGTGTCCTCTATGTACCAACCCAGCATGTTTAATTATGAGCGTCCAAAACACTTTATCCAGTCTCAAAATATATATCAAGGGAAGCCACAGCCTCCAGGATCAGAGACCTCTGCTACACTTCTGAATAGGCAAACCAAGCAGTCTTCCATTTTAATCCAGCCTTGTAATCCTAATGAGAAGAAATTTACTTCCTCTTCATCGCTCAGCTCGCCAATGTCACTGTCTTCACCTTCATATAGCGCTTCATTTCCCGTAACACCCGCATCTGTACAGTCTCCTGCTAGCTCATCATCTGGGCCGAGAATTTCATCCATGCATAACCAGTCCCCTGCAGCATTCCTTTGTTCTGTGTTGCCCTCTCACTTTGATTATAATAATAGCCAAGGTCCTTCCTCGGTGGACTCAAAGTAAGTATGCTCTTTCCCTTGCCTTGAACTGTGTGTAGGTGCATTCATGAAAACCTGAATGCTGTGTTCCTGTTTTGAATGAGCTATGCTGCATGTAAGTGTTGAATGCAGAGATGGGAATTAGAAGGGGAAACTCAGGAATAGAAATTATAACCACTGTTAATTGTGCAAGGTCTGTTCTGTTCCAAATGCCAACTTTTTGCAAAATGTACGGAAGTTTCCAAAGCTTTATATAAGCAGTGGTGGCTGAAAAATAAAAGTAAAGGCAGAATTCCATCCTAGTTAAACAAGCCCTGAAAATGAAATCTAATTCTGGAAAATTATGCACTAGTCTAGTTGACATAATAAAAACTAAACCTATGAAAGATTTATTTCAAGAAAAGATTAACAGATTTGAGACAAATGATTATTTAATTTTATTTCAGTTCATTTAATTATTATTGATTTATCTTACATTTTTATCCTGGGATTTTATCCTGGGTATAATACATAGCTTTAGCACAATTCCATTAAATAATTTAAGGATTCTTATTTGGTAGATTACACTATTAGCATTGAGAGGTTTTATAAGTGTCACTACGTGTATTTGTGCAGTGTACAAGACAAATCAACCACGTTTTAGTTTAGTGTTGGGGAAATCTAGCCCATATATTATGTAAATCCAGAAAATTGAGTAGGGAAAACTGTGATTATGGTAACTATGAGTATACTTGTTATGCAAATGCTGCCACTGCTTTGTTGGGTATGTTCACTTAGTGCAGCCTTTTCAAATTTGATGAGTTGGCTTACATTTACTACTGTCATATTTAGCCATTCTGGCTAGGATGAACTGTGATCAACACATCTGAAGGAACAGTTTTCAGTACTGTTTAATAATTCAGTTTTATTCTTTTCCTTAGAGCATTTCCTACTTTAGTTCTATTTATCTAGGCACTAAGCAACTGATCTGGAACAAATGGAATAGTTGGGTATAATCCAGCCCTAAATGGAAAATACATCTGATATCAGTGAAGGCTAGATCCTATCTCTTCTATATTATACTTTTGCCACTGTATAATGAATCTTGCCCTGAAAAATAAAGAAAAATAAAAGTTGTTTCTTTTTTAGAATTTATAAATCTTTAAAAAGCTTTCTTGAAAAAGAAGCTAGGTTACTATTTTATTGGTATACAGTTTTTTGAAAATAAGTGACAGCTCCCTGATTTCTTATAGAACATAAAATATGACACACCCACATGCATTCAAAGAAACAGCATCCTCATTCTGCACAAAAATCTGAAGGTATTAAGGTTCAAGAGAAAGAGAAATGTTTCCTAATATTAGCAGGATCGATAAAGTAAACTAGGGAACAGCAGCGCCAGCTATAATTCCTTTTTAGAAAATTTGCATACAGGGATTATAGATTTCTGAACTACCTATCATAACATATTTAAAAAGTTGTTTTTCAAAAAAAAGTTTCATTATACAATTATTAAACATTTACTGTTAAATCTAAATCTAAAGTGCTATTGCTATTTGCGTTCAACATCGTGATGCAAAAATAAAAATATTTTCTTAAGTAAAAGTTACATTTCCATTAAGTTTTTTTAAAAATCATCTTGTGAGGAAAGAAATCCTAATTAATTTAGAGGATGGTATCGTGATCTTACCTGGAATTAATCCCCATGACAACATGTGAGAGATAACTCGATACAGGAATTGATAATAGGTTAATAAGACATCATAATAGATTTAACATTACAAATTAACAAACAAATATGGGATTGTATTATCAAGTTTCTGTTAACAAACAATAAATTTGTTTTTACACACCTATACTGTATCATTAACAATTGTTAATGATACGCCATAGGCATATACGGTAAAAACATATTAATTTTAAGAAATGAACTAAAATTGCTAGTTTCATTAAGGCTTAATAGGAATATAAAGTATGTAATGCTTAATTTTTGTATATAAACGATGGAGATTTGAGAGCACATTTCTCCCCTGATCTGCATGGTTTGAAAAAGTTAAAATGAAATCGAGAGATTCTGCTTCTAGTAGCAAACATCACTTTTAGGGCATTCTGGAAGGAGTTCAGAGCAAAGTAAGCTTTGAAGGCATTAGGCAGCTGCCCTCCTGAATTTAAATTTCTTCACCCACTCTCAGTAGAGCAGACTTTAAGAAGGAAAGGTAACTTTTATTTTGTTATTTAGCAGCGAGAATTACTGTGTAAACAAATATCTGAGTTTGGGGTTCCCCCCCCCCCCCTTAGATGATTGTTCTTGGTCCTCAAAAGCAGAAAAATGATTGAACTTTAGTAATTTCCAACAAAATACCACACTGTTTCCCATACTTTGTATTTTATAACCTCAGTTATAAAGATCCCACACAAAAAAATTAGCTGGTCAATTAAGATTTTTACAGCTTAATACTTATGTATGCTTCTCTTGTTCTAGGGCCATTTTTTAAATTTTAGATGATACGCAGCATATAGCAGGCTCCATACTCATGGCATTGATGGGTTTCTCCTTGCACATCAGCTAAACTTACAATAAGACTTGTCTTCAATAGTTTGTCTTTTATACTCAGCTCTATTTAATAATTACAAGGTCACCCTTCTTTTCCTTTAATTAGCAGTCATTCAAAGCCTATGTACAGCCCGCAAACTGATAGCCTTAAACAAGTACCAAAGGCTTCCGACAGAGAGATACAAGGAACAAAAGACGCCCTCATTCAAGACTTGGAAAGAAAACTGCGATGTAAAGATAACCTTCTGCATAACGGGAACCAAGTAAGACAATGTATTGAGAATACAAATAAGAGGGAGGTTAGGAAACTACCACTTAAGATGAATTACGCTGAATGTTTTTTCCTTGGTTCTCTATACTGATTCATTAAGCTAAAACCCAATTCTGAAATATATGCATTTACAAGACATCTGTATGTCGATGTAGCTACTTACCCTGTTCAATGCCTAACAAGACCACCACACTCAGAATTAATTGAACAGCATGTTTAATATTATATATACCAAATTCAGAATTGGGATAATTCTGGATTTCTGTCCTTCAGAGACTATTGAGCTTTGGCAGTATTAGATCGTAAGTTCTCATTCATGCATTTGGCATGAATTATTTCTTGGCTCACCAATACTTACATCTTGATCAAATGCCACTTATGGAGATAAATAGGTCTGGGATTTATATTTGGACATTATCCAAGGGGAAAAACTGATCCAAGAAATCAGTTCCAACTTCTGATAAGAATGAATCCCTTTTGATCAGCCAATTGTGAAAGAAAATAGGGGACAATTAATTATAAATAATATAGGGGTAAAGCTGAAAAGCACCATCATGTATTGTATGCCCATCATTTTCACTTTATTATGACAACGATGGTTTAGAGATGTGTTCTGACATCATTACCCTGTTTTCCAGGGGAGACAAAAGGGAGGAAGTGGTAAGGGGGGGGGGAGGATATAATATGACAGGAAATTGAATTCGATTCTAGAGTGGGAGAAAATGGCAATAACTATGCTTTTTATGTGTATAATTCATATTACTCTTATCCATCTAGTGCTATTGCATTCAGTCCATCTTTCATGTTTCATTAAGAATGAAACTACAACAGATTTGTATTACATTAAAGTTCCCTTTCATGTGTTATCAAAACTAAATCTAGGCCAAGTGAGTTTAATTTTTTTACATAAGTGTAGATATCAGAAGTTAATGGAGTGTTTTATTCATTCATTAGATAACAATTACCAGCTTAGGCAAGGCATTTTCCTACCCTCTCTAGAATTGTGATTTGTTTTAGTACTATATTAAGCAAATGCTTGATTAACCATGGTTTATTTAATTACAACAGGCTGGCTTCATTCAACATACTAATTCTTAAACCACAAACAGTAACTAGGATCATTTTACATATAGACCAAAATCAAGCAAAGTGTGTAGTTGAATCTTGCCCCATCCCAGCTGCTATACAAAAATCCTACCACTACCCCTCACTGCAGACCGAAGGAAAATGCTTGCGGTGTCAGTGCCCCATTCATATCCTATTTTCATGTTGTGTGCATTTGTTTGACCATATTGGAAAAAAATTATCAGTTCCCTGGGGGAAAGCAGGGAGGCTGAAAATCTATTAAGCCCTTTGGATTTTTGAGATAAACCTGAAGTCTGGGAAGTGGGGTAAACCAAGCACTGTCACAAATCAAGTTTTACTGTATGTTTAAATAGACTGCAGCTGAACTGAAAATAAAAAGATTTAGCTGCTGAATGCGGAAAACTGAAAAATCACCATATGAAAATACTCTTAGTACACAGGTGTCAAACTCAAGGCCCAGGGGCCAAATGTGGCCCGCCACGTCATTTTACGTGGCCTGCGAGAGCTGCAAAGTTCCGATTGTCTTTAGGACATTTGGTTACATTTATACTGTCCTACAGTTACATGTGGCCCTTTGAGGGCAACCATTACGCTGATGTGGCTCTCGGTGAAAATGAGTTTGACACCCCTATTTTAAAGCGTTAGTCCAGTATTACCAAAATTATTAAATACCGTAGGACCAAAACTGTAGCATTTCCTGCTTTGGAACATGGGCCCTAAAGCTCCTAAATAATAATACAGAAAGGATAGTGGCTGAGTTCATGCTGGCTTATGTCCCTTTTTGAAAAACAGTGTTGCAAACAAATGGTAGTCCAACCTAGAGAGCATCAGTCTTCCAAGAAAAAGCAGGAAGTCCAATTGCCTTTGTTAGATATCGCTTAATTCCACTTTGTAAAGAATGAATGGAATAGAACGGTGTAATCTGAGTAACTGATTCATTTATTGATATGTGCCCCTTAACTATAACATTTTCTTTGCTATTATTTCCTGCAGGCTTCCAGCTGAACAAAAATTGACCAAGTGTCTAAAACAGGATAAAAAGGCAACACTAATTTGCTCCATCCCAGATCTTTAGGCAACACAGGACTGGAATAGGAGACCAGGAAAGATATGCCTAATATACAAGAGAAATTGACATATAAATTCTTGATTAAATTTCTGCAACATTTTTATATTAATTTCCATTCCTTTTTTAGAAAGTACTAAAAAGTAATATTTTCTAGTACTGAACTAGCAGTAGTGTTTGATACTATAGCACAGGGGTCTACCACCTTAAACACTCGAACTGCCATTTGGACCCGTTTCTCACAGAAAACACCGGGAGCAAATAATTTAACAACTGATGTGACTGGGTGGGCTTGGCCAACATCACTCACTCCCACCCAGTCACCTCTTGATCTGGAATATGGAGAGAGTCTCCACCCCCACCCCGTCGTCACCATTACCTTCTCAGGCTAGGCATGGAGTGATGGGGAGGGGCAGGGCCAGCCAGTGGTGGGATCAGCTGACAGGGAGCCACAGCAGAGCTCTGAAAGAGCCACATGTGGCTCTAGAGCTGCAGGTTGCAGACCCCTGCTTATAGCATAACCCAGCTAGCTACAAAATGTGGTTAAAATTTACCTTTACAAAATGAGTTTGGAAAGGGTGACAGATCCTGATTTTAACTCTTCCTTCCTTTATGATTTGATTTATACATTGTGCTACACCATAATGCAGGTCATTTAGTTTGGATTTAGTTTATTTGAGCTCAGTCTTAGGATATGACCCAGCATTTAAAATGACCCCAGTATGATCAGCACACTCTCACCACTTTACTATGAAAGGACACGCGTATTTTGGTTTGTGGCTTCCCTATAAGAGAGTATTTCTCAACCTTGTTCACTTGAAGATATGTGGACTTCAACTCGTCAATTTTTTTTTACTACACACACATGCCAACGTAAGGTAGATACCCCATCTGGTCATTTCTTTGGCCAAAGTAAGCACATCAGCTTCTCTGTCCACTGAAAGTCCTGTCAACAGAGCTTGGACTTTCAATGGTGGTGGTGATTTCCAGAGGTGGTTGGTAAGCAGAGGGAAGGATGATTACCGTACTTTTCTGAGTATAAGACACACTTTTTCTACCCCCAAAAGTGGGTGAAAATTTGGGTCTTCTACACCAAATGTTGCAGACCTGCCCACCAGCAATTTGCCTCCTTGCAGCAAGCAGCAAACAGCCTGTTTCAGTTTCAGCACAGCCTAATTAGCACAAGCCGCTCCCGAAGATCAGCTGTTTCAGGCTGCAGGGATTGCCATGGCCTTGAACTGAACAGTTTTCTCAAGTATTGTTTCAGTCACATTTTCATTATAGCTACAAGTCTGCTTCTGCCACGTCCTCATCGGGACAGCAGTAATATTCCACAAAGCATATCTCTCCGTCTTCGTTCCGTATCATATATTGCAATGAAAGAAAACCTCGGTTGTCTGTCCGAATGGATACTTTGCAAGACAGAGCTAATGCTTTAATTGATGGCTTGAGTAATGATATCTTGTATCTGTAAAAAGGAAAGGCGTAATGTCAAATATAACATAGGTATAAGTAGCTGCCACTGTCTGAGTTCAAAAACCTGCAATCCTACACAAGCAGAATTACTAGGGGGGGGAAAGTGGAATGTCATCCTTTCTCCCCATGTCTTGTTTTCAGTCCAAGCACCATTTGCTCAGCATTTAAAAGGAACCCAGTGTGATTAGCACATTCACACAACTTCGCCCTGGAAGGACACACCGATCTGGTTTTGTGGTTTCCCTGTAAAACAGTGTTTTTCAATCTTAGCAACTTGAAGATGTGTGAACTTCAACTCCCAGAATTCCCCAGCCAGCAGGGGGAATGTAATTGAGCTCCCACAGAAAACCATGCTCCCTGGCTGGACTAGCTACTGTATATAAACAGGGAGCAAAGCCCACATCACTCACACTGATGATATCACCTAATTGGGTAATGAAATATTCAGAGAGCATCAAAGACTCCACAGATCAATCTTGAGGTGCATAGATTCCATTTTTCTTTTCAGAAATATCCAAAATCTCACAGTACTGGACATCCTTGCTAGACTTCTCAATATCATTTCTGATTTGGAGCTTTTAAAAAATGTTCTGACTGTGCAGGATGACATGTATGGCGTTCAATACCAAAAACCATTGCCAATTCTGCTACAAAAATTCCAATTAAGCAATCTTAATCTGGAGGGGGATATGCAGTCTGGGGTAAATAAATATTAACAGCTGTATGATACAAATCGTCGCTGTAACACTTTGAAGGTAAATGCATTGGGGTAGCTCACCTGTTTGTTTGTTTCTCATTACAATGAAAGGCTTCAATAAGGTCAGAATCTTTGGGGTAATCCAGGTGAGTGCTTCCAGCATTCCCAAAAGTAGATAATCTGAAGAAGAAAAAATGTATCAACTGAATAACAAAAATAGCAATATTGCTTATGTAAACACAGTAGATGACAAAATTGAGCAAACCTAATTCAGAATGTGTCATTAAAATTCTAAAAATTACTGAAAAATTATGCCTGGCATCGAAGGTCTTGAAAATACTAAATATTTTGGTCTAACGGTTGCAAAGGGATATTAAGAGAAAGGAAGACGGTGGCTACTGCTGGACCTCATTTTCATTTTGGGATTAGTAGGATTTAAGAAGCAAAATGAACTTAAGTCTTGCAGAGTCATGTGACATGCATTATGCCCATTCCAAAATTAGCAAACAGTAAAAAAAAAAAAGCGATTTTTCCCCCCTTTTAAGTAGCAAGAAGAGTTTGCAAATGTTCCAGGATTCTTGCTCCTGAACCATCCTGGCATACAATTTCATCAACTTTAGTCATTTCTGTTGCCCACTAGTACTTCTGCCATTATAACATGTTTGTAGTGCTTTCTCTTTATCACTAAAGGAAGTGTGTTAAATTTCTGGTTCCTCTCAATCACATTCCAAAATGGAGATCAGGCGCCTCTCCTCATATCACCAATCTTAGCACTACATCCTCTGAAGGCCTCGAAAGCATACACATCTGCAAGACCAGCTGCAAAAAGGTCTACTCTGACTTGGCAGCTCTCCAAAATCTCAACTTGTAGCTTTACTACTGATTAGAGGTCTTTTCCAGCTACAATTCTCCACATACATAATTGGGGAGAAACAAGGCCTGGAATTCAATAGGACTTACTTTTAGATAAGGGAAGGAGTGCTGTGCTAGAGCATAATCAGGATTGAATTTTAAATATGCGAAAGTATAATCAGCTTTCCTTTCCATATACTCATTTTATGCCATGTTTGCACTGTGCCCAGGATCACAGTTACCCGAATTTGAGTCATGATGAGCAGACTAGGACAGCGATGGTGAACCTTTTTCCTGTGGTGTGCCGGCACCCACAATCCAATGCGCGTGGCGCCCCCTCGCACTCCCACCTCCCCGTGCATGTGCATGTGCCCCCCGCGCCCCCTTCCCCCCTTCCTGCGCATGTGCCCCCCGTTGG
>JAOYMU010000098.1:77219427-77231628 GCA_025802295.1 Psammodynastes pulverulentus
AAAGTTCCGATTGTCTTTAGGACATTTGGTTACATTTATACTGTCTTAGAGTTACATGTGGCCCTTTGAGGGCAAGCGTTACGCTGATGTGGCCCTCGGTGAAAATGAGTTTGACACCCCTGTCTTAGTACAAAGTCACATGTGTATTTGTGCCACTATTTTTAAACAACTAAAGGACTACCGTTAGTGTTTGTTTTAGTAAGGAGGTCTAATGCAAATGCATGGAACCATATCAGTTTGCTTGTGCAATGGGATCTAAAATACAGGAGGAGTTTCTCAGTATATACAAGAAGTTTATTACGGTCTCCGTGGGTGGAAGAATGAGAGGCAGTTATCAATAAGATATCCATACTGTATGATCTTTTTTCACAAAAAAAGATGCAGTAATACACTATTCTTAATCACAGTGTGGCAATAAGTTCCACTGACTAAGGTGAGCATCCTACATGTCACTGAGGTGTGATATCTTGGCTACAGTAGGGGATTGCAGTCTCTCGTCAGAGTAGAGAAATACATGGTAATTTCTTTCCGTGACGTGGCTGGTATTGTGCTAAAAAGGAGAAGTTGAGGCAAAACAGTATCATTAATTAGTACCTTCTGCATATTTAATGGCTTTGTCCTTCTCATGCTAACAATTAACCATTTGTTACCTACTTTTAGAAGAAATCTGGATGCCACAACTACTTGCTACGGGAGGAGGAGGGGCAAGAAAGCAGGAGTTCACTCCTGCTTTTTATGCATATTTTTTGTTAAAATGTTTAAACCAGGAGATAAAAGTTAACACAAGCTGATAGAAAGTAAGAAAGAAAAAGAAATCAAAGAAAAAACAAAAGGTGCAGTAAAAGGAAAAAAAAAGTTACAGAAAAGTGGAAAAGAAAGGAAAGAAGTGTGAAGTATTCACAGCATAGCAGTTATAAGTACAAATATATATTTAACCCCTCTAAGATTTCATTATATGAAGAAGGTATTTAATTTCGTTGTACGAGGTACAATGACAATAAAGTGAACTAACTAACTAACTAATTGCTCTTATTTCTCTAATCTGTCCTGTGTAATCAGCAAAAGTCCTATGAGGCTTCTAGTCAACAATAAATGTAGATCATGTCATTTCTCTAAATCAGAGAAATTAATTATCCATTATCAGCAAAATCTGTCAACTTCACAACTATTCCTCCATAATGACTAGCGTTGAATTTTTCCATCTCTGTATAAACAGTAATCTTGTTGCTGTTGAACATATAGTTGTGGGTGCTCCATCACTGGAGGTATTTAAAAAAAGACTAGACAACCACTTGTCTGAAATAGTATAGGATCTCCTGCTTGAGCAGCGGGTTTGACTAGAAGACCTTGAAGGTCCCCTCCAGCTCTATTCTGACTGACTGATTGTGTGGCGGTGGTAGAGCTAGCCTGGAAGCAGCTATGGAGCCTACTTCAAGAATTTGATCTTTTTCAAGGAATTATTTATAATAGTAACATGGCAGCAGTGGATCCTGTTCATTGGCTAACGAAAAACAAAGCTCTCCCCTCAAATCACCCACAGGGCATCTGATAGAAACATCCTGTACGTGTATCGATCTTTGACATGGAATAACAGAATTGGAAGTTCTAGTCCAACCCCCTGCTTGAGTGTTTTTCCTTGTTGTTCTTTTTCCATTGTGTTGCTTCATGGAGATTTAGCTTCTACTCAAAGAGAATTCCCCTCGTAAAAGTATGCTGTTTTCACATCTGCTAACGATAGTGATTAAAACAGTTGTTTGTCCTGCTCTTGTCAAAGAAGAGTAATTTTTTAGGTAATCTTAGAGTGAATCTGTGTTATACTGAATGGATATTTGAGCGTTCTCTGATTTTCTTTAATGTCCACATTCACATTTCCTTTTCATAAGCGTTTAAGCTACGAAGAAAGAATGGCTCGCAGGTTACTTGGACCAGAGAATGCTGCATCTGTGTTTGTATCACAGAATGAACAAAATGCACAGGACGCACAAGTAAGTCTGTCTTAATTTTTTTCCCTATTCACCCAAAAGCTGAACTGAAATCCAAACTCTTCCCCGTAATCATACGAAGGTAGCAGAAGTTTTCCTGAATGCAATCCTCAATTTACAACCACAACGGAGCCCAAAATTTCCATTGCCAAGCAAGACAGTTGTTAAGTGAGTTGTGCCCCATTTTACGACCTTTTTTGCCACAGTTGTTAAGCGAATTGTTGCGGTTGTTAAGAGAATCATATGGTGGTTCAGTGAACCTGGCTCTTTCCCCATTGATTTTGCTTATCAGAAGCCAGCTGGCAAGGTTACAGGTGGTGATCACCCAAGACAGTGCAGCAGTAATAAATACATGCCAATTGCCAAGCACCCGAATTTTAATCACGCGATGGTGGGGATATTTCAATGGTTGTGTGAAACATGGTAATAAGTAACTTTTTTCATTGCTGTTGTAACTTCAAACAGTCACTAAACGAATCTTTGTTAGTCAAGGACTACCTATATTTGAAACATAGCAAGCTATTGAATGTGGAATGGAAAGATAGTGGATCATTTCAGAGTGTGCTACATCGTGGTTCGTTGAACAAGTCTTGGTGGCCAAGTTCACCCATAATACAATTTACACTGTTTACAAACCACAATGCCTAAATTCATATATTGTGCTGAATTAAAATGAAATAAAAACACATTAACCTAATGTATAAACTTAAAATTGTAGCTCAGGCAAAACATGGATGGAGGTAGGATTTGTCTCCCAAGTTGTTTGAGGGATAGAAAGATAGGAGAAAAAAGTCATTATCTTTACTGATCCTAAACTGTTCTGTTACAGTTTATCGTTACTTATGCACAAAACTTTCCACGCATGTACTGTTCCATCCATGGAACTGCTTTTTGCTGTGGTTTGTGCCCAAAACATGAAAATGTGGAATGTGTTTTTCTTAGACCATAAGCTCAAAATGTTTATCCTAGATACATACGTTGTGGGGTTGGAAGAATGAGAGGGAAGGCAAAGTCATCAGCGGTGGCTGAGGGAAAGTGGATACTTTCAAATGCAGTATATCTCCCTCCCCTTCCTCCCCCATCTCACCACGTTCGTTGTCTCCACCTGCTCTTAGCTGCCACACGTCCATCACCCTTAGATTCAAGGGCAGGCAGGCAGGTTGGAAATACTGGACTTGAATTTGGGGTCAGCAAAAGCTATAAGGAGAGAGGAGGGAAAGAAGACAGAAAGAAGATCAAATGGCCCGTATGTAGGCCATGGCGAAACGAAAGAAGCGTAGTATAGCT
The DNA here is from genome assembly GCA_025802295.1 of Psammodynastes pulverulentus. Taxonomy (NCBI): domain Eukaryota; kingdom Metazoa; phylum Chordata; class Lepidosauria; order Squamata; family Psammodynastidae; genus Psammodynastes; species Psammodynastes pulverulentus. The sequence goes on from JAOYMU010000098.1 coordinate 77,222,697, forward strand.
TTGCCCTTTTTGTCCTCTTTGATGCATTCAAGTCAATCTTGACTCCTGGCCATTACCGGGAAAAATCCCTGCTATTTTCTTGGCAAGATATTGGAAGTGGATGGAGCTGAGTAACTGGCCCAAGGTCAGCTAACTGGCTGATTAGCCTAAGATGGGACTAGAATTCTGGTTTCTAGCCCAATGCCCTAACTATTGCACTAAACACACACTTCTCTGTAATCAAATACAAATGAAACAATTGCTTTGATACTTTAATATTCAGAGTACCTCACAAAAATAAAATATAATCATATAAATTATTGTTAGTTTGTTTTACTATTGTTTAATTTTGTCCATGCTTAGAATATGCAAATCAAACACAGAAATTGGGGGATTTACAGAAACCTGCAAGTCTTCATAGGAACATGTTTATTTTCATCATTATACATCATTATACAATTAGTACAATTAGTACCCATTCAAAGAGGCAAATGTGGGGTGAATAGGGAGAGAACGGAGCAAAAGGCACGGAGCCACAAAGTCAGGGGCTCAGGATGCTTAAGGCTGAGGTTGGGAGCAGCCAAGCAATCGCAGGGACTGAGCATGTCCTACATAAATCAGAACGATTCTTTTTCTTTCAAATAGAGGGAAAAACAGGTGGGGGGCATTCAATTTGCCCCATGAAATTGGAATGAGGTGGTTAGGTTTCAGATACATAGCATTTGTCACATTAATTTACAGAGCAAATGCGAAGGCAGTGTAGTAAGGAAAAGAAATTGATCAGAGAAAGGAGAACAAAATTCTGATTTAAGAATGTAGTTCTAGTGATTCCTTTCCCTAGGTATTTCTTCTGCAGCTTTCTTAGCCTCTGGATTATTTCATGTTGACTACTTAATAGTTGGTAGTAGTTATATATTTATTTACAAAGTAGAGATCATAGCCAATTGAAGAAGGGCAAAGCATATGCTACAATTCATACGAAAGTTTTGATGAATTTAGTCTGATGTATTTCTCCACTGCAAAAATCAGCGTTCCAAAATACAGTCAGCAGATGTGTAAAATTTATCACAGAGCTTATATCATACTATGCACATTCCTAGAACTGTCTGAATTGCACTACCTACATGTAGCTGCTCTTGACATCACTAAAATGGTAAGAATATTACTGTACCTATGTAATACTTCAAATTTCTTAAAAGTTTGTTTCAGAAACAGAATATTAGAATAATAAATTGGTAAAAATATTATTTTAAGCTGAAAAGGGTATTTTTAACCCACGTAGCCACTTCATGTTGTGTAAGATTTTGTCAAAGCTCAGGTAGCTATGATCTAACAAGGAAAATATTTTCCAATTTAAGATGTGTTAATTGCTATTGGAACCCTTTTGTGAGCATATACAACTCTGTGCTCTTGCCAATATTCTATTAAAATGACTCGATTGCTATTCCTGCACTCCTGAAGGACAGTATGTCCCTAGGTCTTATTTTAGTGACTTAATAGTCTTTCTTTTCTAACAAAGACCATGTGTTTCCCAAAATACTGTGCACTGTGACAAAAAAACTGTATCATTCTATATCAGCAAACACTTGTTTCTCCTGAAAAGGACAAGAAGCCCACTGTTCTGTCTTAAGACTGGCTGGGAAGCCCACAAGTGCCACATGAGCACTCTGAAACCCTTCTACCATAGTTACAAGAATAACAATTGAGGTTCTTGCTGTGCTAATGTGAAAGTGAAGTGCTGATACCAAAGATTGTAATTCTATATGCTATAAAAAAAAAGTGCCGTGATTACATTATTAGTCACCTGGCAAATTTAACTACCTGAAGATGTGAAGTTTATGACCTTTCTACAGAATTCTGTTATCATAATGTAATGCCTCACGTCTTTTTGTTTTCGACAGCAAAACTTGGAAAGTGTACGGCTGCAAGTTCCTCAACAGCACGTAAGGTACTGGCTGTTGGTATGTTTTATGAAACGACATTCTATCCAAGCAACATTTTGTGTGAAACACTAGTTCTGCTCTACTAGGCTGAACAGTGAATGAATTACAAAAAAAAGCTGAACATATTAAAAAAAAAGTTTGGCCACTGTTAGATTATGTGGTTTCAGATGCAGGCATAATAGTTGTGATTCAAATCATTTGGACATTTAGAAGATGACAAATTCTTAGAATAAATTATATTTGGTTTGATTTATGGGAAAACTATTAAGGCGCTGTAATACCCTAAGCCTAGGAGTGTCCATCTGTGAAATAGGCACAAATTCTGAGAGTTTTTTTAGCGGCGAAGCAAACCTAGAAATATAATTTCATTCTGAGTAGGTGATAATTTAGCAGCCATGCAGTGGAACCAGAGGTGGTATTCAGCAGGTTCTGACCAGTTCTGTAGAACCAGTAATGGAAATTTTGAGTAGTTCGGAGAACCGGTAGCGAAAATTTTGAATACTTCTGGAGAACTGGTAAATACCACCTCTGACTGGCCCCTCCCCCATCTATTCTCTGCCTCCCGAGTCCTAGCTGATTGTCTGGGTCTTCTTTTGTTGCCCTGCACAGGAGAACAGAGTGAAAAGCAGGTTAGTGGGGTGGGAATGGCATGTTGCAGTAACCTTCCCCCAGGAGTGGGAAGGGAATGGAGATTTTGCAGTATCCTTCCCTTGCTACGCCCACCAAGCCACACCACTAAGCCATGCCACACCCACTAAGCCATGCCCACAGAATCGGTATTTGAATCCCACTGGAGTAGAACTAACCTTGCAGGCTCGGTGACTTAAGGTATGTGAGAAAGGAAGCTTATTTAGACATCATTTTATTGCCTATTTCATTTGTAATGTAGGAATAGGCCATCTTCAAGGGGAGAAAAAAATGATCAAGGCGCAATTCAGGAGAAATTTTTTCAACCACGCTTCGTACAAGTGCCTGAAGATGTAACAGTTGAAGAAGGAAGATTCTGTAGGCTTGATTTTAAGGTAATAAATGCATTATTTCAAGTGTTTTTGAGAGACAATTAATACTGGAATTTAAAAAAAAAATTTTTTGCTAAATTAAAATTTTGAGAATCCAAGCAGGATTCTCTTTCAAGCAGGATTAAAATAGCTGGGTCTTAAAAGGTCACATTTGGAACATGAAGATCCTGAATTTTTCCCAGGCATCTGATACTAAGAAAGCAGATTAAGCTTCTCTCCATTCACCCTGAAACTGCATAATCTCTCTTTAAAGCCATCTAAAACTATTGACCCTCAGATCTTCTGGTACCAGATTCCATAGGTTAATTATAGAATTTTAGTAAGAGTGATTTAGGATAATGGCCAAAAGCTTTCCTGAGCAGGTTAATCATCCATTATCACAAGCATTTTTAAAAAAATGTAGCTGTACAATGCTTGAATCAGAATATCGTCTGTTTTGAGTAGAGTTTAGTTGTAATGTTGTGGTTAGTAGCCACATACGTTGGAGAGTTGGCAGTGGTGTCCACAGCAGTAATCACTGGCTTCATAATGGTGATTGTGACTGGATGAGTAGAGCGCTACCCTTTTTACATGTATGCAGTGTATAAAACAGATTAAAAAGATGTCTTGCAGGTGACCAAAAGGCTTGCACCCACCATTTTGAAGTTAGTGACTTTCACTGCATATGGCCCTTAGATTTGGGTAGTATTCTACCGATATTCTTTTCCGTTATTTTTCTGTATATATAACCTTGTTTGCTAATGGACAAAATATTTGAAAGGATCTCCAGCCTCCAGGCATTAGACTGGAGATTATAAAAAGGCAATTTGTGTGACAGAGATATTCTGGCCTAGTCTTGTATATTTACACATTGTTCCTTTTGTCCCAATTTTAGGCCGTGCAGATAATTTCATATAGGTAGTACTATATTTACATTTCACTATATTACACAATAGACCATTTCTTTTTATATACTGTATAAAAAAAGAAACCATTCTGTGTTTTTCTGCTGCTTTGTTCATTTCTTATTTAAGCATTAGAAGTTCAAATCAAAGAATTTTGAATTTTAAAGAATTTCAGTTACTTTGCCTAATTTTAGCCATTTGGACTGAAACTTGTCCATTTAATTGTGTGCCTCTTTTTTTGTAGTCCTACCCTGCCTATGTGTTAAAGCTGCTTCATGTATTACCACATTAATGCAAATGCAAAATAGATGTTTATTACACACAATTATGGTATATGTTATGTTGGCACACCATGATCTTATCCAGTTTCCAAAACATTGTAGTTTGTCGTATATGCATGTTATATGCCTTGTCCTAAATAGAAGTGTTTCCAATAGTGTAGAATTTATTTATTTTATTTATTTATTTACAATATAAATAAATAACGGGATGCTTCCATGTAGATTTGCCTTTGGATATTAAACTTTTCCCTTAATTCCTCTCTTTCCCCTTGTAGGTCAGTGGGCTACCAATCCCAGATGTGGCATGGTACCTAAATGGAAGACTTATCCACCCAGATGATTTTCATAAAATGATAGTGTCAGAAAAAGGCTTCCACTCGTTCATTTTCGAAGTAGTTCGGGTCTATGATGCAGGAACATGGGAGTGTGTGGCTTATAACCGTGCTGGAGAAGCTTCCTTTTCAGTGAAAATAGATGTTATTGGTATGAGAAGGCTTTTGTATGCTTGGAAATGGTTTTTCCTTCAACGGATGTAATATATCATTATATACTGTATAGATCAGTATTATTATTATTATGCACAGCTGTGTGAAATTATAGCTGCCAGTTCTTTAGCTGGAGTTGATATTCATATGCATGGTTTTTCCCAACGAGAGGTGCAGTGGCCTAGAGGTGGAGCGCTCACCTCACAAGCAGGAGGCTGAGTTTGATCCTAGGTAAAGGCAGATATCTCTCTCTCTCTCTCGGCATGTGGAGAATATATCTGCTGAATATAACTTCGCATTGGCGACAGGAAGGGCATTCGGCCAGTAAACACTCAGCTCCATTAAGTTGCCCAGACTCCACCTGCAAGGGATTATGGAGTCATTAAAAGAAGATGATGATGGAGTTCTTCCCAACCTATCAGTGTAGTGTAAGTGCGGTGTGGACTTTTGTTAATTGGCAAATAGGATTTTTGTCAATGTGTAGATCTTCAAAGTGCCATCCAAGACTTTTTGGAATGGCAACCAGTGTGCCAATTGTTGCTACTGGGTTTTTTTTTTCCTTTCCATTATATCTTTCAATTATGTACGTCCTTGTTTAGCTACCACAATTGATTTTATTTTCAATAATTTTTATTGAGGATTATATTAAGCAAATATGTTATAATAAAAGTACAATATAGTACAGAAATACATTATTTCTATTTTTTATAACAATTTAAAAGTGCAGAGGAAAAATATGACATTGTAAAAAAAACCTGCCCTTTCATCCCAAGCAAGAATAATCAACATTAACAACTTATCATGGTCTCTTAAAATACAACCAAACACTTATTCATTCTATACCTGACCCCATTTACAATAAGTCCATCTCTAAATCTTCAGCTCTCCTTACTAATCAGCAAAAATCCAATAAGGGTCATAAGAAATAACAAAGTATTTACTTCTCCATTTCCATTTAAACAAATAGCTCTTAGTCCTGCTGTTCAAATAGTCAAAGTCCAGTCCCGAATAAAATATAAGCAATTAAATATTACCAAAAGTAAACATCATCCAATCCCAATTAAAAAAAATTAGAAGTCATCAGAAATAGTAACCCATTATTTATATTATCAAAAATAACATGCAGCCACTACATTATCACAAATAACTATTATCATCCAATCCCCATCAAACCATTAGGCACCACTAAACATAGCAATCCCTTATTTAACCATGATCGCATAACACAATTTTGTATTTTTTTCTTTCAGGATTGTTCAATCCCACAAAGAAAATTCTAGCACTTGTTTTGTTAGTCTCTTTGTCTCTGCTCTTGAAATTTTTGTCATATTCGTCAGAAGTCTTTTGTAATCCAGTATGGTACTTCCAATAAATCTTGAATAATACAATATAAGAAAATAATCTTCAACACTCTTTTAATTTATTACTTGAAAACTTTTGTGTTTTGTTTTTAAATCATCACCCAGTTCCATTAGGATGGAATTTTCATTTCTTGTGGGTTTTGAATCCACCTTAAAGTCTAGTTTAGTTTTATTTCAATAGGGCTTGTTTCTCTTCAAAAACACCTTTTTAAATAGTAACTCCAAAACCCTTTGCACCCAAACAGCAAACATTTCTTATATGCTAGCCATCTGGTGCCCTCTAGTGTTCAACCTTCAGAGTAATCTTATGAACTCAAAATATAGAGAATTTTGTCACAAGAAAGGATCTTTTCAATTAGCTTCAGATTTTATTTCAAATCCATCTGAGCCCTTAATCTATTTAGAACTTTATGAGATTAATGCTACAGTCATCCTTTTGCGGTATATTCCAAGAAATTATTACAAAACTTTAAACAAGAAACTTTTATTTTTTTTCTAAACTGATTAAAGAACTTACCCAGCGAACTTGTGGTTTCCAAGATTTTTCAATATAACAAACAGTTTTTTTAAAAACCCACTGCAGAGTGATTAAAAAGACAAGATTTGGTTAAGCCTTGAATACATGAAAAGGCAGCTCTGAGTTTGGTGGAATCCCAATCCCGCAACTCCAGCTGATTGCGAGACCACAAAAACATCCATTTCTGCTGTCTATTCACCAAAAAACCCCAACTGTCTGGAGTACATAATGTGTGGGTAATCTCAAGATCTCTCCTTGGTCCAGAGATGATTTTTGGCAGTCCAGATCCAGCGTCCAATTGCCTTTATGGCCATAATGCCTGCTGCAATCTACAGAACCACAGTTCACCATTCCTCACCAGAAGTGTCTCATTTAGCTACCCAATTGGGACTGACAACTAGGTCATTAAGCAAAGCCCTTGCTAAGTGAAACCACAAGTGTGTTTGATCTTAATTCTGCTTTCTTTTGCTTTACATATCTACGAAGTTCATACGTGCAGAGTCGTCATAAAATTGCTTTTTTAATCATAGTCGTGACTGCAAAAGGTCACTAAACAAAGACTACCCATCTGATCTAATATAGAGAAAGGAGGGCTATCTATAAGATATAAGTTCTAAAGGTGGAGAATCTAGCCCTCTGCTGGATCTGCTAAAAATGGAAGATTTACAATGTCTGAAAGATTCTCTATTCCTGCTCTATTCTTAGTGATGATGTAAACATCACTGCAATGTGTGTTGGAACCACAGCCAACATTGACTTAAATCTGATATGTGGTGTAGACTCTCCTGAGATAACTTGGAGCTGAGGCTACCATACGCAATGAGCCACTTATTCAACTTTAGGAGAGTCATTTTCAACCATATTAATGTCAGTTAACTTAGTGGTTGTTTTGTTTTTTAACTGGTATTCGCTTTTACTATTTCATGAATACGTGTGGCTTGTTTTTAATTTTGTTTCTTCAAATAATCTGATTCCTTACATTTCTTTATTAAAATCTCTAGCAAAAGAACATCGGAAAGCACCAGTTTTCATCTCTAAAGCACAAAGCACAAAGTTTTATGAGGGGGATTCAGCTAGACTTGAGTGCCAAGTGTCTGCTATCCCCCCACCACAAATATACTGGAAAAGAAATAATGAAATGGTACAGTTCAATACAGATAGAATCAGGTAAGGACACTTCTGGATTTGCTTTTTAGCTGATTATAAATAGAAAAGTTTCCTGTGGCAGAGACTAGTCAAAGGACTACAGATGTTAATCATTAGAGCAGGGGTGTCAAACTCACGTCATGGCAGCATCATGTGATGTATCAGGACCTTTTTCCCCCTTCGCTAAACTGGGCGTGGGCGTGGGCGTGGCCAGTACGTGACGCATCTGAGTTTGACAGCCCTGCATTAGAGGAAACTAAACAAGCATTACCTTTTCCACTGCCTCGTATTGTCTTTCCATCCAGGACCGTATAGTCGACATAATACAATTCTGATTTTGCTTCTCTGCCAAGAGCGATTCAGTCAGTGTTTAGAAAGCATAGCTTATTAAAATTAAAAACTTTTAAAATGAAAATTAGAACTAAGTTCCTCTATTTTACTCTTTTTAAAAAATGTGTCACTGCCAAGTCATTTGGAGTCAGAAAGCCTGTAAATTTAATGAAATAATTTAAAGCGAGGTCTGTTAGCTCCTTCCTGCCTATTTCATGTTTATTATGGGGAGTGGCAACAGCAGTAATAATAATAGAATTTTGCTACTGGTTCATCCTGCAAAAAGATATGGGGAAGCATACAGTACCTGCCTTGTGCACAGTAGTGGGGATAGAGAAGAGGAATTCGTTCAGAGAGCTGCATGCAGATCATGCAATTGCAGAATCCTGGAAATTGCTGAATTTGGGATGAAGAAGGTGGATCTGCAACATGAGGTCTGACTTATATAACAGGACACTACACAGCAGTGTCCTTGGGCTGTAGTCAGTGATAAAAATTGCGCTATGAAACTTTCAAAACTGTTTAACAAGAATTTGATACATATATTAAAATCTAATTAAGAGTGATATTTTTAGTCAAGTCCGGCTAAATTAATTTTGTTTTTCCTCCATTTTGTAGCATGTTTCATGATGCTTCTGGCAAGATTTGCTTGCTGATTCACGATGTAAATAAGAAAGATGCTGGTTGGTACACAGTATCTGCAGTCAATGAGGCAGGAGTGGCAACGTGTCATGCCAGATTGGATGTGGCTAGTAAGTGTATTTTCTCTGCTGATTGAATGTACCGTTCCTTATATCTAGGTTGATCCTTAGCAAATGCTTCCGTTCAGCTATATATTCCCTGGTTAAATTACATGAACGTCTACAAATCATCTACCTTTGGGTACTTTGGATTACCTTGGGTGGGTTAGAAGCAGGGCTTTTCTTCTCTGAAGAAAGGTGCCGGAACGCACCCCCGTCGTCGCGCTAAAAAAACCCGGAAATGATA
>JAOYMU010000098.1:77241597-77255930 GCA_025802295.1 Psammodynastes pulverulentus
GGTTTGCCTTTCAGCCAATCAGGAGGCAGGAGGACCCACAGTGAAATTATTTAAAGTTCCTTGGGCGGCCCGGTACCGTTTGATCCATGGACCGGTACCGGTCCGCGGCCCGGGGGTTGGGGAACACTGGTCTACACTAAGTTACCTATTAACAATAATTTCCCATTTGCTCCATTATTTATTATCCATACCCATTTATTTATTTGCAACAAGCTGATGGTGAATATGAATTTGACATTCCCTACTCAGTCCCTACTCAGGCACAAACTATTCAAATTGACCTCCTATAGAAAAGCGGTTCTTGCAATAGATGTTGTTTTTTAAACACTTATCAGTGGAATCCTCCACAAGAGTATTTTAATTTATCATAAGCTATACTATACCTACTTGAATGTTTTTGTGTTTCCTATTTTACAAGCTTCTTTGTTGTATTATCTCCAAGGTTCCACTTCTCACTGATTTATCTTTGGCTTCTAATTTGAGTATGTTGAATTGGACCTTTGACAGATTCCAAGGATGGATTATAAAGAAGTAATTGTTTCTTAACAATTCTGCCTTAAACTATTCCATGCTGAGCAGACCATCTGTAGATGAAACAATAGCATTTAAAAAAGGGGAAACCAAGGTAATGACTTGTGGATTCAGTTATGGTTTGTAAGCTTCCACCCGTCCACTCATTTCTTAATAGAGATAGAGCATTTTAATTTCAGTGTTTAAACAATAAACTTCCACTGAAGCTTTCATTGTGCCTTCTCTGTATTTTCAGTTACAACAACGGGGATGGGCAGGCGAGGGAGGAACTGAATGGCAGAAATGAATTCGGCATAAAAATCTCCAGATTCTACAGATATGCATGGCTGTATTCAAGTTCAAAATTGTCTAAACTGCCTGAAAAAAATAATCAACCTTTGGGCAGTATTTTTTAAAAATCTAGGAATTTAATAAAAGGTGAAGTTCAGCGTGCCATCAATTTGAATAAGCAGAACAATGCTTTTATTTCATATGGCACTTAGTGTTTCCAGGACATTTCTTGCCTACTGTATATTGATTTAGAGGTTATGTGATGTTAACTACATCATTTCATTACTTTTGGGATGCAAAAGAAGTATTAATCATAAATAACACTGAAAATAGACGGCTAGAATTGACATGACATAGGTAACCAAAGCATGCTTTTCTGCTAGATAGTTTTGGGCAGATTCTACTTGGAGGAGGTAGTTCTAGGGATAGCAAAGATGCAAATTTTATAAGATTATGTAAAGGATTGTCAGCAATTTGAATTGGGTTCAGAAGCCTAATGGCAAGTAGTACAGATACTGCAAAGCAGTAGTGGTTTCCTACTGGTGCTGCTACCAGTTCGGTGATAGCGTGCGCGCATGCGCAGCTCAGACAAATCCCAGTTAAAGCGCCTCTCAGCTGCTTTTGCGCAACAATTAGCTGAGCGGATAAAGAGCACCAAAGCGCAAGGGCAGGTGAGAGGGCCCAAAAACTGTCCAAACACCGATCGTTAGAGCTACCGCTCGTCGGAGCTACCGGTTCACCCGATCCGATCCGAATCGGGAGGATACCACCACTGCTGCAAAGTAGTCACTATTATAATTAATCAACTAATACCAGTAAGCAAATGGGCAGCTACATTTGATATAAAGTGAATTTGAATAATCTGACTGAAAGATGATAAGGTATGAATCCTCAGCATATCTTCGTTTAAGAAGGAGTACAACTAATAGACTTACAGTATTTGAACTTTTCAAAAGCTCCTCTGGTCCCAGATTCTAACATTGTTCCAACAGGAACTGTGAGTCCAGGAGAATACCCATATTGCATGCCAACTTCTTCAGTAGCAGTATGATGCTATCTGGAGCAATAGCTGGACCATCCATGGAACCAAAAGGTTTTTCTACTAATATTAATTCTGTCTCGCAGGGATTCAGTCTAGCTTTGTTTTGTTTCATTCAATCCCTCAGAACTTTCAGACACTAGGTCAAGAATTCCATCACCATCTTCTGCTTAGTCTAGGCTAGAATGTAAAGCTGGGTTTCATCAGCATGTAGGTCATCCAAACTGACAGATGATCTCATGGAGAAATCTCCCATGGAGATTACATATAGATGTTAAACAGAACAGAATACATAGTCAAGCCCCAGAATATCAGCTTAAGGGTTTGATATTTTTCTCCCAATACCATCTGGAACCACCCACTCAGGAAGAAGCAGTATTATAGAACAACAGTGCTTCCAATCCTCAACCTTCACAGATACCTAGAAAGAATGCCATGGTTGATGATACTAAATGCTACTAAAAAGAGAAGAGGTTCAGTTCACAAAAATGATCAATGCACTCTTTGATCGCCCAGCCCAAAAACAGAACAAAAAGACCCTAGTGTCTCTCCATCAGGAATCAGTACCCAGATAAATTAACTCCAAGGTTAATATCAGACCAACAATCAAATAAATAATACCTCAATCAAGAGCCAATAGCAAACCAACCAACCAAAATATCTTTTAAGACCACCTCCACCAATACTCTACAGGCAGGCCACTAGAATGTAAACTGATAGCAAATTTACTAGCACTGATGATGTTACCTAGTTTGGATAATGCAGTGTCTGCAAGAAAATGAACAAACTCAGAGAGCACCAAGGACCCCACAGACTTTGATTCTTAGGGCAGTCTTGACACCCACCCTGAAATGATCTACATAATACATCTCATCCAGAGCTCTCTGTAGTTTGAACCTACCTTAACAAACTTACTAAGAAACAGCAGACTGGAGACTGTTCAATTATCATCTAAGGTGGCCAGGTCATGAAAAGGGGGAACACTATTACTAATTCCAAATGCGATGGCATCAAAGATGTAATCTTCTTTGCAGTACTCATTCTCTAGAATATAAAGTCAGTCCTTGTTTAGTCACCACAACTGGGGCGAGCAATTTTGTGGTTAAGTGAAGCAGTCGCTAAGTGAAACTTTGTGCTTATGATCTTAACTTCAGCTTGTGTTTGTTTTATGGATCTGTGAAGGTTGTAAATGTAAGAATAGGTTGTAAAGATACCATTTCATCACAGCTGTAACTGTGAATGGTCACTAAATGAGGCAATTCCTAAATGAGGACTCTGTAAGACCAGCAAGGATCTAATTTACAGAGAGTTTGAATTCATTCCACAGAGAACTCTACTGACCTCTTCAAGAGTCACAAGTTCAAAGGAGTCCCAGATAGTAATGTTTTAAAATATTAAAATAGCTACATCTTTTACAAGTGTTTGAAATGTGTCCTTCTAAAGCTTTTTCACTTGTTTATAGTATAAATATATATACATGCCTGTTGGGACTGAATTCCTTTCTTCCTCTTTCTAACTTTTTCATAGACACATTTCATCTCCATTTGTTCATTCTGGAAAATGTGAAGGCACAACTAGGATACTTAATCATACAACAAAACTATACAACTAGGAATAATTTCTGACAACGAAATTACTTGTAAGCAGCTTATGAGAAATAAATTTCAGGAATATAGTGGCTGAGAGTTTGAAATATTGCCACAGAAAATCATCATCATCTCAGTATCACTGCTCTGAAAAATGTGTATTTTTTAAAGCCTGCAAGTGAGATAGTGACGTTTGGTGTTATCTGCCTTTGCTCTTTTAACCGTTACAATAGCAAAGAAATTATTGATGCCATCAGGAGTCCTATTAAATAATTCATTTTCAATCCAAGGATGCTATTCATGCAAATATACGTAATGACTGAAAAAGATGGTATGCAGATTAAAAATATTTCATAGTTAGGCTGAATATGTATCAAATCATTCCAAAACCCACATCTGGCTCACAATGAAATCAATAATTGCATGACTGGAGCTGGAACAGAATAATCTCAGTCGTAATTCCTTTCTCTTTAAAACAGTATGTAATGAGAAATGTGATTGGCTACCACACTTTTTCACAAATTAGTGAAGACATTTCTCTTCCAAAGAATATTTGATCAAGAATGGCTTCCTATGGTATACAGATAATTGCCAGTTAACTAGTATTTGTTCAAGCAGTTATGACACTGCTGAACAAGGAAACTTACAGTCAGTCCTCAACGCTGAAGCTATCGCAATGCCCCTGCAGTCATGTGATAGTATTTGGGTATGTAGCAACCATTTTACAATTACAAAAGTTGCAATATCCTGTGATTACATGATTGCCATTTACAACCTTCACTGCCAACTTCTGATAAGCAGAATCAATGGGGAAACTGATGGGAAGTAGCAAATGGTGATCATGTGACATTGTGCCTAATGACTATGTAGGATTTGCGTAACAGCTGCACCAGGAACTACCAGAACTGCAATTGTAAATTGACATGGTCATGTGACATCACTTAGCAATAGATCCATTCTTAATTACCATTGTCAACCAAGGACTATCAATCAATCAAACAAACAAACAAAAGGAATACAGCTGGAAGGACCGTGGAGGTCTTCTTGTCCAATCCCCTGCATAAGCCTCGGTGGTGCAGAGGATAGAGTGCAGTAATTGCAGGCTCCTTCTGCTTACAGCCAGCTGCCTGCAATTTGGCAGATCGACTCTCACCAGGCTCAAGGTTGACTCAGCCTTCCGTCCTTCCGAGGTGGGTAAAATGAGGACCCAGATTGTGAGGGGGGGGGCAATAGGCTGATTCTGTAAACCACTTAGAGAGGCTGTAAAGCACTATAAAGCGGTATATAAGTCTGTGCTTATTGCTATTGCTATTAAGCAGGAGACCTTGCTTATACCAATCAGTATGGCATGATTTTACAGTTGTTTTAAACTTGTTAATTGCAGACCACCTACATTTGTTTCAACAGGTGGTAAACAAATGCTGTTAATCAAAACATTTTATTCTTAGAAATGCAGTTTGCCCTGCTCTTTATTCTTCCCATACCATAACTGAATTGATGATCTCCAGAAGTTACTCACAATATTTTTAATTCTTAAAATTTAAGTAAGATTCTATGAGGTTTTAGGTAACAACTTTTGTCTAGAATGTATTTTATCTCTCCATTAGAATACTGAGTTACTGTTCACTCTTGTCTTCTTCAAGGCACTTTATCATACTTAAACATACTTTATCATACTACAAACAAACATGGTTCTGATATAAGATTTCACAGAATATGTCTAAAATTCAGCATCCCCGTGAGAAAGAAAGTAACACTTACCTGTTAATGTAATTTACATTATATAAAGAATCTATATAAAGATGTTTAAGAGGAGACAGCTCACTGGTTTATTTATTCCATTTCTAACTTCAGTAAAATCACCCATTACTTTAGACCTGTTACCGATTTTGCCCTTGAAAACAAAGAAATAGAAGCTTAGAAAACAGCATCTGCTTAAAGGTTAAACAATTTTTTTGTGCCTAGGATTCTAAAATTGCTCCAGTTCCAAGCATTATTAATTGACTATTCAATTTTATAAATCTATTGTGGTATTCCTTAGGTAAATGCATTATCTTCAGAAAAATAGATTTATAGAAAAAACTGTGGCATTCTCTATTTTGCGGATAGCAGAGAAGATCATAGTTTAATGTTAGATAACTTAATAGAGCTACTCCAGATTTATGGCATTGGATTACATACGCATGTTCACTGTTCCCGAGCTGGCTCTTGATCGATATAGTGGAAGTACTGATGAATAGAACATTACAACATTATTTATTGTGGCCAAGTTTAATCATACGTTCAAAAACTAGCTTTGATTTGTATGGAGTGTTCATTTTTCATTCTTTTTGCTTCTGTTTTTATCCCTTGCTAAAGGGCAAAAATAAAATTAAGGGAAAAGCAGAGATGGGTTTGGTATTCTGCCCTAGTGACCTGTTAGGGTTGTACAGAAAGTGGTAAAATCAGAAACAGTATCTGTGTCACACTTTAAACCAAATATATCTTTTCCCAGGATCATGGACTGTTTGCTATATTTAAAGAGGCTGTTTCCATGTGGCTCCAGGGCAACTACAAAAAAAATAAATCCTCTATTGAAGTGTCTATAAAGATATTCATCGTAAATGTAGATTTACTTCTTTGACAAAATACAATTGGCTGGAACACTTTCTTACCTTTTATCTGACAACTACCATGAAATCACTTTGAAGGTTGCTAAATTTATTTTGAGTAGATGTGACAGTTCAAAGTATTGGTGAGAAGGATCATGAATATGTATTATTAAATACATATATTGTTTGGAGGTTGCTCATATGCTTGGAATTAATTTATGTTTTGCACATATATGGAGACTTATAGAAAGTGACAAATAATTGTGATTTGATTTTCATGTAAAAGAAAACCATAGAAATATTTCCTAGGAGATGTAAAATGAGAGCATATATATCAGAGGTGGTATTCAGCAGGTTCTGACCAGTTCTGGAGAACCGGTAGCAGAAATTTTGAGTAGCTCGGAGAACCGGTGGTAACCTTCCTCCAGGAGTGGGGAGGAAATGGAGATTTTATAGTATCCTTCCCCTGCCACGCCCACAGAACCGGTAGTAAAAAAAATTGAATCCCACCACACATATATGGTAACATAGTTATTTGGATAAGAGGCAATAATATAGTCTACTCTGATACAAGAGTACAGAAAGCATTTGAGAGTCAATGTAGTAATTGTTCATTAGAGTCTTAAATACTGGAGAAAGTCTTAGAGATAGCTTTTTCTGAGAAGGCATAATGTTATCTTTTCATGTGGCCCAAACCAGCATTTACTTCCACTTTTTAGCAAAATTAGACAGTAGTGAACAATTACTTTGCTTAATGAGTCTGGTGTTCACTTAATGTCTGCTGTAAAAAAAAAGCCATAAAATCAGATTGGACATGTAGATATTTTGCTTTACAATCATCATGATTTACGACTGTAATGGGTAGGCTCCATCAGGGCTTTTTTTCTGCCGGAACGAGGCGGCACTGCATTCCGGGACCTTTTCAGAGTCCCGGTCACGTGGTCCGTCTCGACCAATTGCGCGCTATCATTTCTGGGTTTTTTTAGCGCGACGACGGGGGTGCATTCCGGCACCCTTTTTTAGAGAAAAAAAGCCCTGACTATCATTATCAGTAACACCTAATTCCCACAGTACTGTCTTATGCCTAAGGATATCTAACCATATAGTGGTTAATGTATTACTATTATCCTTCTCATCTTTCCTATTACCTGCTCCTATTGGTATCTTATGACTATCACTTTGTTGATTGTATCTTATGATTTATGATTTATCACTTTGCTTCTTGTATGTACACTGAGAGTTTATGCAAATTCCTTGTGTGTCCAATCACACTTGGCCAATAAGGTGTTTTGTTCTGTTCTGTTTTGTTCTATTCTCCTGTTCTTCCTTAGTTTAAAACGTCAACAAAAGTTTCTATATTTTAGCAATTACATATTCATTATTAGTGTACAAGTCTACTTCAAATTCTGTCTCACATTGCTCCATACCAGCTTTTGTCCATTTTGAGTCTTTTTGATAACATAAATGGGAAAGTCATTAACAACTATATTCTTCTACTATTAATTGCTACTTTGATTTTTCCTCTTGGTGGTTTTCCAATAATTCCCAATATGTCAACCATTTGTCTTTGTCTGCTATATCTTTTCCATAGTATGCTTCTTGAGCGGAGATCTCTAAGGGTGTTTTGGGGCACATCTTGGATTTATTCCAAATTCTCAATATGACATACCTAATAAAATGATTTTTGAAACCCACATTAATTTTAACTTTATCATACAGAAAATATCAATGCCATCCAAACTGCAGATGATGATCTTCTACCTCTAAAACTCTCTTATTTCTCAACAACTTCCATTCTTTTATCCAATCTAAGAAAGCAATGATATTTCATATCCGATAAACTCAATTCTCCTCTTTCCTTTGCATCTTGTAACACTTCGTATTTAACTTGTGTTTTTCCCTTGCCATATAAATTTAGATACTGTATATTTTTGTCATTGTTTAAATGGTATACATCTGTTGTCAAAACAGGCATTGTCTGGGGAAAAAACTTCCATTATTCTTAGCAAAGCATTCATTTCTATCCAGAGATTCTCTCCAATAGTGACAATTTTAATGTTAACATATCCTTTCTTTCCATGTCTTAACATAATTATTTTGAAATAATATACAATCCATATCTGTCATAGTAATACTCAAGTATTTTATTTCTTTTCTCAAGCTTAAAACCAGTTTCTCCATCAGTTCTTTTTGTTCTTCTAATTTCATATTTTTGTTAACATCTATGTCTGTGCATTATACATCTTAAAAAGTGCTAACATATCAAAGCCCTTCCCCATTAAATGTTTATATGCCTTCTAGCGCATCTATTAAAATTAATACCAAATCAACATCAAGTGTCCTAACTTATAAGTTTCTTTTTTAATTTTAGTTCCCATAATTCTCTTATCTTGACTTATGTCTCTATTTACTACCTTAATAATTAAAGAGAACAAAAGTAGACATAACAGTCTTGTATTTTTTTAATCTCACAAGGTTTAATTAGTTCTCCATTTGCTTTTTGAGATGGATAAATTGATGTTATCCATTTAATTAAATTATCTCTAGATTCATATGTTCCATAACCATAAATAAAAAAATCTGAAATATCAAACACTTTCTCTAAGGATATTAATGCAGACAGTGTTTCATTTTCTTGTTCCAAAATATGAAACATTTTAATATTATCTCGTAATTGGCTTCTAGGTAAAAACCCACATTTATCTTCATGAATAAAATCCTATAAAATTATTTCCAAACTTTTGGCCAAAACTGTACAATCATTCAATAAAAATATTAATAGTTTCTAGTTAAGATCAAATCTTCTCTAGGTATTAATTCTATATTAGTCTCTTCCCAACTATCAGGAATCTTTCTATTTTGCAAAATAATATTCATCATTTGTTGTAAAGGTGCAAAAGCTCATCCTAAAAGAATTTATAGTTAGAGGTTGGAAATCCATCTGAATCAGGTATATAGATCCATTCAAATTTGTCTCCGATTCTCTGTAATCTTCAGAGAAAATTCCATAACTCAATGCAAATATTCATTTACTTTTTTCCAAGGAAATTTCTTGACCTTTGTACAAAGTACTATAATATTGATGAAACACTTTTTGCATATATGTATTATCGAAGAATTTTCTTTTTGTCACTTTAATATTACTTTTCTTTTTCTTTTTGCAAGTTGTGTGACAATCATCTCCCCAGTTATTTTGCAAATTCAGATTTCTTTGTTTTGCATACATTATTTTTCCATCTCTCTCACTGTTAACATAGAGAATTGCCTCTGTAAAAACTTAATTTAGTGAGTAATAATTGTAATCCTAGGGTTTTTAAAAAATTCTTCCTTTTTTAACTCATTCAAAATCATCTTGCCTTTTCTTTTTAAATTCACTCTGCATAAATTGCATAAAATACCCTCTTGCAAAAGCTTTACTTGCAAACCAAACCATCCTTATTTCTGTGCCTTTATTAAGATTATTTTTAAAAAAAAAAATCCTTTGACCTCTTTGTACAATTCTCCATCACCATTTCTTTTTGTGACAGCATCGCATTTAATCTCCAATAAAAAATCCATTTTTCCTTTTAAAAGTTAAAATCACTGGATTGTCATCTAAAAAAGTCTTTATAATGTTTCCACTGTATAAACATTATTAGCTAAGGTCTTAGAAATCCAAATCATAGCTATTCTTGAAAAAGATTTATATCTTTCAGAAAAATAAGTATTCAAAACATTCTTTTGAACTGCCATTTTTATATCTCTATGCATCAACAAGCTCTGAATTATCCATTAAATTTTTTAAAAATGGTAAATTACTGTGTGTATTTTAATATTCTTCTCAGAAGTTCTATCTTTTTGTGGAAAAACAACTTCATTCCAATCCCCAGAAGACATCAATTCTCATATGTAATATCCAACAATTTATCCATAATTCCGTTATAAAATGGTTTCTTTTTTCTTCATTTGGGGCATAAATTCCCAATATCCTATTCTCCCTTGTAGATTAGTTTCTACCAGAGGTGGTATTTAGCAGGTTCTAACCAGTTCTGGAGAACCATTAGCGGAAATTTTGAGTAGTTCAGAGAACCGGCAAATCCCACCTCTGACTGGCCCCACCCCTATCTATTCTCTGCCTCCCGAGTCCCAGCTGATTGGCTGGATCTTCTTTTGTTGCCCTGCACAGGAGAACGGAGCTGGAAAGCAGGTTAGTGGGGTTTTACTACTCAAAATTTCTGCTACTGCTTCTCCAGAACTGGTCAGAACCTGCTGAATATCACCTCTGCTCTGTTGAACTGCATTCCTTAAGTCAGGAATTCCATGAAGATCTTCTTCCTGTTATCTTATGCTGGGGTTTTTTCTTTTTTATTTGAGTATAAATATTTGTATAATTAAAAACGAACAAGCTGCTATAATAATCAGTTGTGCAAAGTTAAAATAACAGCAATTCTTGGGAGTGGGTTTTGTCATAGTTTCATTTAGCTTACATCTTAGGAGGTAGGACATCATCCACCATCTCCCGGATACACAGAGGGCATCTTCTTCTTTTTTACTTTCACAGGCTGACTATGGAGTTTCCCGCAACAGGGGGCGTAATCCCTTCCTGGCAGTTCCACTCTGTAAAACTTCTCAGATACGTCACCTATTATGATTATTTTCTAGCCTCCTGCGAAGTCATCTTCTGTCTTTTCATCTTCACATTCCTCATTCAAGAGTTTATAAAAATGCGGAAACTGAAAGGAGATTATCTTAAAGATGCTTGGAACTGGTTGGATATGTTATTGCTCTTGGTAAGCTTCAGCATTTCCATGTCATTGATGTAGAAAATGGTGCCAAGGTGCATAAGAGGAGGGTAGAAATCTATCTGTCTGTTTGTATGTGTCTACCTTCTGTTTAACATTTATATGAAACCACTGGGTGAGGTCATCTACCAGTTTAAGGTTTGTTATTATCTGTATGGTGATGATAGCCATCTTTATATTCCTATCCTGTGCTGCACAAGTGAAGCTTTTAAGATACATGCCCAGTGTGGAGGCTGTTTGTGTCTGAATGGGGAGGAAGCGATTTTGGCTCACTCCTGACAAGATAACGTGGCTGTGGCCATTAGGCCCTGCTGAGCCATTGTGGGGAGGAAGCGATTTTGGCTCACTCCTGACAAGATAACGTGGCTGTGGCCATTAGGCCCTGCTGAGCCATTGTGTGGTCCAAATTCATACATTGTGTGGTCCAAATTCATATGCCATTCATGGAGAGAGATTGTTACCAAGTGTCCTGGCTGGATGGGCGGATTCATGTCTAGCAAAGCATTACCTGGTGTATCCTGGTGCTTTGCCATTTAAGGTAATGTTCAGCCTAGATTTGGGCCTAGAAGCTTTCTGCTAACCAATGGAGCAATTTTAAAATTGGTATTTTGGCCAGAACAGCAATTTGGACACTGTGGCTCATACTGTATCAGCTATAATTTCCATATTGTTTCCATGGCAGCCCTATATAAAATCCATTATAGTAGACTAGCCGAATACTGATCAGGGATGAGTTAGTCATCAGGACATCTTGATTCAGATAGGATTAGAAGCTGGAGCACCAGCTGAGGTACATATATTCCCTTTTACTGGTCCAATAGGCCTTCTCTCTAGCAGCTCCCATGTTTTGGAATATTGTTCCCCCTCCCCTTGGGGGTACATGTGGCTCCTACCCTCCTTATATTTTGAAAACAATTAAAGTCAGTACTACTATGTGTTACAGAGTGCTTCTGGCACTGACTGATAATGGGTGGCCATCACAGGAATTATTGATTGTGCTGAATATAATTGATGTTTTGTTTTGCTTTCTGCCTTTGTTGCCTTTATACTATGTTTTAATTTGGAGTATAGTTGTTGGATGCTTCCAGTCATTTTGCATAAGGCAGCTCATATAAAATGTCAAATAAATGGATTTTATTACTAGTTTAGGAAGGCTTCCCTTTAGAAAAAAAATCACTAAACGCTAAAATACTGACTAGCAGAGTATGTTTCATAAAGTCATAGACTTCTCACAAGTATTTTACTTACATTCTGTAATATTAATAAATATGAGATTTGCAGACATAAATTGATTTTCTCAATTGCCGCCTTACAACCCTCTGCTTTTTCCCTCGTTCAGTTGTCCTTGTTTGCTATTGCTTTCAATATTTATCGAACGATTGAGGTATCCAGCCTTATGGAAAACCTGCTCTCCAATTCAGATTCTTATCCAGACTTTTATTTTCTTGGATTTTGGCAGACCCGTTATAATAATATGATTTCGGTGAACGTCTTCTTTGCATGGATAAAGGTACTGCTATTAACCTAAGTTGGTGTCATAATGTGTGTGTTTTTTAAAGTTAATCACAACAAAGTATAAAAAGAGAACAAAGCATTCTAACCCCATTGTAAAGTTTAAGGAACATTTGCATTTTTTTTCTCACTCATGCTAATTTGATCAGGTTTCTATCTTGGAATGTGGCTGCTGTTTTTGCTTTATCAACATGGTGACGGAGAATAAGAAATCACAATAGAGCCAGTGGCATAATAAACTAAGTTAAAAAAACCCCACCTGTCTGCCTGTAGCATCTACCTATGTCATCTGCCTGCCTGCCCATATTCCATAACAGGGGTGTCAAACTCAATTTCATTGAGGGCCACATCAGGTTTATGTTTGATCTTGGGGGGCCCGAATAGGCTTGGCCAGTGTGGGTGTGGCCATCTTGACATCCTACAGCCTGCACGTGGCCTTCCCGGGCTCCATTTTTGGCTGCGACGGCTTCCTACAGCCCTTTGCCAGAGAAAACTCCATTTTTACTGGCAAAAGGCTGCAGGAGGCCATCGCAGCTTAAAACAGAGCTCAGGTGGGCCACACACAGCCCTCCAAAGCTCCATTTTTGCTGGCAGAGGCACTGTGGGCTGGTCCTTCGCTGTTTCCAGGGCAACTCTGTGGACCAGATCTAAGTACCCCATGGTCTGGATCCGGCCAGCAGGCCTTGAGTTTGACACCCTTGCTCCATAGCATCGCCTGCTTCCCTATTGACTTTGGGACCGTTTCATCACCTTATGTCCCAGTCACATGCAGTCCTTGCCTAATGACCACAACCAGAGCTGCTGTCATAAAGTGGCATGGTCACATGATGTTTTACTTAATGATCACTTAACTTAGCAATGGAAATTCTGGTCCCGATTGATATCATAACCTGCAACTCATGCTGAGGAAGCTTTTTCAGATACAGTAGACCATAGTCAGTGAGGGTTCTAAAGGTTATGGCCAGGCCTTGTCAATCAGGGCTGGAAATGGACTAGAAGCCGACAAATTGGTGATTAGCTGGGAATCGGTGATTAGCTGGGACAGTCTAGATTCTAGAATATTCAGAGAAATAACCTGTGAATGTAACAGAAATCCTTCTATAAATCATTTTGTGGATCCTTCTGTTCCTTTGGTTCTTTAATCTCAAACTAGCTGGTTTTACAGCTTAATGTTGATTTCCTGAGAGAGATGTGAAAACTCTTAAGATTTAAGTGTATGTAGTAGAGTTGGGTCTTAGCCACATGGTAATGTCCTCTATTTTTTTTGTCTTCCAGATATTTAAATACATAAGTTTTAACAAGACAATGACTCAGCTGTCTTCTACTCTGTCCCGTTGTGCTAAAGACATCATAGGATTTGCCATCATGTTTTTTATCATCTTCTTTGCATATGCGCAGCTGGGCTACCTGGTCTTTGGGTCGCAAGTGGATGAGTTTTCCACTTTTCAGAATTGCATGTATGGAACTTTCCGAGTTATTAGTTATTAGTTAGAGCAGAATTTAATAACTTTCCAAGTTATTAGTTAGAGCAGAATTTTCTTTAGAGGGGGGCCAAGGACTAGATACAGCTGGTCGTCAACATACAAGCACAATTGGGATGGGAAACTTGGTCTTCGACCAAGTTGTTGAGCAAAGCATGTGACTGCTTTGCTTAACAATTGTAATTACAGCGCTCCTAGTGCATGCAATAGCCTTTCTGCACTCAGCATACCGTATTTTTGGGACTATAAGATGCACCGGAGTATAAGATGCACCTTAGTTTTGAGGGAGGAAAAGAAGAAAAAAAAAACTTACCTTTGCTTCTGCCTCCCAACAATTTGCCTCCTTGCAGCAAGCAGCAAACAGCCTGTTTCAGTTTCACTTTCAGCACAGCCTAATTAGCACGTGGATTGGCCTTGGAAAGTCAGCAGTTTCAGACTGCAGGGATTGCCCGAGCCTATTGGCAATCCCTGCAGTCTGAAACAGCTGATGTTTGGAGCCCGATCCAAATGACCGTCAGCTGCTTATACTAATTAGGCTGTGC
>JAOYMU010000098.1:77274358-77300176 GCA_025802295.1 Psammodynastes pulverulentus
CTGAGGAAAGGAGTGTATTTGTGTCCTTGAATCAAGAATTGTACTATATCGCTTATCCTCTATGTAATAGAATTTTACAGATTAATTGTAATGAATAAAGGATGAGTAGTGATATATGAACCTTGCCTTAACGATTACATATATATCACTTAAATGAATTGTTGGAAGTCGACAACTACCTGTAGGGCTAAAATGTAAAGCCATGGGAGAAAAAAATCCAGAAATCTTTTTAAAAAAAAAAACTTTCCTAAGTTTTCTGGATGTTTTTCTCACATGGCCATTTTAGCCTTATAGGTCGTTCTCGACTTACAACAATTCATTTAGGGACTGTTCAAAGTTACAACAGCAGTGAAAAAAGTGATGTATGACTGTTTTTCACTTACAACCGTTGCAGCATCCCCATAGTCATGTCATCAAAATTCAGATACTTGGTAACTGACAAGTAAAGTCAATGGGAAATCCAGGTTCACTTAACAACCATATTACTAACTTAAAAACTGTAGTGCTTCACTTAACAACTGTGGCAAGCAAAGTCGTAAAATAGGGCAAACTCACCTAACAAATGTTTCACTTAGCAACATACATTTTGGGCTCAATTGTGGTGGTAAGTTGAGGACTGCCTGTACTTGTTATCCAAATGCAATGAATGTCTTATTTGCCAAATTAACCTACAGTTGTAATGGGCCTACTCTATTGAAAGTCTGCATTTTTTAAATCTTGTTGGCTGTTCTACTAACAGAAACAAACAAACAAAGACCTTTCAGGACCTAGCTCTTTGGGTCCTCCCTCCAACTTCCCATTGTTTAAGGGATGGTCAGTGAGAAAGTGGTGTATCTGCAGCCACAGAATATCCTAGAGGTAGATTATATGAAGCACGTGCAGTCAGAATTCAGGTACAGGAGTAGACTGAAATATTGGTCATTCGGGTTTGTTGAGGTTTGGTTTGATTTCTCAATGGCTTTTGATGCCAATCATCTTGGTATATTTTTGCACTGACTGCAAGGGTTGTGGACCGGAAGCATTGTTTAAAATGCCTCTGACATTTCCTGAGTAAACAATTCCAATGGAGGTTGGCATGACATTTCCAAGTGGAGGCCTAGAGGTGTTGATTTTCTTTTCCCTAATTTTTCAATATCCATACGAGACCACTGAGAAAAATCATTAGTCAATTTCAGGTGCAATACTAGCCATACAAATTATGATACTCAGCTATGTACTGCCAGTGATGGATGGTACAGAAGCCATGACCTGAGTCTGTAAGCTACTGAAGCTTTGAAACATCTACATGAAACTCCACGAAGATAATTCTAAGCTATGAAATTAGTTTATTTATTTAATTTATATTCGCCCAAGGCGACTCGAGTTATTATAATTATTATCTATATTCCTATGATACCCAATGCTCCTGTCATCCAATTCAAAAAAGTAATCTGTACCATTAAAAGTTGCCTGAACTGTATCATGAGCAAATACAGGAAGAGAAAGCTGAAATTATGCCCAAGCAACATAGAAATTATTGATGGTCACTAACAAACCGGTTTCAAGAGAAGAGATTCTCTGTTTGGGGTGGAGGTTGCATTCCTCTTGCAGAAGTACATCTGCAGCCCTGATTTTCAGCTGACACTGGATTGATAGAGGACAGCTGCATCAGGATTACATTTGCACAATTATGATTAGTGCAGCAGCTATTTCTATTTTTAAACTGGGTAGATTTGGAAACTATTTTTGATTTGGTTACATTTTACCTTGGCTATTGCAACATACTTGAAAGTGGGTCCACCTTAAAAAGTGTGCAGAAAATGTAACTAGTGCAAAATGCAGCAACTGAAGACTGTTAAACAATAAGAAATATCGTATATGTTATCTGAATTGCAAGGGCTTTGCAGAGAGCTTAACAACCAAAATTAAAGATATTGGCATTAACTTTTGCCAAAATGATTTAGAATCTTGTAATGTGAATGAATGCTTGTCAAGCCCAAAACCAAGAATGACAGGTGGACATTTTTCCAAGATCAGTTCTTTATTGTTTTACATCTATAGGGAAAAATCTTGCCAGACTGAGGAATTCACTATCTGCATTTACCATAAACTGCATCTACAATATATAATGTGGACTATTAGGGACGGGCTATTTTCACTCTCTTTCCCTCATCCCTCATCTTTGGCAGTTACGATTTGTAAGGCAAGATATTCTGAGGGTGGCTGCATTGCCCAAAAGTTTCTCTGGCACATGGGAAAAT
This sequence comes from Psammodynastes pulverulentus, assembly GCA_025802295.1. Lineage (NCBI taxonomy): Eukaryota > Metazoa > Chordata > Lepidosauria > Squamata > Psammodynastidae > Psammodynastes > Psammodynastes pulverulentus. The sequence goes on from JAOYMU010000098.1 coordinate 77,276,599, forward strand.
CACTCATAATTCATGAACTGCAAGGGTGGGGGGAGCTGCACACAGCCACCGTTCTGTCCTGCTTTACAAGAGCAGTCAAGATGCTCTTTCAACTTCATTTACATCTTCAGTTTAATGCATGAGGTTTCATTTTTTTATAGTGTGCATCTTACTCTTAAGCCAGTTTGATTGCTCTAGTTTGTAGAAGGTGAGATAGAAATCAAATACATTTTAATTATATAGTCTTTGGTATGATCAAAGAAACTTAATCCAATCTCTTATATAATGTGTCTCTATTTCAAATGGTTTCTAATGTTCAACATTCGATTTTGATTAATTAAAAAACATATAAATAAAAATCATGATTATTAAATCATTTTTTAAAAAAAAATCTGTGTGTATTAATTCTCACTAAATAGCACCCAGCAAAACCAATGCTTCAATTAAAACAAGCATGTTTCCACTTTTATTTTTTATTAACAATGCAAATCTAGGGCAATCAGTGTCATATATTAAACTGACCTCCCATTTTGTTGATAAAATCCTTCTTCAAATTCCCGTAGGGTTTTGCGCAATTTCTTTTTTTCACCTCTGGCTTTCCAAAGTTGTTCTAATAATTCAGGCCTAGAAACACATTGTAAGAAAATACTCTGGCTGATCAGTACCATCGTGAGTGGCCTTCTAAAGAAGCACAACTTAATTAGATAACTGATAACTTTTTTAGAAGCTCGTATCGAATAATTTTTATTTCTTTAACTTGTTCTCTTGCTAATAATTTAAAGGAAACTAAAGAAGTGATAAGTGATAAAACTAGAGTTACATTTCAGGAGACTCTTCACTGAAGAGGTATGTTCAAGAAGTTTTCTGATGTCAAAGCAGCCACTATTAGGATCGGACACTTTTCAATCTAGCAATATAATATTTTGTGTATCACTGATCTATTTTGGATTTAATCAAAAATCCACAAATGATTTTAAAAAATAAGCAGCAGTACATTTTTTTGGTATTTGCAATGTCATATTTACTTACATGGAAGCTGCTCGGATACTGGAAAGTCGAAGCTCTCGAGTTAGTTTCTCTTGACTTTCTTCAACATCAGATTCTGAGTTTTCAACAGGGCTAGTAGCAATGGGATGTATTTGGGCACTGGATTTTAAAATATCAGTCAATTCTGAAGATATCTCACCATCTTCTTCCTCTTCCTTAAAAATAATAGACAAGTTTAAAGGATTCAAATAAGGGGACATTTAAAAAAAAATTACTACTACAGATTTATGTGTCTATGGCAATTGATAGTTAAGAATTGTGTGGGCATTAATGTGAAGTCTAGTGTTAAAGCTAACAGTGGTTCTAGCACCCTGGGAAACACAAGCAATGGGAACAGCAATGCACAGTAAAGCAATGGGAAAAATAATTTGCTACTGTAAATGGTCTTTTTGTATGGTTCAGTGTTTTACAACAAAACTCCAGAGGCGCTATAAAGTATAACATAATTGTAGGTGTAAATAGGAACAGTCTAAGAAAATATTTAAAATCTTTTTTTCATCTCAAAATGTTTTAATAATACTATAAGACATCTATTATAAAATTAATTTTAGAGCATTTTTTACAGATAAATATGTATTTAAATAATGCAAACCCACTGTAAGGAAAGTTATCTGCATTCAATATTGGAATTCATAAAATAACTACATATAAGAAAGGAACCCTTTATATATGAATCTTTATCATACTTATAACCTAAATTAAAATAATGTCATAAAATCATTAAGGGCAAGATTTTTTTTTACCCAAGACTGATATAAACTCAAGCTTTTGCAGGTCTCCTACAGTTTTACAAACTTTATAGAAGTTGTGTTATCTGGGATATTCTGAATGCAGGGTGATTTGTATTAGGAAGCTCCAATATTAGGCTTCACACAAGATATTGAATAGGAGATCAATAAATCTTCAAAATTTCATGTTACAATACCTCATCCTTTGTATTAGTAACATTGGGTTAATTGTAATGTTTCTGGACAGTTATAGTGGGAAGGCCAGAGATGTCACCAAAGCAAGACTTTATATGAAACAACTTAAATCTAAACACACAGTTTTTTTATTGATTTATTAATTATATTAACAATTAACAAATCCCTAAGGATTCTCAGCAGTTTACATATAAGACCCAACATACATAAACAGAAAGTTCACAATCTTTAGTCCACAAAGTAATAAAACACACAGAACAAAGTTAAATTAGCCAAAGAAAGCTAACTAAACCAAAATAGGGGTCAGGTTTTTTCTACATTGATTGAACCAGCTAGGCTGATTCTCCTTGAGACACTAGACTACAGGAGATAAGTACCTTAAGTGCAAGCAATGTATGGCTTTATAAGTATAGCATTTGAAACTTCTTAGAAGCTATTGGCAATTAATGCAATCATCTTTATCCACAACAGATAAAATACCTTAATTTCCTCAAAGAAATGGGCTGTTTCTCCTTCTATGATAGGTTGTAACATCTGACTACGCCTTTTAGTTGATGGTGATCCCTGAAATATAATCAAAAGGTGATAATGCTTTAAAAGCTGTGTTTCTATTATATTTAGAGCATGTGCCATTCTAGTTTACATAATTTTTCTGAAACATATGGAAATTCTATCTTCACTGTTTTTATCCGAAGGATAAAGTGAGAATAAGGAATATTGACTCAAACTATAGAACTTTCATTGTGTATACACTAATGTTAAAAAGAAAAATAAAGCATGGGAGTTCAAAAGGAATTTGAATTCTTAAAACAGGAAAGCAAATGCAATAGATATAAAAGAAATGAGATGATATTACTGGAAGGCATCAACTGAAGAAAACTGCACGAAAGAAGGAAACAACAGAAAGGAAGGACTTTAATTGTATGTTAAAATATCTATCCCTGCTTAGAAATCAAAGTAGATGAAATTTGACAATACTGAAGAGTCCCTATTTAGTGTAATGTAATTGGAGAGATGAATAAAATGAATGTAAGCCGCCCAGATATCTTATGGTAAGATGGGTGGCCAATAAATTTTATAAATAAATAAATAAAAATACTATAATTAGTGCATATTATTTCCCACTCACTCAAGAAAGTACCATGTTTTTAAGAGGCATAAAAGAATAGTAACTGAGGATTTTCATTATCATAACATTTATTATAAGGCAATTTTCTAACTCTATGAAAGCTATCCTCCAAAAGATAGAGGAAGACATCAGTTTTCTCTCACTTGACCCTAGGGATTTCTAAGTGTGTGCGTGTGCAAAAGTGACATAAGACGCTAGAGTTCCTGATTACAAGGACAATTAAAATATAGATGAACAAATGTCTTAAGACTTTTAATAAGCTCAGAGTAACTGCAAATGAAATTCCACAGCAAGAGAAACAGCTGTGTATAGTAATGTATTCTATCCAACAACTCAAAAAAGCAGGATTGAAACTTGAGACTGAAATATGTTTGAGTTTAAATCTCTTAGACCATATAAATGACATCTAAGCTGCTAAATGAATTAATGGTCTGGGAAAATATGTATGAATTGTCTTTGAGAGATACTGGAGAATAAATGGCATATCTTTGAACTTAGGAGAACATGGGCCATGGCAATGTTGTTAGAAGGTAGGTTACCCCTTAGTCATCAAAGATATATTCAGTATGGAAATTAGATTTAATGGCCCAAATGTTATCTTAGCAATAGCACTTAGACTTCACAGTGTTTTACAGCCCTCTCCAAGCAGTTTACAACATCAGCATATTGCCAACTTCCAACTTTGGAAGGATGGAAGGCTGAGTCAACCTTGAGCCAGTGAGGATTGAACCCCTGGCAGTCAGCAGAATTTGCCTGCAATACTTCATTCTAACCAATGCGCCACCACGCCTCCTTATCCTTATCTATTCTTACATGGTATTAATGTTCTATTGCCAAGCATTCCAAATATATTGTAGCCATCACACCAGATTACAATATGTGCATAGAAAAGATCTCCATTTCCAACAATCAAAGCCATTTGAAAAGATAATCAAACACTTGTTGATGAATGGTAGCAACAATGAAATACATATTAAAAATTTCTGTAAATGATAAATACTTTGGAGATTGGAGTTAATTTAGAGATTGGTTATCCATAACCAATGGGCCAGGTAAAATAAGAATAAAGATTTCACTAGTTATTTCTTATTATAGTCGTGAACGTTGAAAGTAAATTACAATAATAAGCAATAATGAGCGCAAAACAAGTTATTGAGGCAAATCAATCCCAAACAGAAAATGTATGAAAAATGGATTCTATACTCACAAGGATAGGAGTAATGCTTGCTCGAGTTAACATCTGTTTCACAAGCCTGTACCTGTCATAGAGGGGTTTAACAATATGCCTGTCTTCTCTGGAAACCTGAAAGAAAGAAAGAAAGAAATGAAACACTGAAAATGAATAAAAGGAACTTGCCTTAAAACTAACAGAGCAATATAAAGATGGTAAAACTAAATCACACAGAAATAAATCAATAACAAATTGGGCTTGATAGGAAAAAAGCAGGCATAAAGTGGTCAAATAAAAGCGACAGGTATAGGTAGGGCACTTATAAAAGCTTAACTGCTCAATCCTTATCTACCCCTTTGTATTAGGGGTCCTTGCAAGACAAAACCTATCATGTGTGGTTGTATTATCAGAAAGTAGACTGTACTTCATGACTGCCCTGTTGAACAACCATTCAAGGTTATGACAGCCCTGAAAAAGTAACTTTATGTTCCACCCTTGTATTTATGATTGTCCCTGCAGTCACACAATAAACATTTGGGCACTATACAATTGCCCGGCATTTACAATCGCTGTAGCATTTCATATGATTGCCATTTTCACACTTCACACTTTTACATCTGGCTTCTGCCAAGGAGAGACAATGGAGAAGCCGGCAGTAAAATCACAATTTGCTCTCATGTGATGTCTTGCCTAACAATCAAATGGGAAGTAATATCGTAAGTCTGCTGTGATTAGGTGATGTTTCATTAGTGGCCATGTTGCTTAGCAACGAAGTGCCACTCTCAATTACTGTAGCTAAATGAAGAATACCTGTATTTAAATTTAACATGTGAGCCATATAACAGTTGTATGCAGGAATTTGGTATGTATAGCAATGAATGAATGAATGAATGGCCTCTTTGAGATAGGTTTTCACATTTTACAATGAGAAGAGGCATCATCTCAATTCACACTAGTAAAACAACCCCATTTTTTCAATTCATTAGATTTTAATTTAAATTTTTTAAAAAAATCTACAATATAAAATGTCAGCAAAATTAAACTCTTAAATGTTAGTCCTTGATTTACAACAGATCGTTTAGTAACTGTTCAAAGCTACGACAACACTGAAAAAAGTGACTTATGACCATTTTTCACACTTATAGCCATTGCAGCATCCCCATGGTCATGTGATTTACATTTGGATGCTTGATAACTGACTCATGTTTATGACAGTTGCAGTGTATCGGGGCCATGTGATCACCTTTTGCAACCTGCTGACAAGTCAAGCAAATGGGGAAACCAGATTCCCTTAACAAATGTGGCAAGAAAAGTCGTAAAATGGGACAAAACTCACTTAACAAATTTCTAATTCACCAACATAAATTTTGGGCTCAATTGTGGTTGTAAATTGAGGAATACCTGTATTCTCTTCTCAAATTAATAGTTCTTAAAATACTTCTGAATTATGTTTCTGAGTTTACATTTAGATAAATATCAATGAATGTTGATGAAAATTTTAAGGAACGAATTCTTTTAGAATTCTTAGAATTCTATTGTTAAGCTATTTTGAAGGCCGTAGTCCTATTTATTCTTTGGTCCCCAAAGCAATTCCTTCAGTCTAAAGCTATCAGAAGAAACAGTGGGGCAAGTTTCAGTGATTCTGCAAGATGATGTCAACAGTTTTTAAGTAATTTTAGGCAGGAGAGTATGAAATATTACCGGACGTCCATGCTGACTTTCATAGAACAGGAGACTTTTTTGGAGTGAAGTTTTTTCTTCTGCCAGATTGTCTTTTGTCATTTTCTATAATGGGAGAAATGAAACTGTTTTATCCTATATCCATTTTTGTTTTATACTCACTTGTGGAGCTAAAATAATAAAATCGAAATAGCTAAATTGAAAAAGAGATTATGATGAAAATATTTATAACATTTTTCTTCCCATATGGACTTCTTAAAGAAATACAGAAAAGTTTCTCAGCAGGAGAACAAAAGGCAATGCAAAATAGTCTTTAAAACTATCTGTAATATTAAAATCCATTTATATACAGGCTTTAAACATTTCTCTCAAAACACTAATCTTTTTATTCCATGTTTAAACATCACTAGGAATTCCAAAGTCAGAATGCTAGCACAGAAAGGCTCTGACCGAAATATCCACCAACTGAGCCTTTCTTGGTTGTGGAAAGAAAGCCAAAGATTACAAGAAAGCTCCAGGAGAAAAGGGGATTTTCTGTTCTTTGAACTCTTTAAGATTTCAAAACAATTTTAAGGCATCTTCATGATAAATCAAAACCAATGTAATCGGTTCATATGCTCTAGACTGCACAACCATAGAATAGTAATTTTATTTTACCATGTCCATATAAAGGGACGTTCTACAAAGGTGTATAAAACTGAGTAAAAATTTTCAAAGTAACTTGCAGCATATAGAAATGATTTAAATACTTTAATACCATTGTCAAATAAAATCAAGAATTAGCAAAGGCAGCCAATATAAGAATAAACCATCAGAATAAACAACACGTGTTTCTATCTAACCTGAAAAGTGTGTCCTTATTGTAACAAAGAAGCAAAAATCTAACATTTTAAAGCTTTGGAGTAACCCAAATTTTGGACATTGATGTTCACGTGCAGAATTATAGTCTACAGATGGTTTCCAAGTTAAATACATTTAGTATCAGGCTTATTTCTTAAATCTGAAGTTATTTGTTACATGGATGCCGAATTCCATAGCAGTGTGGTATTTTCTGAGAAGGAATTTTGTGTAATTTTTATCAAGAAGCAGAAAATATCCTAGCAGCTGTTCTCATGTTCAGACCCAACTCCATATATTCTGTAGGAATATAATATTTGGAATTTATTTAGCAAAAAAAGGCTGACGAGCAATAAGTCTATATGTAAAATTTGCTTCATTCTACGGTGAAGCATATTCCAACTGTTGCGCCTCTTGCCACAAAATATTAAAAAAATGATCCAACCTGGTTATTGCATTTCTGGTAGTCTTTTAAAATTTGAATTGTCTATTAGAGCAACAAAATCTAGGGTATTGCATCAATGAAAAAGCATCTTGTACCAATTTTCTCCAAGTGTGATATCTGCAGGAAATTTAATATTTATTTTCCATTTATATTCCCATTGCTGCATATCATTTAATGCATTCTTCATTCATTAAATCTTTGGTTTGTTTATTTTCTATATCATATTTCAATAACTTCTTACAGTTAGGCCTCAGCAGGTGTTATAGTCTGCATTACAAGCTTCGTTGGTCATCTATCTTGTTTTTGTAATTCCTTTGAACTATACAATTTATTTCAAGATGGTGAAACCAAAGGCGTTTCTGACCATTCCCGGGGAAGTCTCAAACGAATTCATATTGGCTTCTGGGTTAAATCTTGTGTTCTATACAAATTATTACAAATGTGAATGTACATACATTTTCATTTTAAAAATAATAATATTGAAGCAAGGGGCAATAAATCTGGACTTACTCCTCTATATTTATCCAATATTGTTAGGACATTATTTTTAACCAAGTAATTCCTGAAAGCCTGGACAAAGATTTGTATTTGACCAAAGATACTTATGCAAGCCTTCTAGGGGTCCTGCTTCTTCCACAGAGGTAGCCCAGTTGTAAGGTAATATAATACAATTTGTAATCCACTTCAAACAACTGGTTTGTTAGTATAATCTAAGATGTGATAAACCAAGTATTTTCTTACAATGATTTTGATTTTAAATGCAGAGAAAAAAAGAGATGGGTTTTCTAGAAAAGGCATTCCTGGTGACACAGTTGACTGTTAAGGACATAAGTGGTGTAAAAACTGCATTTTGGCTTGCCGGCTGACAATACATCTGGCTTAGACTGACTTTCAGTTTCTTTATAACAGTACTTTACTGGGCAGACAACAGTTCAGAATGATCTTTTTTACTGTTCTCATTCCTACAGAGTTCTAAAATATGATCATAGTGGTGAAGTGAATTTGCAGATTGTTTCTCCATGGTAATATTTATGCCCTAAATGCCACCACTATCAAAGAAATCATCATACAAATTTAAAAAATGTGCCTGATGGTGCCACCTATCCAGGCCATTTTTCCAAATTGGAGGTTTTGAAGCCATCCAGACCTTTCATGAATCATTTTCTACTGATGTATTTAAGGATAGTCTTAAATAAATAGAATTTAGATAGATAGAATTTAATAAACTCCTATCCTTGCAAAAATTTTGAACACTCTATCTATACAATTAATCTGGGTAGTCGTCTTTGTTAAGTAAACATAGATCAAGGCTATGTTTCACCACCACCACCACATATATAAGACAAGATATTGAGAAAGATCTGCATATTGTCCCTAAAACAGAAGTCTTCAAACTTGACAGCTTTAAGACTTGTGGACTTCAACTCCCAGAATTTCTCCTCCAGTCATATTAGCTCAAGAATTCTGGGAGTTGAAGTCCACAAGTCTTAAACTTGCCAAGTTTGAAGACCCTTGCCCTAAAATGTCAAAGCATTCTATTCCAGGGGACTGCTTCTGCAAGATGCTTCCTCCTTTAAATCACTATCAGGTTAATATTTGCCTCCAACATTATAGAAAACAAATTCCATTTCTTGTGCTGAGCCCAACGCATGCATTAGAGATTATTCATATTTCTACCTATCAAATTAATACGTCATGGGTCAGTACTATAAGCTACTTATTGAATGAGGTATTAGGAAACTCAACAGGACAATGAACTTGATAGATGCATTTTCTTTTCCGATATAGCAGCATTTGCAATACTTACTTTTATATCTTCTGGCAAGCATCTGTCAATTCGCTTTTCTTTCAGTTTTTTTAAAATTAGTTCAACAGTGATTTCTTTTGTAGGCTTCTTCTCTTTCTGAGCAACACGCAGATCATCTTCATTGTCTTCATCTTCATGGTCCAGAGATGAACCAAAACTTTTTGGAAGAGTGTTGCTTCGTGGACGTGCCTGAGGTATCAATTCATCTGAGCTTTTGTGCTTTGCATCTACATTGAATAAAAAAAAAAAAAGGAAACACAAGGTTATAGAATACAGAACATAGCTCACTCACTTTATAACTATTACCTCTAATCTGCCTAATAAAAATAGAAATGAGGAATTTAGACACTAAGCTACCTGGACCCAATGGCGCAGTGGCTAGAATGAAGTATTGCAGGCTAATTCTGCCAACTGCCAGCAGTTCAATCCTCCCTGGCTCAAGGTTGACTCAGCCTTCCATCCTTCTGAGGTCAGTAAAATGAGGACCCAGATTGTTGGAGACAATATGCTGATTCTGTAAACTGTTTAGAGACGGCTGTAAAGCACTTTGAAGCGGTATATACTGTAAGTCTAAATGCTATTGCTATTTCAGAAGTGTTTCCTTATCTAAACAGATAAAGAAAATGACCATGAGCAAAAAGGTAGGGGGAGTGAGATTAACTTGCAACCAGCTTGACTGCAGGTAATCACCCTCTGGCAGCCAATGGCCTCCAGAGGGCTAAAACAGGACTGATCAACCTGATTTCCAGCAATCGAAAGAAGGGCTAGTCTGAAGGGCTACTGAACTCTGGATTGCAGTGCAGCAGCACTCAACCGGCCATAATTTTACCAAATTTCAATCTCATAGCTCATAAAAATCATGGGCCCAGATTTTGGATGCAATCTGTAATTTAGCTCACCTCGGTTCAAAATTTGAGACACCTCGGTTCAAAATTTGTTTAACTGGATGTTTCATCTAATTTAAGGTTACACTGAGGAGAATTTTAGCGGCATATAGGTAACATTGTTTTAGAAAGTGGAATGAAATTATCATCAAATACTTTCTTAAAGAAAATTATCAATAGTCAATAAGCATGAGCTGCAGAAGTGCTGTAAGAGAATTCTATGAAAAACTTACCTTTTATTTGCTTTTTTAATTTGGTAAGCTCTGTCATCCATTTTAAAACCTTTGGATTTGCTGCAATATCAGAATACGAAGGCTGCAAAGAAAGTAATTTAAAAAATATATATAAACCACAAAACTGAACCCTGGTGAAACAGAGTGGCTCTAGGTTAGGGACTCTTTGGCTCTTGGAGAAATACCATCTTTTTGCTTCTGGAGGGCTTGCACTGCTCCAGACTGACCCAGCGCATAATATAGGGGTTCTCCTACTCAAGGAACAAATGACAGTCAGGGCCAGAGGGGCACAATTTTGCACAATTATGAGTTGTGCACCACTTACACCCATTCATGGACCAATGTGCCCATTTCACAGTCAGCCACATGCTGTAACCTCCCCTCTGGATTATTGTAATGAAGCTGCCCTTAAAGCGTATCTAGAACCTTAATCTGTGCTACTTAGTAACGGATAAATATGTTTTGTGTGTATATTATTTTTACAGTATAAAGTGATCTACATATACTTGTTATCTGAAATGCAGTTGAATCCACATTTATCATTATTACCACCATCCTGAATCAGTCAACTAACAGATGAAAGATTATGGATAATAATGTACCATATGTTGATCCAGTTTAGGTTGGTAGACAGATGATTTTGAACTTTCCAATCTAAGGATGAAAGGGAATGACTATCTGAAGTCACTCAGCTAGCTTCTACGCCTAAGGGAAAACTAGAAACTGGGTCACCCGCTCCTACTCCAGCACCTTAACACAGCACTGGTTCTCCAGGTAATAAAAATTCCTAAAGGAATAAGCAGCTTTATTTCATCATATTTATTTATTTATTTATTTATTTTTAGATTTCTAAAAATATAGCTTTCTGAAAGTAATTTAAATTCATGATTTCCCTTATTGATTTCTTTTCAATTAATATTTGAAATTCTGCTTTAGTGCTAAGAAAAAAATTAGCAATCAACAGAAAAAATAATCACAGCAATACAATAGTATTCTATAAAGGAAAACAGAAGAACATCCTCCTTTTTATCTTAATTTTGTTCAATGAACTGACATACATATACGTGTGTGTGTGTGTGTGTGTGTGTGTGTGTGTCTGTGTGTGTGTAACAATTGAGAAAAGAAAATTAAGTAGAAAAGAGGAAAGAATGGAATGATGGAAAAAAATGCAAGTTCATTTTTGTAAACTAAGAGCAAATAAATATTATCCTAAAACAGCACTGTAAAATATTAAAATAATTTACCTTGAAGTTTTTGTCTTTCTCAAATTGCTCCTCAAACTGTCTTATTTTTTTCTGCAACTTTTTGACTAGCTGATATGGAGTCTTTTCTTCCTTTCTATCATCCTTAGAACTACTAAATGCTGCTCTTCGAGTTCTGAATTTAAAAGAAGAGGTAAATGTTATAGGTACTATATATGCCTGTGCACACACATATATACATGTTCAGTTAAAAGAGGAAACAGGTATACATTCATATTTCCATTATAAAATCCATGGAACAGAGACAACAAAATTAATTTTTTACTTTTATAATATTGTCACCAATATTTACTATAAATTACTACTTTATTTCTTCTTCTTCTTCTTATTATTATTATAAATAACTTAAGGCGGCGAATATGTCTAATAGTCCTTCCTCCAATTTTCTTCACAACAACTCTTGTTGTGGTGAGTTGGGCTGGGCAGGGCTGGGTGACTGATTGGTCCAATGTCACCCAGCCAGCTTTGATGCCTAAAGCAGGACTAGAATCACCGTCTCCTAGTTTCTAGCCTAGTGCATTAACTACTAGATCAAACTGGCTGCTGAAAAGATAACATGGTTGGGTTTTTTAAAAAAGCTGTTAATCAATACACTGAATAGGGCAACCCCTTTTTCTTGCTAAAGACTTTTTCTAAAATTAGTAAACCATGACATCTAAGAACAATTATAGTACTGAAGAATCACCTTCATGAAGAAAAACAGACCTTTTCCATATAAATTGTTTAAAAAACAGAACTTTAACAGAAAAGTAGAGCAGAATGCAGAAATAAATGGATTAAAATATTTTAGCATTCTACAAGTATTTGGATCTCAATCTTATAATTATGTTGGCTAGGCTTTATTAGCTGCTTAAAAAAGTCACATAATCCATGAAAGCTTGTAGGACTACGTGCGGTGGCCTAGAAGTGGAGCTCTTGCCTCACAATCAGGAGGCTGTGAGTTCGATCCTAGGTAGAGGCTAATATTTGGAATAGACTCTCCTGTTCAAGCAAGGGGTTGGACTAGATGACCTCCAAGGTCCCTTCCAACTCTAGTTATTCTATGAATCCTAGATCATTTTTTCTGTCAATGTACATCACCCTCATTTACTTAACTTACTTCAACTGAATGTTATCGATTTAATTCACAGTTAGCATTTCTCAAAATTTTAGTACAATATTTGTTATGTTTTTCTATTCATTTTAGTTTACATGCATTAAAACATTTGGAATCTACTCATTTTTTGGAAGAAGATTCCTGGCATTCTTTTACTGCTTTCCTGTATCTTTGCTTCTCTGACAAATGATAGTGATTTTAAACAGACATTTCTATTTTTGTTTTCTCTAATCAATCAATCAATCAATCAATCAATCAATCAATCAATCTCATATTTAATTCTAAAATTAGCAAATATCCAAAGCTTGAGTTTTTTATCCATTGTACATTTAGAATCTACAATCTAAAATAATTCCATAAATCATGATGACAATACGTAATATTCACCATTATATCTGTGATTAAGAGTTAGGAGTAAGCAGTCAAGGGGTCACATTTACTGAATTATATTTAATGAAGATGCTGTCTAAATCAATAAAGTATGTATTAAAAACTCTCATAGAGGAAAACTAATCCTAATTTCACATTTGTGTTTAATGAATCTAATATGACAGTGATTATTTCGGAAAGAGACACTGGGATTATCATAGGTAGCGCAATAAAATGTTAATCTGGTATGAAACCAAATCTATTCAACTTGTATTACCAGACCTCATATGATTAATATGAAGGTTTTTTTTATGCTGTCCCAAAAACAGAACATCATGCCCCTTACTATAGCTATATCTACAGTGCAAAAGATTGTGTCCAATATCCTATCCTAGGTAAAGTATAAACTATATCATCACTTTCATATAACTAAACTTAAGCTTTATAACCAAAAATAGACATGTCAACTGTCCGGCTCTGCAGAATCATAGAAATATATAAGCCATTAAATCTGACCAACTGCTTTCTATAGAAATCCACACTAAAATATGTAACAACAAGGGCTATCTAGCCTCCACTGCACAATGATTACAATAAATGAAGGGAAACTCACTATAATTGGGTTGCAGAATTGGTTTTCTTTCTTGCCACTGTTATTATTAAAATGTTTCTTAATCCATTGTTCTGAAACTTGGATTCTGGAATCATAATTAGCAGATCTTGGCTTTTCCATGTGTCATCCCTTCAAGTTATGAAAACTACAACTGTATCTTCCTTTAGTATTCTCAGAGCTGAAGATTTCAATTTCTCTTCATATGCCATTAGCTCTAGTTCCCTAATAATAAGGATCATTCCCCAGTGATCCTTCCTTGAATCTGTTCCAATTTGTCTGAACAGTTTTTAAAGTATGGTACCACAAACCCAGCACATTACACAGATTGTAAAATTAGGTCTGGTCACATAGTGACTTAACAATTGCTTAGTGACCAAAATTCTGGCCCTGATTCTGGATGTAAGTCGGAACAACCTATACTGAATCTAACTTGCTTTCATTTCTGTCAATTAAGTCGAAAGAGTTTTGATATTTATTTAGGTTTATAAACCTGATAGACGTGCAGCTTTTTAAAAAATAAAATCTACTTGTGGATTACAGTATTATAAAGATGGCAGTAAAATCTGCAAATAATCAAATGTGGATCAATAACGAAGTAGCTAGAAATGAAGGAAGGAGGAACACTGACATATGTTTGGGGGAAAAAAACAGCATCTAAAACTTCTATGCTAAAAACTACAACTTTTTTGCAGCTAGGAAATATGTTTCCAAAGTATTAAAATAACTGTAGAATCACGGCAGTTATATACTATCTCTTCTTTTTGCTGCAAAGATGACTTTTCAAAAAAAGCTAATACATGTTTGAAGGAGTTTGAACATGCTTTTTACATAAATTTTCTATTTCATTTAAGTAAAAAATAAAACAGCTTTACTAATATGTATGTATGTATGTATACACACACAAATGTATATATTTATATAATACTTTATATTTTTGCTTTGAAGTGAGATGGGAGGCAAACAAATTCAACAACTAATTAAATAAAAATGTTTTAAAACCTCAAATGTAAAAATGTGTTCTTTTTACCAAGGTAATGAAATACAAACAATATGTAGTCAGAACTGAAGAAGTCTCCATTAAAATACCATGATTTTTTATTTTTCTCAGGTGAGGAAATTATGTCATGGAATTTCCTTTTCTTAAACTTGTACTGCTATAATTTTTATTTAAAAAAACATTTTAAGGGGAAATGTATGCATAATTAAAATCACATTTATTGTAACCTAAGAACAAACAAGAATACAAAATTATTAAAATATACACCAGATTTGTAATTTTCTTGAGATACATGGCTAAAAGTACCAACATTTTTACTCTATACACAAGTTGCAACTGAAGAAAGATAAATTTATTCCAAATTTCAGCTAATAATAAAAACTATTCAGTGGAAAAGGCAAATTCTCTTCTAGAAAACATTTTTTTTAATAAACCTACTTTTTTTTTACTCAGAAGTTTTCCAGAAAACCAAAACTTTATAGAAAACTACTTACCTAACAAAAGAAAGGGATTTAGATGAAGAATCTATTTTTTCTGGATCATGAAGGAAACGCTGACTTTGCCCAAAATCCAAACTCCGGTGTGCCAATATGGGATGACTATCTAATTCCAGAGGATGATTCATTCTTCCAGCTTGTGGAGAAAGCTGAGCTTCTCCAGATTCGTTATCTTCCTGCCAAGATTTAAAAGCAGGAAATGGCTCTAGAAGGAAATCAAAAACAAATGGCACTGGGATATTAGAAGACTGCAGGGAAAAAACCTGCAAATTCACAATGTGACTAAAATGAATAATGAAATGCACTGGAAAGCTACATGTCAAAGCAAACAAAAAGAAAATAGGCCCAATACACTTAAGACATATACAACAATCTTCCAATAAGTGTATGCGTATTTTATTAGATAATCATCATGCATTAATATATAAACCTATACCATATTGTACACTAAATATGTACCATATGCATTTTGATTATGTGCTTTAAACCAGATGAACAGGTAATTTTTATCCAAAACAACAGAAAGCACACTAAATTCCTTCAAGTGCAATAATGTATATCAATATATTTACATAAAGATTTTAGATAATGAAGTGCAAACTCTATGTTTCACTGTAATGCAAAAGACTTTACTCCTCCATATATTGATATTGAAGAAGAATAATTCTATTGAAGGCGCATTAACTGTTTGTGAAAAAAGTAAATAAATAATATTTAATATTGCACATCAAAAATGTAAATAATGTTTAAAGTGTGTGTTTGTGAAATAATTGTGTCTGTTCTAAGGAATCTGAAATATTAGAATAATCCAAGAAAAGAAAACCTTGTTATTGTCCCTCAAAAATAGCATGAATATGTGTATGTGTATGTATTAATATTAATACACACAGAGACAGTTCTTCACTCTATCTCTTTATTTACAAACAGAAATAGAATGACATAAATACTGTATTTGGTTTTCCAGTGCAAATCTTATACTTGAAAGATAATTTTGAACAATACAGTAATACAGTGACAACACAATAAGATGTTGATTAACCCACTTATACCTGCTTCCCACCAAACACCAAAATATATTTTAAGGAATCCCTTGTTTAAAATAAGTTAGTGGATTACAAAAAGCCTAACCAGACATGATTTCATGGTGTGAACTTATAAAGCTGCTTTATATGGACACTCTTCACTGGTCCAACTAGCAGAGCATGTTCCTCTCTAGTTGGCAGAGGCTTTCCCAGATTGTGAGGCAGTCTTTCCTAGTTCTGCTGGCTAAAATCATTTAACTGAACATACCAGCATGTCAACTAGGAACATTTATATGCATATCACTACACCAATCATAAGCCATGACGCTTCAGAAGGCAGCAGGTAAAAGGGGTAATTTGAAAGCAACCATAAACCATGAAAGAGGCAGTAACTGAATGTATGGCGAACCATACTTACCCTCCCCTTCTCTCTGTAGATGCATTGTTTTGAAATCAATGAGGGGAAAAGTGATAGGGCATGGCGCTAATAAATGAAAAAAAAATGGCAAAAAATACTGAAGTGAACACATCGCACAGTTAGAACAAACTATAAATAACATGTAGGAGTATAGCACCACATAGAAAGTCTTCCAGTTGATTCTGGGCCTGGTCTAAGCACTCTTCTCAACGAATGGAGCAGTTAAAAGGTGCCCAACACCATTCAAGATTAAGCCCTTTATTAATTAAAAGTCTTTCCAGAAGTGCTCCAGAGGTGACAAACAAAAAACCATGTTTAACAAAAGACAATTCAAAGAAAAATAAATTTACACACAGGACAGATTTTGCCCATATATGT
This sequence comes from Psammodynastes pulverulentus, assembly GCA_025802295.1. Lineage (NCBI taxonomy): Eukaryota > Metazoa > Chordata > Lepidosauria > Squamata > Psammodynastidae > Psammodynastes > Psammodynastes pulverulentus. The sequence goes on from JAOYMU010000098.1 coordinate 77,293,386, forward strand.
TTAAAGATAATACACCAAAATGCAGAGAAAATTCATATGCCAATTATTTATATGTCCAACATATACATTTGTCTGAATTAGCAAGATATGCATTTTTTAAAAAAAGAAGCACATTTCTGATAACACAACAGGTCTAGAAATCACTAAACTAGATCAAAATAGAACTTAACAATAAGATTAATATAAAAGAATTCATTCCAATTTGAAAAAGAGAACAGAGAATAAACAAACCTGGTTCAGGATCCAAAGAACTTTGCAGAGTACAAAGGGACTTTCAGCTTTGCCCAATAGTAGCCCCTAATCCTTCCTTGAAGTAATCCCTAAGGTCTGAGGATATTCTTGAGCTGCATTCAATTAATCACCAGAAGAGAAACAGTTCCATTAACTTTGGAACTGTTAATGCATTGCATTTCTTTGGATCCTGTTGCCAGAGTACATCAGCAGATAAAACAAGAAGCTACTGCTTAAATAAAGAGCCATTTAAGTAGTTATCTGATCAAAATACATGTTTTATCCTTATATTCAGAGGAATGTTAGAACAACCATTATCTTCCATTTGGAAATTAATATCACCATTAATAGTATCAATAGTATTAATATACTATTGATTGGTTCAGTTTGCAAGATAAGCAGAAACCATAATCTTGCACTTTGGTGTTGCTTTACTTTAAGGTTAGGTATTGTTATCCAGAAGTTCACCAATACCTTTACCACATGAATGAACAAGAGAAAGCAAGAATTACTTCCAGGCTCATTCTTAAGAGAAACTATACTTTAATAGTTTAACATAATGCAGCAGCCTATACCAATTATTAGAGGAATTACTGTTCAAATAGAGATAACTAAAATATAAGCAGCAAAAATGACATTTCATTTTTCAAAAATAATGCAAAACAGATTATATTTATGTTTTATATGTACTTAATGTACACTTACTCCTATTAGGAATCTCTTTGTGTTTCTAGAATACAACAAAAAATAACCTGAATGGCTAATCCAATGGCTGGGGAGGAATTTTATTATCTTCTCATTTTGAGGAAATATGTCCAATTGACATCATCTGGACACCCATGAGATTAAGCTACAGTTATAAAATAGAAATAGCATTTATATGCTTTATATACCGTCCCATAGCTTTTTATAACACTCTCTGTGTGGTTTATAATGTAGAAGTATTATTTGCATATTGCTCTCCACAATCTGGGTCCTCTTTTATCAACCTTGGTAATATAAAAATCTTCTTTTATTTTTTGACTACTGCAGCTTGCATGAGGTATAGAGACTACCTTTTTCAAACTATCTGGACAGGCAGAACAATAATGGTGCCTCTTTGTATAAGAGCTTCTGGGAGCAGCCTATAATATGCGGTCTTTTGATTGTTGTATGGAAAAAATATGTTTGTCCATCTATAGCAACATTACTATGACCAACATACGACAGGGTGGAAAATAATTGTAAAAGAAAAAGATAATCCTGAAATTGAATACACTGTAAAGTTTTAATATAATTTCAGCTATTGCAGATTCTGAAATTTTCTTTAAGACATTTTCATGGAAATAAAAATGCACTTCTGCATTTTATGGACCATACACTCCCTACCCCCCAAAAGAAGAATAAACCCATTCTTAAATATTACATACTAAATATACTAAATATAACAACATTAGTGTTATATTGTAAATTATAAGTTCAATTACTTCATCAGAGATGAATTTGAATGTCTAAAATAGGGTATTGGTTTTAAAATTTGCATAGTTCAACAAATGTATACATTATTCATATAAGCAGTCATAGTTATTTGCTGGCATATTATAGCCATGGTAAATACGATGGTTGCTAAGTCATTATTTCCTACATGGATGATACGTGTTTTATGTCAAGAAAAATGATGTGCAGGAACATAATAGAATTACCACCTCTTGAAATCCTTTAAAAACAATTGGATAGAATCCCATATCTCCCTTGATACGGTACAATAAAAAACACAGGAAGTGTGACGGAGAAGCTCTAACTAAGCTCCCTCATACATTCTTTTACAGTGGCAAATGGGGCTGGCATCATCGAAGTCAACATATGCTTTTCTTAGCTATTGGACTATGCAGGAGTGAAATGCCCATTACACAATTGTCATAATGATCCCCAGCAATCTCTGCAGTTTATAAATATTGAAAACCACTGATTCTTTAAAAGAATTATTAGTAGAAATCCCCACTCTCACAAACTTCAAGCAGATTAAAACAAATTGTTAAGAATTACTGACAACTTCAACTAACAATATGTGGAAGTTTCAACTTCCCAAATCAAACTTTTTATTCTACTGATTCATTTCAATAGTAATACCCATTTGAAATACATTATTAACTATAAACAAATACAAACTTATATTGATCGCATATTTGAATTTTCAAAATTAACATTTTTGGGGGAAAAATATCAAAATCAAGAATTACCTTCCCATTTGTCACCACCATTCACATTCTTCAAATCAAGATGTGGTAAAGAGGCACACAGTGTTGCTTCAGGAGCATTGTTGTTTTTGTTTTTCAATTCCTCCGGTTCATTTTTCATATTTTGATCAGAAACGTTGCTAACACAATCCTGTAAATAAACGATACACTATTACAGGGTCAGCAACTTCCAGCATACATGTACATTTTTGTTTTGTGTATTTCAGTATGTTTTCCTGACTGATAAAAAGAATGTGAAATATAAGCAAGCAATTAAGTAAACTAAAGCTTTACAGATATATGGAATAGGAACCAGACAATAGAATGTCAACCTACCTGTAAAATTAAAATTAATATTCATGTAGTTAAAAAGTAAAAGTGGAAATATATTTGTGGATATATATTTAAAATGTACCTAGATTTACAAGGGAAAGGAGAAAAAAAGAAGCTCTCACCAGAATCATGTCTGTTGTCATTTCGCTATCATCATCAAACGATATACAATCTTGCCTATAAAGGAAGTTAGGGAAGATTATTTCAGAACACTTATGATTACAATTCTCATGGTCTCAACTCAATACAGTTTAAAACAAAATAAACTTAACTTTTGTCTGATGATCCAGAACAAAGAACTTTATATTTACGATTACCCCCCCTAATCTAGCGATATTATTAATACACACAGACATGAACACACCCACCCACCTAGTATCATGGCTAGCAATACATCTGGGTATACAAAGCTGTAATTATGATTTGTCAATTTAGCTATCGTGACAAAGCATAGTGTACAAAAGAAATCGTTTGGAAAGCATTTAAAATGTTTTCTGATTATGATTTAATAATGAATAATAAATCATAGTTCAATTCAAAAAATCATGGCAAACATTGTTAAATATGTTTTTTCTTGATTTATTAAACTAAATCTGAATTTATTGCAAAACTCTGTTTTATTTGTCTTGAGAAATTGTAAAGAATCTGGTTTACTTGGTTTTGTGGAATTTTAATCAACGGTAAGCAAGATTTCTAAAATAATTTCATAATATAAAAGTTAGTTGACACAAAAGAAAGCAGACTGTCTGAGTTGAATGAGACAGAAGTTTTTATACAATATGAAATTATTTTCTTACTTGGCTCTGGGCTTTTTCCTACTCTAAAGGCAAAAATAACTAAATTTAAAATATGCTAAAGTAACCTTTCTGTATCTTGTAGCACAAAATAAGGTTACAATTCTGGCTCTGATTCTATCAACACACTAAATATACTCGGCCCAAAATATCCTGAGTATAGACATTTTATCTGTTCTTCCAGCAACAGACAGATGTCCTCATACTAAGGAAACCAATTCTGGAAAAAAAGTTCCTCATAAAGATAACCTTAATAAAAAGTATCTTGCCCAAGACCCAATGTTCTCATGTATACTGGAGTACATACTTATTTCCAAAGGATTCTTTATCTTCACTTCCATCATCACATGGCTTCAACAATACGCCTGCAGCCTATTGGTGAAAACAAAGACCTTAGCATGATAACCACCATTCTGTTTTAAGAAAGGAAGAAAGCTGCAACATTCTGTGGTTCTAAGGGAATTTAAAATTTATTTTAAAACTACTTAGTTACATTAACTTCTGAGGGAAAAACTTTTGAAATGCCCTGCTGAAGTATGCTAATATAGATCAACTTGAGGCTTGAAGATGTAAACAAAATACTAACCACAAGGATTCTGAGGACTTGTCTCAGCTTATGCAGAATGAGCCATCTGCTGGACTCTAAAAGATACTATTAATCCTTGTTACTAAATAAAGCAGCAGCATGGACAGAACGTTGCTGGCAGAAAGCACTCATGCCACTAATAAAGACACACAGTTAAAACTGGCTTATCTGTTAAATTTTAATTTAAAAATCTGCATTTAATACAATGAGAAAATCACATTAAAAGCGATTATTGACTAATCCTTGTGGGCAGCTGATAGAGAAAAATACTCAATTCACTGCTAAGCAGTAATAGCGCTTCTTAATATAGCCTCTCCTCTGTCCCTAGGATCTGAAGATAGCTAAACATACTTCAGATAGTTTTAAATCATTCGCTCTTTTCCTTTTTAAGTAAAGCAACATTTTATACCCAGGATAAAATGAGGGAAGTATTCAGTTCCCAAAGCCCTAACCCAAATGCTTGAAACATGTAATTTTTAATGTGACAGAAAGAGAACTTTAAGTAATTGGAAATAACAATTTAAACTGAAATAAATTATATGTACATTCTGACTCCACCCATCTTTTGGAATACAATTTCCAGCACAACAATTTGAAGGACAAATGTCCATATCATCCTAAAATTGTCAGATATTTCTGATATTAATGGGGCTAAATTTTCAAATAAACAAACAGGCCATTGTAGACAAACTTTTCAGTTTGAAATAGGTACTAAAGGCAAGTTACTTCTCTCAATTTACGGTTTCTTGATTTGTTTGGGTTTTTTTTTTAATTCTTCAGTGTCATTTTCTGAATATTACACGTAAAAGCCACATAAAGATTATGCCATTCCAGGAGTAACTTGGCAGTTTTTCAGAAATCGTGCAAGGAGTTCTGGAACTGATATTCCAGATGAAACTTGTTTATTTGGGGTATTAAAACCCCCAAAGCACACTGAACTACTTCCAGTTTGGAGAATTGCAAAAACAAACTCCACCAAAACCATCCTTGAAAAGAGAGACTCTTAACGTCTTAACGTTCTCCAGAATGCCCTGTCTCTGGAAATTATAAATTTTGCATATCCCTAATATATTTTTTCTATTTCTAGGGCTTATATCAGAAGCCATTTACTATTATTATAAACATATGCATTCAATTTCTTGGCTCTTTTGATTTGAAGCATTCTGTAAAATAACAGCATGGTCTTATTTACATCCGTTATAATGTAAGGAAAGGGCAAAACTATTGTAAATCACAACTGAATGTCATATACATACTAATATTTGCATTTTCCAGAGAAATTCCTTGAAAGAGTACATATAGGATTCTTAATGCAACTACTTTTATTAATATTTATAATATTCATATAATGGTAGCATGCTAATACTATGTAGCATGCTAATACTATGTAAATCTTAGTAAAAGAAGTTAACAAATGATTCTAATATAAAATTAAAGATGAATAATTCAGCTATGCATTGCTAGGGTAGTATAGTAATTGAAAATCCTCCGCAAAACATGCTAATTTATAATGAGGAGGACTACATTAATTAGTTTCCTACAAAGCTTTAGAAGAAAGTGGTAAATTAACTATAAATTGTCATTTTTTTCCTTTTTTAATTCTGAAAATTTTCTATAGACCTGAAGCTTTTTTACAATAAAAACTGCTTTTTACCACCCTGTAATTCCTTAATTCAGGATAGAGTCACAGCGACTGGATGGAGCTGAACATTTACTGGCCAGATGCCCTTCCTGACACCACGCACTGCAGATTATCTCTCTCTCTTTTTTTTTTTTTTTGAGCCCTAGGAGAGAAACATTTGCTGCTACCTAGGACTGAACTCTCAATCTTCCAAGTGGGAGGCAGGCGTCTTCACCACTAGGCCATCACGCCACTCGAAGCTTTTCTACAGTGTCTTTGCTAATTTTTCCTTTAACTTACATTCACTCAGAAGTAGGATTCTAAAAAAAAAAAAAAGGTATTTTGCAATATTCTCAGGAGTGTAGCTCTTGAAAGAGCATGTCACATAGGACAGGGCAAAAATTATATATTTTGCACAAGCACAAATTATTTGTTTTGTTCTAACACTGCTTAAGATTTGTAGAAAGTACTCCCCTAAGTCTGGACACTAAATACATAGATATAAGGAAATACATATTTATAAATATCTTCAAACATGATCTAAAATTTAGCCTTCATTTTGGGTTGGAGGGGCGGCTCCAAATTGGTCAGCTGCTTTAAATTTCTAGGCCTTGGTAAAAGTGTCCCCTGTTGCCTTCTCTTTTGGTCTTTTTATAAATATATATTGTATGACAGTGAAATGCTTTCGATCAGATTCAAAGGGAAAGAAGTGTTTCAAAGCATTCACAGGTATACACACTCCATCTGTAAGCAATACTTTAATATACGTGTGTCTTTTCCAAAGTTACGGAAGGCAGTTATTCACGCTCAGAAAGATACAGCTGCTTTGAGTTGCTGAGAAATGTTACGCAAGCTCCAGCTATTAAACATATTTTAGTTAGTTAGTTCACTTTATTGTCATTGTACCTCGTACAATGAAATTAAAATTTCCCCTTCAAAACAGAAATGCTGTAGTGAAATTGCAATATTTGGAACTCACAAGTGTTCACATGATAGTGAGCAGACATAAA
>JAOYMU010000098.1:77309514-77321261 GCA_025802295.1 Psammodynastes pulverulentus
CGCGGACTCCGAAAAAGGTGCCGGAACGCAGTACCGCTGCGTTCCCACAGAAAAAAAGCCCTGTATATATATATAAAAACTAGGGATGACATGATGGCAGAGTTCCAGTGTTTGAGAGGCTACCCCCCAAAAATGAGGGTCAACCTATTTTCCAAAGCACCAGAAGGCAAGACAAGAAACAATGGATGGAAACTAATCAAGGAAAGAAGCAACCTAGAACTAAGGAGAAATTTCCTAACAGTGAGGACTATAAACCAGTGGAACGCTTTGTCTTCAGAAGTTGTGTGTAAAAGCCCCATTGCTGGAGGCTTTTAAGAAGAGACTGCACAGCCACTTGTCTGAAATGGTATAGGGTCTCCTGCTCAAGCAGGGGGTTGGTCTAAAGGACCTCCAAGGTCCCTTCCTACTCTGTTATTCTGTTCTACATTCTATGTCAAGGGAGGGAATGACAATGGACGAGAGAGGCTCCTGGGGGCTGAAGGGACAGAAGTCTACAGGGACTGAAGCTTTGAAAATCTGACTTGAATACATCAAGGCAGCTCAGCAATCGTGCAACTGGCTGGGTGGGAGGAAGGAAAATCAATCAGCCAGCCTCCCAACCCCCAGGATAATTCCCTGAAAGAGTTCTTATCTGATTCCATAGTGGCTTCCCTGAATGGCAGATGCCAAGAACTGCCAACAAATATACAGGTAGTCCTTGACTTAACAACAGTTCATTTAGTGACCATTCAAAGTTACAACGGCATGAGCCACAGTGGTGCAGGGGTTAGAGTGCAGTATTGCAGCCTACTTCTGCTGCCTGCTGGCTGCCTGCAATTTGGCAGTTCGAATCTCACCAGGCTCGAGGTTGACTCAAACTTTCATCCTTCTGAGATCAGTAAAATGAGGACCCAGATTGCTGGGGGCAAGAGGCTGACTCTGTAAACCGTTTAGAGAGGGTTGTAAAGTGCTGTAAAGCAGTATATAAGTCTAAGTGCTATTGCTATTGCTTATTGCTATTGAAAAAACCGACTTACGACCATTGTTCACACTTACTACTATTGTAGCATCCCTGAGGTCATGTGATCAAAATTTGGACACTTGGCAACTGGTTCATATTTATGATGGTTGCAATGTCCTGGGGTCATGCGAAATCTTCTGATGGGCAAAATCAATGGGGAAGCCATATTCAACAATTGAGCCACTGACTTAGCAACTGCAGTATTCACTTCACAATGACAAAGGTCGTAAAATGGGGCAAAATTCACTTAACAAACATCTCAACTACAGAAATTTGGGGCTCAGTTGCGGTTATAAGTCGAGAATCAACTGTACTTGGTACATTGTACCTCTCACAATGATTCTAATATGGCTGTTGCCTGGTCATCTGCAGCCTAGACTTAGGGCTTTTCACGCAACTGCAATTGGAAGTGGAATTCTTGAGTTATGACTGGTGTGCAAACTTTCAGCAGCAGCCTTGTTACACTACAGGCTGTGTTATGGACCTTAACAGAACAGAATAACAGAGATGGAAGGGACTTTATAAGTCATCTAGTCCAATCCTCTGCCCAAGCAGGAGACCCTACACCATTTCTGACAGATGGCAGTCCAGTCTCTTCTTGAAAGCCTCCAGTGATGAAGCACCCACTACTTCCAAAAGTAAGCTGTTCCATTGGGTGATTGCTCTCCCTGTCAGAAAATTTCTCCTTATTTCCAAGTTGAGTCACTCCTGGTTCAGTTTCCATCCATTATTCCTTGTCCTGCCTTCAGGTCCTTTGGAAAATAGCTTGACCCCTTTCTGCCTGTGGCAGCCCTTCAAATATTGGAACAGTGCTATCATGTCTACCCTGGTCCTTCTCTTCACTAGACTAGCCATGCCCAGCTCCTGCAACCGTTCTTCATCATGTTTTCTTCTAAAAAAATGAAATTCCCATGAAAGTTACCTTGAGCTCTTGGAAAAAAGATGGGAATTAATTGTCAGAATGATACATATAAAAATCCAGCACACCTAAACACATCAAGCTGAGGGAGGATCATAGTAATTGGTAATTAGTAATCTCATAGTACTGTGTTTCTCCAAAAAGATGATCCACCTTGAAAAGAAGCCTTATCATGTTTTTGAGAACATGCAATCAAATTAAGCCCCACCCACAAAATTAGCCCTAATTAAGACCCCACCCATGTCAGGGTGCAGGGATTGAGGTGAGGCATACAGGTAAAAAATAAGAGTGGAGATTGGGGGGGGTGGAGCTGCCCTACTTACCAGGCCTTGCACACTCCAAGATCTGCCTCACTTTCTTCTGCAGCCACTTCTTCTGCCACCACTTGCCGCCGCTCACACGAATCGCCCTGGCCTCCGTTTCACCTTCAGATGCCTGCCGGAAAGCCCTCTGCAGCCGATAATAGAGATCTGCAAATGCAGAGATCAATCTGGAGCTCTATTATAGGCTGCAGAGGGCTTTCCAGCAGGCATCTGAAGGCAAAACAGAGGCCAGGGCGATGTATGCGAATGGCGGCAAGCAGCTGCAGAAGAAGTGGGCCAGCAGCAGACTCCTGCTGGGTGGGGCTGTCAGTGCTACCACCGTGAGGTGAATCAATAATTAGAACCCTCCAAAGAGAAGACCTAGCCATTTTTTCAGGGGTCAAAAGAAAATAAGACCCGGCCTTCTTTTGGGAGAAACACAGTAATTGGTCTGGGAATAGGAAAACCTGTAATCAAGTCCCATGATTATGGACCTCACTGGGTGACCTTGGGTTAGTGATATTCTTTCTTAACCCGGTCTATCATAGGGTTATCACGGGGAAGATAACAGCCACCTGAAGTACCTAAAAAAAACATAAATGTAATGATAAACCAATATTTGAGATAGTTGATATTTGTGAATCTTTCCCACCAAGACTTCCTTCACTTTTCAGTATTGCATTTTGGGGCACTGCAGGTGGGAGGATGATTATGAATGCTGGAAAATAAAAGCATGGACAAAAGGGCAGATGCCCAATTGTCCGAACAACAAAACAACAGGTAAAATCCTCTGACTTCCCCCACTTTCTTTTCTGAGCACAGGCTGGTGTCTGTTCTCTGACTAACTTGGAGAAGATTGGAAGAAGACCTATCGGGTCACTATTTTCCATATTTCTCCTTATTTTTAACAGGAGGACAAGTGTTTGACTTCCAGCCAGTTCCAAATGATTTTCTTTTTCTCTGCCAGTAAATCTCTCTGTGAATCAGGCTCTAAAATAATTTCCCTTTTGCCTCTTTAACCCATTTCTGAAATGGGGAAATGCATCTTTTGCTGCCTCCATGTGGTTTGTTGATGAAATAAGCTGATTGTTGGAAACCTGGTAGCTTCTTTTCCATGGCCTTCGGTAGCATCTGGGAAAACTTCATGAGCAGGAACAGCCTTGTATTCTGCAAAAATCTTACATATTTTTGACTATTTTTGTAGTCCATATTTTGGACATATTTTGGGTGTGAAGCAAGTCAGCTTAATTCTGACTTGCTTAATATCCCACACTGGAAGAATGTGGAGATATTTTGCATTGTAGAAATTGAATCGATCATTTGGGTCATAATCAGTGCATGTGTGTGTGTATATATATGTGTGTGTGTTTGTGTTTAGTAATACAAAACAATGTAACATTCAACTATCCCCATCAGCACTTCTGTCTCAGACCTCCTTGAGTTTTACAAGAAGAGTGGAATAACAGTGAAAACTTAAAATAAGATAGCCAACTTTGGGGAAACAAAATATAAAGTGGATTTTCCAGATGTGTTTTAGTGTCAGATATTTTATAGACAGAGAGCAAGAGAAAAATAGCACATATTTACCTTTTACAAAGGAAATCAATGCCACAAAAAAGTGACATAAGCAACATAACCATTAACTTATAAGATAGGATCGCTGGGAGTTGGGTGGAATATGTACAGTATATAATAAATTATTATTATTATTATTATTATGGTTCATCACACAGTCTGCCAGATGTTTAGACTAGATTTGGCATTTTTTCCACCTATTGTATCCTTCCCAAAGATCTGAGATAGGCAGATGTTGCTATTTGATGGTGTTAAAGATATCACCACAGGATGTAAGCTACTCCAAGTAACGTTCCTTTTTTGCAACTGATTGGTGGTAATTTTATCAATGCTGGTGGTATTCAAGTTGTGCTACAATTGTTTGAGGATTATACCCAGGACACCTATTACAATTAGTACTATCTTTGATTTCTTTTGTTATTATTATTAATTTAAATTTATCAACCATTCAATGGATTATGGATAGCACAAATGGACTCTAGATGAATTGGTGTTGCTCTTGTTGTTATTGTGGTGATGAAACAGATGAGTTGTTCCTTTGATCAGAAATTATATGTGTCAGATTTGGAAGGCACAATGCAGCAAAGAGCCATGGTGATTAAACACACATATACAGAAGAATGGGGAATTGTATTTAAGAGTTGCTCACTTGGGCAACTCTTCTTGAAACTTTGGAGCAATCCATACATTAGTTTTATGTAATAATTTGCACTTGCTTAGCAATCACAGAGATAAGGTTAGGGCATGACAAAATATATATATTAAACCAGGCCATTTTCTAGAAGAAAAGTGAGTACCGGTAAGTCCTGACAATGGTTAAGTCACCAGGACAGAAACTGGGAGACCTTGAATTCTAGCACTGCCTTAAGCTTGTAAGTTGGCTGGGTGACTTTGGGCAATCACTCTCTCTTTCTCAACCCAACCTACCTCGCAGAGCTGTTGTTATGGGGAAAATAAGAGGAGGAAGGATTTGCTATCTTGAATTATTGATAAAAATAAAGATGGGATAAAAAAAATCTAGAATCAAATGAATATAAAAGTACACTCATCCAAGTACATATCATAAACTAAATGGATATGTGTGTATGAAATACAGATAGCCTTCGACTTACAACAGTTCATTTAGTGACGGTTCAAAGTTACAACAGCATTGAAAAAAGTCACTTATGACCAGTGGTGGGATTCAAATAATTTAACAATCTAATGAACAAGCTGGGAAGGCGTGGCTGGGTGATCATATGACTGGGTGGAGCTCAGGCGACAGTAAGTCTGGGCGTACTGCCAAGAACCAGCTGTTATACGGGTTAACCAAGAGGCAGTTTCTGTAAGCAGGGCAATAAAGATTAGGCTAGAAACAACCCCAGAATGTTTCCTTCCTGCCTTCCTTACAGGATTTGCCCTGTAAAGTGGAATAAAACAAAAGGAGATTTCTTCCAACAACCGGTTCTCCGAACTGCTCAGAAAGTTAAGAACCGGTTCTCGCAAATAGGTGCGAACCTGTTGAATCCCACCACTGCTTATGACCATTTTTCACACTTATAACCTATGCAGCATCCCCATGGTCATGTGATCAAAATTTAGATGCTTGGCAACCGACTCATATTTATGTGGCTGCAGTGTCCCTCGGTCATGTGATTCCTTTTTCAACCTTGTGTCAAGCAATGTCAATGGATAAACCAGATTCACTGAACCATCATATTACCAACAACTGCTGTGATTCACTTAACAACTGTGTTGGGAAAGGTCATAAAATGGGGCAAAACTCAAGAAAATGTTTCACTTAGCAATGGAAATTTTGGGCTCAATTGTGGTCGTAGGACTACCTGCATTGGGCAGGTTGCGCAACCAGTTTCAAGGGCAATAGGACAGATGATCTCAGAAGATGAATGGAAATACTGTAGAAACAAGATTTCCAAAAAGCTGACTTGGATTGCTGCTTGTCCCAGTCCCTTAACTAATAGAAGATAAATGCTGATTTCCACATCATTGGTGTTAAATCTGACATTTTGTATTCAAAGAGAATAACATTAAAATTCCTTATTCGAATGATAAAGAGACTGTACCCATTGTCCTTAAGCAAATTCTTGCTTGTGTTTGTTTGAGCAATATATCAACTTGAGAGAGACCCTCTAGGAGCTGTGTCAGTGGATAAGGTCTACAGGAAATGGGTGTATATTGCCTCCTGATTTTGTCAGAAATGCCAAACTTAAAAACTAAAGGCAATGTAAAGCTGCACACTTTCCCCCTGACTTCAGAGAATGAAGTGGCTGCTGCAGAGACATCCATCTTAAAATATTAACATCTGCTTTTGCAATTTCCATTGAGGTTGCCAAAAACGTAGCCTAACAGTGCTGTGCGAGGCTCAGTTTACAAAGCTTTTGGACAACTCCCCACTCGAGTTCAAACAAAGCTTCAATAATATTTAACATCAATTTGCCCTCTTGATTAATGTAAAACGTTAGCAGTTCATATTTGCATCAGGTGTCTCCCACAAGATGGAATAAATGGAAAGTTAGTCTCAACTAGTTTTGGTCACCCATATAGCCCTACATTCTTACATAGCCTGCAGGCTCTTCTTTTTGGGGGTGGGGTCGGGGGGTAGACAAAATCCCTACAAAATAACTTATACTTGCGTGCACCATACTCTACAGCAAAATATAGACATCTCAATATTATTTGAAACGAAACCCACAAGCCTAGAGACTAGCTGAGAATATATTGGACTTGCTATTTCTGGAAGTAAACTCAATACTGAAATGCTTCTTCATCATCATACATTTAAAATGATTTAGACCGGCCTTCTCTGATTTGGAATAGGTTTACAACAAACTATTAGAATTTTAATAGAATAGCACCATCTGCCCTATTCAAAATTACCAAAGTTGGGTAAATAATACCTCATCTGCAATCATGGCCTTCCAGGTTGAAAGGAAGGAAGGGGGAAAAAAACAGAATAACAGAGTTGGAAGGGACTTTGGAAGTCTACTAGTCCAACCTCTTGCTCAAAGAGGAGGTTGTATACCATTTCAGACAAATGGTTGTCCAATCTTTTCTTAAAAACCTCCAGTGTTGGAGCAACCACAACTTCTGGAAGCAAGATGTCACACTGATTAATAGTTCTGTTAGGAAACCTCTCCTTAGTTTCTATTCATTGCTTCTTGTCCTGCCTTTAACTGCTTTGGAGAATAGGCTGACCCCCCTCTTCTTTGTGACAGCCCCTTAGATATTGAAACACTGCTATCGTGTCACCCCTGGTACTTGTGTTCATTAAACTTGACATACCAAATTCCTGCAACCATTCTTCATGTTTTAGCCTTCAATCTCCTAATCATAAGAGACAACAATAAATGCATCTTGAATTTCCCTTCCAATTCTCTATAGTGTTATTTATTATTCATCACAATATATTAATTAATCCTGAAATTTATGAAGACAGAACTATCCAATTGATGAAACAGAGCTGAAGACATTTATGGTATCAACATGTAAAAGTAAATATAAACCTAACATACAAGGGTCAAACATTATTCTAGACAATCTTCAGTACATAACAGATTGGCAATGAAGAAACTACAGAAATATGGCTAGCTATGTGTGGGCTTCCACTGTGCCCTCAGTTAAAAATTATATGCAATGAAAAGGTTAAATCCTGAATTAATCATTGTGTATGTGTATGACCATTTAGGGTTACACTAGAAAGCAGTTGGATATTGAGAAACTATATGGAATTACAGCAAATTGTCAGTTTCATTTTTCCTATTAAGAGACTATGTAACTTTATTTAGTAAGACACAATTAGTGTTTTGACTTCATCTAACATTCTATATATTAATATACCTTTGTTTCCCTCCTTTTGTTAAAATATATATGTTAATATTATTACTCACAACATCAACATATTAAATCAGGAAACAAATTTGGAGTCACTACAGGAATTGAAACACCACCTTCCCCCAATAGTCCCCTAATGCCCCAGCATTATTATGGCAAAAGCCATATTTACATTTACATTTTGCAGTTTTTCTTCAGGAATCAGGGTAGCCATAGTGGGAATGCTGGATCCTAAACATTAACTAAATTCATTTTACATTCTTACAAGGAATGTAAGAATATAAAACAGCAAACAAGTCAGAACTTTCAAAAATTGTTTCAAGCTAAATTAAGTGTTCATTTTGGCTCATGCCAAGTTCTTGAATGAAACAATAAAAATACAAAACTATTACTTCATTAAATTGTGAACTGTTGTATGATATCCTGAAATTTTGTCATGAGTCCGTAATTCAAAATGCAACTATTTTAAACTCTATTTTGCATTATGAGACAATCACTCTGGTCTAGATGAAGGAAATTCAGGTCCGAGATCTTTGTGTCAATTTGACTACATTACTGTATCTAAGTCTGGCTTCTGTGACAGAATGGTTGGAAAGTTGTTTCCAAAATTTTGCATAACTAAAACGCTAAAATTCAACTGTAAAAACAGGAGCATATATAGTATTGAAGTATACTACAGTGTACTGCCTAGTAATACCATCCTTAGTATCTTTGCTGATACCTTGTTGAGGCTGAAACACTACATGACTCCAGGATGCTCTCCATCATATCTTGAGGCTCTGTATCTTCCCTATATTTTGGATCCTCTGTGTTTTCTTCCTCTTCCTCTTCTTCTGGCAGTTCTTCAGACTGCTCAAGCTTTATATCATCTTCATCCAACAAATCATTTATCTTTAAAAAAAAACAAAGAAAGAAAAACAAGTAACATCAAGATCCCATTTTCTCAGATAAAACAAATTATTAAATTCTACACACAGGAGGGAAAATGAATGTTAAAAATAAAGTGGATCAAACTTTATTGATACCTATGTTTTGGATCTCAACTCAACAAAGAAAACATGTATCAATGAACCCCTGGACTCGTAGCCAGGGGAAATGACTATGATATGTAATTTTAATACAAGAAGAAAAACAAAGACATCTATTTCTTGAAGAAAGGCACAAGATTTTTAAGAAATTTAATGTGGACCTTCTTTAAGTAAAGCACACATAATATCATGAAGAGCAGCATTTGTCTCTAGCTTAATAATACTGAAATCTCTGCTCTTATTTCTGAAAGCAATGAAATGAAATCTCAATCTAACATAGATGCAATAGACTAAATTTGTGTTCAAATTTCACCACCAATAGGTAAGTCATCTATTTCCAAAGTCTGCCTGGACACACTGATTCTGTGCATATGTATTTTTCTTTCCTCTTACTAGCTTTCGTGCTTATTTTTCCAGTAGGAGACAGAGGGGTTAAAGAGTAACATTAAATGAACTGGTTTACATAACTATTTTTCACGCTGCACTTGCAGAGAAAGAATTTTTACTTATTTTATTGTATTCATTAAATTTTTATGCCACCCATCTCTCCTCTAAAGTGACTTAAATAAACTCTGTACATATAACTGGAGTATGCTATAATTATTACTACTAGATGAATGAACTGAACAAAACTCTTGTTTGCTAAACCATGTCTTAGTTTAAATATCAACAATTTAAATCATGGCACTCCACATAATGTATTTGAACAATTACACTATGCAGCTAATAACTGCATTTCTGCAAATAGAACATCTAACATTACTTCAGAAATTTCGTTTTGGCTACTCTCTGGAGTATATAAGAAATAATAGGGTTCTATTACAACCCAGCTATTTCAAGCATCTTCTGCATATGATAAAAAAAGTTAGGAACATAAATGAAGCCCAATTAGTAAACTCAAATAAAATTTATAAACACATCTCACAGTACATTTATACAGCAAAACATTTCTATTTTTACATATTAGAAATATTGTGTCTATCCAAAAATGCATTAGTTTCTTACCTGCTCAGTTACTGAACTTAAATCATTAGATGAGAAATCTTCCTCTTCATTTTCAAAGAGTTCATCATAATTCTCTAGCAGTCCTGCCATTATTCTGCTAACAAGTTCTTGCTCTTTCAGATCCTCCACATCTGTGTAAATGCTTTAAGAATGTCCAAAACTAAATTCATGTTTTTAACATTATTTTATCAAATGTTGTTAATATTTCCTACTCCAGGGTTACCAGAGGTAAAGGTTAAAAAGGGCTGCCTATATACCATTTTCCTCCCTAAAGCTACACAACCTTCTAAGAGCACCATCTACAAGAAATTACCATTTTGGTTTGTCTAGCAAACAGGGCCACTGCTTGAATTAACCGATTCAATTTTGCCATTCTGAAATTAGGAAGAATGAGATCTATTCATCACATTAATCAGAAAATGATTTACTATGCATTTTGAGCAACTAATATAATTGTGGAATTACACTTGAAAAAAATAAGTAATGGACATATCCAATATTTATACAAAAATTGAGTTTTGTTGATTTAAAGTAATTAATTAACAAAAGTTTAGCAAAAGAAAAAACTTATTACACTATTTCAATAGAAAAGCTAAATTTAAGCATATAATTTTAACATAATAATATTTAATAGAATTTGCCAAATGGATAGAATTAAGGAAGGTAAAATAAGTTACTTAATTGTTAAATTACAGGAAAAAATTCTTAAATACACTTTTACTCTAAAGTTTCATTAGGGGAAGGGAACAATATCTTACTGAAAGACATCAGGACCAAAAACTGCAGCCAATGAAGTTGCAGACCAAATCTCTTCATGATGTGATGCTACATTAGCTAAAAATCTACACAGAAATTTTAATAAACTGTAATTCACAGGCGGAAGTTGTTGCAAGAGGAATCTTAATTTTCTTCCAAATTCATCTTCATTATAATCTGCAAAGTGTGATAGAATTTTCAATAAATTTTAATGCACTGTTCCGCATTTGATAAATTTCAATTCAAATAGCAGAATGAAGTTTCATGCAGAACTGTTCAATTCCATTTTAAATATAAATGTTACTTTTAAGTAAAAAAAAACACTTTTCAGTAATTGAAAATTTTTCACCTCATTTTCTACCCCTGATTTTAGCAATCTTTCCTATCATCTCTACTTTGTTGTATAATTATGTTAGTTTTATGTTATGTTTATCTTTGTCAAATGGATTTAAATTATCTAAATAGATATGTAGAGAAAATATATTTTAATATGTAATAAAAACTCCCATCCTCTTCCAAGTATTGCAGTCATTTTATACCAGGAATTAACATCTGAAGCTGTTACTACTTCTATACAGTTTGCTATATTTTAATATTTTAATTCTGTAAATATATTTTCCTCTTGCTGTTAACCAAAACCCAAACACCAGGAGAACGCACAGATACCAAGTTATTAAGTTATTTATTTCTTCTGCCAAATATGTATCAAAAGTATATCAGATTGGCTTTGAAAGAAGGTATTATTAGACTGAAAAGAAAACAAAACACTGGATAAAAAGATCTATATTTAAATATAGTACATGCAGCAATCAAGAGCTATTTTCCGATTCTGTTTATTTATAATGGTTCAGAGAACTCATGCACATTGCTCAGTTGTTCAAGTTTAGCTCTTTATTTAGCCCTTGTTATGCAGGTCTCTGTCAATCTTTTTAAGAAGCTGCTTCAATGCCTTTTTCCAGTTATCTGAACACACAAGTATATGCACAGAAAAGATATCTGTCAGAATCCTTGCTAAAACAAATGCTCAGAGGACCTAGAAGGCAGCTTCAAATGAGTGCATCAAACCTTTAACAGATAGTTGCCCTTGACATTTCTGAACAGCAAGTTCACAAGAGCACATTTGCTTGCCTTGCCAAGCATTCCTGAAATTTTCAAACCTATATCTACCTACATACCAAGATATGACAGTCACTCTAAATCTATTTTGATTATCAATATTAAGAAAAATATAGTTTATTTAGCAACTGATTGCCAAATACAGTGGAACCTCGGGTCGCGAACGCCTCCGTTCGCGACCAATTCGGATGGCGAACAAAAAATCCATCCAATCT
>JAOYMU010000098.1:77413256-77437332 GCA_025802295.1 Psammodynastes pulverulentus
TTTCTTTCTTTCTTTCTTTCTTTCTTTCTTTCTTTCTTTCTTTCTTTCTTCCTTTCTTCCTTCCTTCCTTCCTTCCTTCCTTTCTTTCTTTTCTTGAACACATCATCATTTTATCCATTGTCTACCCATTGCAGAATAATGGCTTCTTCCACATGTTTCCAGCCTACATGGTCCTGAGCTTTCATTTGCCAATTGGTCCCGCAATACTTGCTGCTCTCATTGATCCATCTTGTTTTAAGTCTCTTTCATGGGCATTTTTTTTTACCAAGTGAGATCTATTTTATGACTGCCTTGGTCCACCTGCCATCAGTTCTTCTTGCTATGGGACCAGCCCATTTCCATTTCAGATCCTTTACCCTCTTGGTGATATCATATACTTTCATTTGTTCTCTAGTCCATGTGCAGGTCTTTCTATCTTGTCTTGTAATGCCGAGCGTGCATTTCTTTGTGCCACTCGCAGCTTTTGTATCGATTGTGAGGTTAGTTTCACTGGCATATATTAGAGCAGGTAGCACAGACTGATCTAAAAACTTTTCTCTTCAGGCATACACACATAAAGTACACACACACACACACACACACACACACACACACACACACGCAGCGTCTATGTATATATACACACAGACACGCACATAAACAAATAAAGAGAAAGCTAAAAGTGCAAGAAAAACAAGTAAAATAAAAATAGAAAAATGATAGAGAAATTTCCACTAAACTTCTTTACATCAGTTCATTACTATTAGATTTACCTCTTACTCGATTGCCTTTTCTCTGATAAAAGAATTCAGTTAGATAGTCTTTTTTTGATCAAAGTCAATTAGTCACCTCAGCAAGCTGAATCTTTCCATCTTCGTGCATACCATAATCTCACTGCAGTTAACATGCAGTAACAGAAAGAAACTTTCTCCCCCAACTGTTTGTCTATCAGTCCCAAAAGATTAATCTTTGGTCTCAATTTTAATTTTTAACATTCTCTGAGCCAATTTTCTAGCTATGTTACATACTCATCAAATGTTCATGTTCCAGATAATTTATCTGGTGACATACAAAAATTCTGTTTAAAATATAACATAGTATAAACTTCAATGCTTTCAATCACATATTTCCCCACTGTTCCATTTGTATATTATAACCAAAGCTTTTGCTTATTTTATCATACATTTCTTGTATGATTCTGTTTCAAATTTCAATAAAAGTTTATACATTTTAGCAAGCACATGTTCATCATTTGTATATAATTCTACTTCAAATTCAATTTTATAAAGTTTAAAACCATAATTTTTGTCTACTTTAATCTTTCTAATAACTGTGAATAAGAAAACCATTGACAACTGTATTCTTCTACTACCAGCTCCTCTTGATTTTATTTTAAGTTTTTGTTGACAAAATTCTAGTATCTCACAATACATTAATCATTTGTATTTGCTATTATTTCTTATCTAAAATATGGTCCTTGGCTGAGAGCCACAAAGGCATAGTATCCTATTGGCTGTTTCATATATAAAGCCAACTTGATATACTTTGTAGAGACATAAAGTTTAGTGATGTTTAAGAGAAAATTGAATGGCAGGAAAGAACATTTGACCATTTTTAAAAAATCTATAATCTTCTTCCAAAATTCTTGACCTTTACAGGATTGCCACTAAATATGAAAGAATGATCCAACTTGATTATTGCATTTCCAACTATTTTTAGAAAATGAGTTACCTATTGCAGTAATATCACTGATAAAACATAAAAACCAATTCTTTCTAAGTGCAATATTAATAAATTTAATATTTGTCTACATTAATATACCCATTGTTGTCTAGTTTAATTTCTACAACTATTTAATCATACATTTTTATTTGTTCAGATAGTTTTTTAAAATTAACTCCCTCAGTATTCTCTTTTGTTTGTAATTTAAAACTCTACTTATTAAGACATATTTTTGTGTGTGGTTAGAACATAGAATAACAAAGTTGAAAGTGACCTTGCACCCAGCAGATTGGCAACCAATGCAGCTCCCATAGAAGTGATACAATGATTTATCATAAATCAACTTAATACAAAAGCCTTTCATAGTTGTAAGTTTTATATTTTAATGAAAAACAATTGAAGTGGAAAAAGATAAAACATGAGTAGAACAAAAATGCATTGTTATCTGTACATGCATCTTTTAATGACAGATGAAATACTGGACATGGTAAGGATCAAAACCCTTTATCAGTCATGTTATTTTGATTTGGATGTGGAATCCTAGAATGATGGTCATTCATTTAGTTTATATTTCAGCAATTAATAAATTGGATGCAATTAGATAGATTTACTTCTATCATGTACTGGCGGTACTGTTTATAAAGATTATTTATTGAACAAATTCTTAATTTTAAGGTGGCAGCCTTCTCAAAGTACCATTTTACAAGGTACTTGTAAAATTGATACCCCTCCCCCATAGAAATTTAAAAAAATGTATTATAAAGAAAACCTTGTCTAATGTGAAAAAGCCGATTATGTGAGTTTGATAATTTAATTTGGAAAAATGTACTTGGGGATGGGGCAGGATTTTTTTCTCCACGGTGGCCTTGTGCCTTAGGTTTGCTCCTTTTTGGGATCAAGGTGTTAAGAGGTGAGGTGAGGTCAACAGACTGTCGCAGTGAGCAAAGGAATGGAGGTGCTTGTGTCCTTTTGACAATTAGACCAATTGTCTAATTGCAGGCAAAAATTCTCCTCTTCCACGATTCCCCGGACGTTATGACACCAAGCAACTGGCTGCAATCCTATCAGTGGCACTATAGATGACATCTGCTCTTTTGTAACACCCCAACTGGTCTGTCATCTGCTTCTCCTTCCTCCCCTCCTCTTAGAAAGGCCACGGGCAGGGCTGCCTCCAGCACGGCCGCCAAAAGGTAGCCATCCTCAGGAACTGCAAGTTGCCGAAATCCGGAGTTGTGCCTCGGCTGGCCTGATTATACCCTCACAGCCACGTGGGATCTTGTCCCAGGCGCTCCCTGAAGCACCTCCACTTATCGGCCACCGTTTCCTCTAGGTCGGTGGAGAGGCAAACTGCACCGGTGTGCAAGGTTACCTAGATAAATTAAGGCGAGAAGAGGGGAGGCCTGAGACATCACTCCCACGCCCTCATTTGTGACGATCAGATCTGCCGGTGCTTATGTGGGGGGATGACAAGGGGAGAAACGAGGTTCCATTCTCTTTATGCTAACGCCGACTTCCAGATGCACGGAAGCTGGAATACGAAATCCCAGGAGAGTTTTTTTCCCTCAGAAAAGCGAACTCGGGGACAACTTGTGAACTACGTGACTGTTACCGACGGAGAGGCCTCTACAATTCTATTTCCGCGCTCTCGTAGGAAGCCGCAGGCCGCACAGCCAGCAGTTAGAGAGGAGGCGTAGCCGAGAATACGCAAGGATGTTCACAGCCAACGGGAGCCGAGCTTCTACATGAGTGATCGACGTGGTTGACCAATAAGCGAGAAGTTTGTTGCCGGGTGGCCGCGCGACCCGAGAAGCCTATAAAAGGAGGCCAGGCGGGAGCGTGCTTTCGGGTCCCGGATAGCTGTGCGGCGTCGTGTCCGTTTGTCTGTCAGGAATTGCGCGGGAGGGGAGGAGCCGCTGTCGCCGCTGACGACATCGGCAGAGACCGGCAGGTTCGCGACGAAGCTTAAAGGACCGGATTCCGGTTCCTCCTGGGAAAGGCGAGCCGAGCGGCGTTTAAACGTGAGTCTCGGGAACCCGAGGCGGCGGGGTGGGGGGGCGGCGCTTGGCTTAGCGGCTTCGCGTGGCGAGGCCGAGTGGGACGCGCGCTCCTTCCTTCCGTGCGTCTGGAGGCGCCATCTCTTTTTTTTTCCCTCCCCCTTTCGTAGGCCTCGCTGACGGGGAGAGAGAACTTCCGTTGTTGTCGCTTTACGCAGGTTCGAGGCAGCGGCGCACTCTCTGGGCTAATAGGGATCATGGCCGAGGTGGAGCACCAGTTTGGCGCCACCCAAAACGGGCACGAAGCGGCCGAGGCGGCGGCGGCCGAGGGATCCGTGAGTGGCGGCGACGAGGAGCTGTTGCAGCCGGAGCAGCAGCTTGAAGAGGAGGAGGAAGAGGAAGAGGTGGTGGCGGCGGCGGTGGTGGTGGCCGAGCCCGGAGAGGAGGAGGGAGACGGCGAAGGAGAAAGCGAGGAGGCCGGGCAATCGGTGGCTTCTGCAGAAGCTAGCGGCAGCCAGAACGGAGCCGAAGGCGATCAGATCAATGCAAGCAAGAACGAGGAAGATGCGGGGTAAGGCTGGCGGCCTCGTTAGCTTGCCCCCGCCCACTTTCTGTGGTTTCCGGCGCCATGCACGGCGACAACCTGCTCGGAGGAGTGACAGGCCCGAACCCGCTGCTTTGGCTCGGCTCCAATCCCGGTCCTAACGCTTTTTCTTGCCTTGCCTGATCGCGCTCGCTCTCTCTTTTTTTTTTGCCGAGGGTGATTGGCGCGCGGGTCCTTTCTTTACTGGCCTTGTCTTCGCCGTTGAAATAGACAATGAGCCGAAACCGGGCTGCAGCAGTCGGTCCTCCTTTGTTCTTCAAGCTGCCTTTTGTTGGCGCCATGTGGTGGTGGGGGAAGGAGGGGCGGTTAAGGCTCCTGGTTTCCTGAAATGGCAGTAGTCTAGGCCTCCCCCCCTATTTTTCTTTGTTGTGCCATTTGAGGACAGCTTGCTGCCCTTGCATCTGTACTAAAAGTTGATAAGGTAAATGACCCCTTCTCCCTAAAATATATTAACTTGCTAGTTCGATGGGAGTCAGAAGTAGCTGCTTAAGAACTTTTAATGAACAGAAACATATGTTTCTGAAATTATTTGCTGGCAGTGTAATTTAACTGTCCATACTCCAGCAATTGCAGATCGATTAGCATGTATGTAATTTAGTTTCTTTGGGTGATTAGGTAACTCCAGTATAATCCTTGTAAAAGTGATGCTGAGTTGTTTACTATATTTTATCTCCTGTTTTGTATGTTTTCCTGTCCCATTAAATTTTCTTAGGGAAAGCCTGGACTTGAAGTGGACTCTCACAAAAAACACACTTTTACATAATTACATGCAGCCAGATTGAAATGCCAGGAGGCTTGAGTATATCTAAAGTTTGTAATAGAGCCAGCCTATTATAATAGAAAATCAAACTAGTAATTGTTTAAACAAAAAGTTGATGAGGCTGCATGCCCAAAACTTGAGTTAGAATCATTATTTTTTATGACTTCTGTTTGTAAAATACTTTGGTTTGCTTAGCTTTTATTGTAAGTATCTCAGGGCCTGAAATTGAGTGAAGGCAATTGAACCACAGGTATAACTATGTAAACTTGTTTTATGAAAGGCTATACATCACAAATTACAGAAGTTCAATTATATTGAGACATCATGAAATGCAGGTAGTCTTCAATTTACAGCTACAATTGAGCCCCAAATTTCCATTGGTAAATAAGGCAATTGGGTTTTGCCCTGTTTTGCAACCTTTTTTGCTGCAGTTAAATGAATCACTGCTGTTGCTAAGTCAATCATGTCATTAAGTGAATCAGCTTTATCCATTGACTTTGCTTATTAGAACCTACCTAGGAAGGTTACAAATGGTGATCACAAGACCATGAGGCGACTGCAACTATCATAACTGCACACCATTTGCCAAATGCTTGAATTTTGAACACGTGACCATGAGGATGGTCTTAAGTGATAAAAATGGTAATAAGTTACTTTCTTCAGTAACTTTGAACTGTCACTAAACCAGTGGTTGTAAATCGAGGACTAGTATTGCTATGGTAACGGTCATTTTTCAGTGTGTCTTACCTTGTTGCAGGAAAATGTTTGTTGGTGGTCTCAGCTGGGATACAAGCAAAAAAGACTTAAAGGACTACTTTACTAAATTTGGTGAAGTAACTGACTGCACAATAAAGATGGATCCTAATACAGGCAGATCAAGAGGTTTTGGATTCATTCTTTTCAAAGAAGCAGCAAGTGTTGATAAGGTAAGTGATAGACTGAGATATACTTAGACTATTGCTAATGTTTATAAATGTTCTGTCATTCTGATTTGTTGAACCGCTTTGTAGGTTTTGGAGCAAAAAGAACACAAATTAGATGGAAGAGTGATTGATCCTAAGAAAGCAATGGCGATGAAAAAGGATCCTGTGAAGAAAATATTTGTTGGGGGACTTAACCCAGAGGCAACAGAAGACAAAATCAGGGAATATTTTGGAGACTTTGGAGAGGTATATAATCTGATGCAAGTTTAGGTAGACAGGTTAATTTTAATTCACAGTAATTGTAAGTAGAAATATGGGTTGTATTACTCACGAGATTGATTATTATACCAGGTGCAGTAGTATACCAGGTTTGCAATACATATGCATATATATTTATATGCTTGTATTTCAATTAAATTAGAATTGGTTACATCATGGCATTTTTTTAAATGGTTGACAAATCATGTACCCCTGCGTATCACAAATCTATTTTTTATATTGCTTTCTGTACTTGTATTTCCTTGTGGTTTTTCAAGCATACTATATTTATAGTAAATTCTAATAGGCTTTAATTGTTTAGAGCAACAAATGGTCATCCTTAGATGAAATTTGCAAATTATTATACAAATCGGATCATACTTGCAGAGCAATCAATCATAGTTTGCATTTTTTACATTATCTTATCAACGTAGCTTTATCTAAGTTCCTAGTGCTTAATAAGTTGCAGTTTTTAACACAAGACTGTTGTACTCTGAAGAAATAAGAGCGAGATTGACCAGAATTACTAAATAATTCCAATAAACTTGAAATATTATGTTTCTTTAGATTGAAGCGATTGAACTTCCAATGGATCCAAAGACCAATAAAAGAAGAGGGTTTGTATTCATCACATTTAAGGAAGAAGAACCAGTGAAGAAAATATTAGAGAAAAAATTCCACAATGTCAGTGGTAGTAAGGTAGGAATTCTGCTTATGTATAGTGGATTGGAATCTATTCATTACCTATATCTTGCACATGATTAGAAGGAGAAAAATAAAGGATTAGCACAAGTTTATTTTGAATGTGGAAACTATACAGGAAACAGACTACATGAGCACAATATATTTGCTGTACAGTATAATTTTTAGCCACGAGATCTATGTTTTTGCACTGGAGAATTAGAAACAATATCCAGATTAATTCCCTTTGCATAATCAAAAATTTGAAGTAACATCAGCAATTGTAGACGGTATTATAGTGTACATGTCTTTTTTCCCCAATAGGGAGGGCTGTTTCTAGACAATATTAAATTTATATGCTGCCTATTTCACTTTGAAAAATGATTCATAATATTTTTCATTACATTATCCCAAACAAGTTTTAGTTAATAGTTAAATATAATTTGAAAAATAAGTAGTGCCTACCATTAAATATGATTTAACATACTTTGTTTAGGAAATTAGTGAAAGAGCTAGTTTGTATGAAAGTAGTATATTAGTTAATTTACAATTTCATGAAAACCGCCGCTGGCATCTCAGACCTAGAAGCTATAGATTATTATTCCCTCAAAAAGGAATATTCATAGCTGAAATACAAGTCTTATGTGGACCACATTTGTTGATGGGGTGTGGGAATAACGTAGGCAGGAAAGCTGAAATGTGTAGACACAAGTTGTATTTATACAATGCTGGTATACTACTGTTATTTGAATATCACACAACCTGGGTCAGCTAGGTAATCAATATAACAGGCCTCTATTGCCCCTTTTATAGCTTCCAGAACCTGTGACATGTTTTTAGTTTTTTTTCTTTTTTGTTCATAAACTGCAACTGCAAACTAGGGCAAAAATATTGATCTTACCAATGTGATATCATTGGAAATAAACCCTGTTGCCCTCAAAGTCACTCCTTAAAATGCAATCGCTTTCAAAACAGGAAGTATCTTTGTTTTGTTACTTTCTCTACAGTTGTCCTGAACTAGAAGTATAGCTAGAAGGATAAAGGTTTCTTAAACAATTGACTTAAAATAAGCATTTTCTGATAATTTTTATTAATTTGCTTGGATCCTGTGATAGTAAGGAAATTAAACTCTTTTTTGAAAATCACTTGAATAACAAGGCATGAAAACATTAATATAATACTAGGTAACTATAATTAAGTAACCAAAAATAGGAAGTTGCTTGATTAGAATATGGACTGCTTGAAGCAGAAGAATATAAAGCAAAATACAAATAGTGGTAGAATGCGGAAGCATATTTTTAAGAGCAGAGCTTATAGTGGTGGAGGTAAGGTGCTGGAACTTTGGATGCTGCCAAACTTCAACTGCCAATAATTCCAAAAATCATGAAAATGATGAGGGATGATGGACATTCAATATTTGGGAGGCACACGTTGCCCTGTTTTGGGTTATAGTCGGTGTCTAATGGTTTAAAACTCACGTGCTTGGCATTCATAGCACTATCAGATGAAAAATATGTGTACACAGGTAATCCTTGACTAAGACCACAATTGGGGCTAGAATTTCTATTGCTAAGCAATGTGTTAAGTGAGTTGTGCTGGATTTTATTGCCATTGTTACATGAATCAGATGTTCATTAAGTGAATCCATCTTCCTGCCATTGACTATGCTTCACATAACCCCAAGATGCTGCAGCTATCATAAATACACTCGTATTGCCAAGTTCCTGAGTTTTGATCATGTGACTTTGAGGATACTGTGATTGTCATAAGTGTGGGGACCATTCCTAAATTACTTTTTTCAGTGCCATTGTAACTTTGAATGGTTGTTAAAGACTACGGTGCACTTTTGGCTATATTCATGTGATATATTTAGCCATAGTTAACTGAACCATATTTTGCTTAACCTGTTTCCTGTTTTCAGACGGCATATGGAAATTTAATCATGTTAGTTAGTTGGTTCCCTTCATTGCCATTGTACCTGGTACAACGAAATTAAATACCCTCTTCATGTAAACTGGGTTTATGCAGTTTGAGAGATTAAAGTTCAATTTTGAAAGAGGTACTGAGCGTATAGATTATAGCTTATAAATTCTAGTACAGTGTTAACTTCTGTGCAGCAGAAATGTTCTCTAGAATATTTTGCCCTCAGATTTCATTATTTGGAAAGTATTTTTGTAATCCAGATATTTGAACATTTATAACATGGTATGTATGTCGTATTGTATGTTAAGAACATCTGTTTTACATTATGATCTTTTCAGTGTGAAATTAAGGTAGCACAGCCAAAAGAAGTATATCAGCAGCAACAGTTTGGTTCTGGGGGCGGCCGAGGAAGAGGTGGAAGAAGAGGTACGTATTGCATTCGGAACTCTAGTATGGACAGATTCTAAAATACAGGGTTTTCCAGGTGATTTTCCTTTCTGTAAAAGAAAGAGTTTTTGAAATATAGGATGTAGCTGTCAAGACTACAACTATTCAATGTGTATTTTGGATGGGACCGGGCTACAGATACCTGCAAGCATGACTAAATACTAATTTAATGCATTTGATTGCTTACTTATAGGTCAAGGCAGTTCAAATTATGGGAAGGCTCCAAGACGTGGTCATCAGAATAACTACAAGCCATATTGATCAAAAGTATTCAGGTATGCAGTGGCATGCTCTAATGCACAAAACTACTGCATATGTTTTGTACTTAATGCTGTAGATGGACATTACAATTATGTACCAAAATTAACTTTACAATACATTTCTATGGCCTGTTATGTGTATCTGAAGACTTCCCTGGAAATGTCTTTGTTTAATATTTACAGATAATAGTTGTCTAGAGAGTGTGGTGTGTAAATTTCAGCCTTGCTGAAGATTAATGATTTTATTGATAGGTTAAATTGAAATGATTTTGAGGGGTCTGCTTAAAGCTGCAGCTTCTGCATCTAGGGACTGCCCGTTGGAGTTAACCACGTTATTCCAGTTGTACAGAATGAGATGCATCTTAGGGAACCAGTATCACTTTCCACCTTTTTATTTTGTATTGGTTTTGTGTCATACATTTCCTGTAATGGAAGTGTTAATTTTACTGTACTTTTTGGTACCTTTTTGGAATCTAATGTATTGTAAGGTATTTTACATGTGTTCTGATTCACCATGACATGGATATTGATGCTATTCTAGCTTTTGAATAAAAAAGCATAATACAGTATCCTGTGCCATTATTCCAGCTATCCTTTTGTAGCTCAGAGAAAAGAAGCCTTAGAATTTCATTAGAAATGCTGGTGGCTGGTTGGATGCGTAAATTTTAGAAGTTGGAGTTAGAGCATGTTTTAACCCTAAAATTGATGAAATACCAGCAAAGCTTAATTGTTTAATCACAAATGCAAAGTATTGTTGAGGTAGGAAAAACCAGAAAGCAGAACAAGTATTATATTTCAGGCAAATCTTAGGATAAAGAATAGTGTATTATTGCCTTGCGTAGGAATAAGGGTCATAGGAATTTAGGAGTAAATTTGTAGAATTAAATACCTAAAATACTGAAGGGCTCAAGGCTGTATTTACACACACAAGACAATATTAGACATGCTTACACTATAGTCTGCTTTTTTGTATATGCAAGTTCAATTTAACTGCTTTCAAAATCTGAAAACATGCTCAGTAACATATGTACAAAACTCCTGGATGCTTATGTAGTACACTCATTATATTTGAACCTTCCCTAGGTTAATTGATCATACTTAAATCTGTCAATCTGACTGGCTTTTGTACTCTTATGTGTTTTATTAGTATTTAGAAATTAAACATTTCATGCTAAAATTATTAAGCAAATATTAAAGCTGCGTAAACATTGGATTTTCAGTACTGTTTCCAAGTTTTTTTCAACTATTCTATAGCTTCTTCCAAGCTTCTTCTGAGCTATTTTGTAGTCATGTTACTATTTTCAGTAGATAATAGGTGATAGCAGTCCTACTGGCAAATATGGGTAAAGATCTTTAATGCACTATAAGTACATTAAATTCTAAATTTAAAGTTTCCAAAAATGTATCTTGCCTTAGCTAGGTAGAAGCTCAGAAAAATATAACCTTTAATGGAAGTTTTAATTATATGTGTAACAGCCATGG
Source organism: Psammodynastes pulverulentus (assembly GCA_025802295.1). Lineage (NCBI taxonomy): Eukaryota > Metazoa > Chordata > Lepidosauria > Squamata > Psammodynastidae > Psammodynastes > Psammodynastes pulverulentus. Next base: position 77,424,290 of record JAOYMU010000098.1, read on the forward strand.
TTAAAACTAGGTTTGGAAAGTGAAGTTGTCTCTGGAGTGATGAACATACATTTTAATTGTATAATAATAACCCCAAATTAGAACTCATTGTTTAAGCTCATTTATAACAACAGCTATGGACTCTGTCCAGTTATTTAAATCTTGACCATTTTTATAGTAATCTGCATGGTTTGCTCGTCAGGGCATTTGAACAGTAACAAATAAGGCTTGAAATGAAAATGAGTGTTAGTTTTGACAGATAAATGTATAGTTCAGTCATGCTGAACTGTGTCCTCTGAGAAATTAAAAGGATACTGAAAATATACCTACATACAAAGAAGTTGTCCACAATGATATAAGAACATTTTCAAGACTTGTTTGCTAAAATGTCAAATCCTACTAACTGAAGGTGAATTAAATATAGTTCTTCTGAAGGTGAAACTATTAACTAATGCACCCCAGAACGTACGAGCTAGAGTGATAGAAGTAGGTAATCCTGTCTTGAGTTACCTCTGATCTGGAACTGCTAATTAATTTTACATAAAATGACTATTATGCAAAATTTCTGAACATCACTCATCTATTATAATCAATTGGATATCCAGCAGGAGTTCCTGAAAGTCATTTTCACATTACACTAGAATTACAATTATCTGTCTTCTCCCTGGCTATGAACTTAAAAGATCACATTTTTGTTCTCTGTAATGTGAATTCCACCCTTACTTGCTTTTGAATATTTGAATATTGTTTTCATCCTGTTGGTTTTTGTTTGCCCCAAAGAATGGAAGTTTTATGACTGTTACAAGTGTAGATAGTTGAATACTAGTACTATATTTTGCATGTTTTGATAAGCCTGCTTGTTATTAATGTGCAGCATAAAAGAGACTTGAAGTTCTGTTAAGCACATTTTACCAAATTTTTTAAAAATACGTTTTTATTTGCTTTAAGTCACAGATCTTAGCGATTGAAACATCAGAGCCTGACATAGCAAATATAAACAGGATTTTACACTAGAAAATGAATTTTCTAGTGAAATATAGAAAATTAGCTGTAGCTAAGAGAGGAAAGAAACTGCTTGTGGAGAAATAAGAGGTACCAATCTGATACTGTTAGACTGACAGAGACATAGCAGAACTATCTTTAGCAATGGAATGCCATCTCAGTAGTACAGAAAAACAGGTAACATGTTTGAAGATAGTAGTTGCTGGACACTGTCCTTAGAAATGGGTTGCTTTTTATTGGTTACAATATTTTTGGTATAAATACTTTTTGATCTGTCAGCTTTTTAAAATAAGCATTCCCCCTTATTCCTGAATTACTGTAATTGGAGGGTTATGTTTTCCAAATAAAAATAGGTTGTCAGTGTTGGTGACAATACTTTCTTTCGTAAATAAAACATTTCTGTGAGATGCTAAAAATCTTACAAAAAACAATTATGAGTCTAATATTTGGATTTTTTATTAAATAATGGATGCCTACCAATTTGTTAATAAAATGTTACGAAGAAAGCAGATGCTAATTGTGAAATATAAGTAGAAATAAGAATATATATGGACCTGCAACCTGTATAGCACAAGGATGACAAGCTATATTTTCTGGATAAATTATGCTTTCCTCTCTACTATATTAAGAATTGCATTAGTAGACATAATAGCAATAGAGCTGAAAAATCACAAGCTGTATTGCTAAAAATAATGTCAGCAATACAATAAAACTACATAGACTGGATTAAAAAACTTGAAGGCAGATTTTTTTTATTGTAGTTTTAACTGTAGAAAAATGGTAGAATTCTGCACCACACCTGTATCCTGTAAAAGATGGATGAAAGAATTCAGTATTCATATGGGAAAGCCAGCAAATTAAAATTTTCATAATTTATGTTTGATGCACTGTTGTCGACGATATATTGTTGGAATACCATTTGATACATATCTATTCAGGATAATGAAATTAATGGCTTTTACTTAAAGAATATGCTATTTGTATATAAACAGAACATGAATGCTTACTTCTTGTAGCCTTGGAAATCATCATCTTTAGGTTTTTCTTATCTCCAATTCTGCAGAATATTAAATTAGAACATGATTATTGTCTGCCCATTATTCATGGGCCTTTATTACTATTTGCATATAATCAGGAATGAAAATGTTTCATCACTATGGCACAAAAATATTCCTAGTGCTCTTCTGATTCAGACTCTATTCTCATATCCTTCCTCCCCCAAAAAGCTAAAATGAAAAATAAGGATTTATTAAAGGTGACTATCATAAAGTTAACAACTTTTTTTCCATTAGACCCATGCTTGTTTTTTCATTACAGTGATTTCGGAGAAAAAAATTATTTGGTGCTAATTGGTGCATTCTCATAAAGAAGAAAAGAATTTAGTAGGAAAGTCATTCAGTATAGAAGAGCTTCCATGTAATTTTGCATATGTAAACTGTACACACAGAACAGAATACAGTAATTTTAGTTCCTTAGCTCCCCTTTCTGGGGAGAAATAGCTGAGAAAAAGGACTGGCAAACTGATTGATGTTCTTAGAACAGGCTTTCAGACTGCAAAATCTTCGGACATTATTGCTTTTGTATAAAATGCTTTACTTCTTAAGAAGGCTTAGCTCAATCTGTAGCATGCCAGATAGCCAATCTGGCTTCAAAAATGTATTATATAAATGAATTTTAAAGAGCTTTCTTCTACTTACCTGTTAGTATCATATCAAGTTTATCAACAACTAACTCTGCATCCTTTCTATTGAAACACAGTGGTGGCTTGAACTTAAGCACATTTCTGCCTGGCCCATCTGTGCTCAGCATAATGAATTCTTCCTTTAATCTAGAGAACCAGAAAAAAATGGCTGATTTTAGTAGAAGTATAAATTATTTGTTTGGATTAGTATGATCATATAACATTACATTTACAATGATATATCAGCTTTATTCATTCTTGGGCACAATGGGGGTTTTAGTTATGACTTGGCAGGATTTGGCATTTAAAAAAACCCAAAACTGTAGGCTTCAAGACCTGTCTGGAGAATGCACTCTTAGTGGCAGTGAGACCCTGCATGACCAAGAAGCTTACATGTTCCTCAATACTTTTAAGCTGGAGATGGAAAAATCATAAGGCCCCCTTTAAAGTTACCTTACCTCAGTATGTAAGCATGGCTTTCAACATATGCCATGGCTTCCATTGCTGGATTGACAGAATCAATCTGAAAGGATTAATTACTCTTTACATGAAGCTAGGGTGAAGCATTTGCTTTTTGCCCTTTGGGAGGAAGCCCTCTTCAGCTGTGGCTCTGTCTCCTTGACACAAGGTGAATCTTATTCCTTTATCAGCTTTACTAACTGAGCTAATGACAGGGCAATGATGTGTAAAGGTGGAAAGAAAAGTAGACCAAATCTCAGAAAATGTTTGCTGCTCCCCCCCTTCCCAAAAACCTACTAGTAAGTTAGTTGAGAAATAGGATGCATGCTTCAGTAGTCTTGGGGGAATGATTCTTATTTCAGCATAATCAGTAAATTCAAGATACCCAAGATCGGGACCTGGAACTGCTTAGAAGACAAGTTCCATGATGTGGTCCAGTGCTAGTTAAAACACAGATGTGGATCACCTGTCCAAGGTCAGGTCACATACAAGCCCTTCCTGAGATGAAGACGGTTCTGTAAGTTGCTCACACAAGTGCTGATAAAAAGCAAGTGCAAAAATGTAGTTGTCCATGGCCCTAAGATATTATTATAGCAAAGATTGAGCAGTACTTTTTCACTCCCCGAAGATAGCTTGATGGTCCTGCAGCTTACAACCACTATGACACAACCCTCTAAACCCGCCAGAGGAGAAAAGTTCAGCGGAAAATATGCCTTCTAATAAATAGGTTTGATATGTATAGGATTCCACTAAGATCAAGCTGGTGTATGTTGTAGGATTGAAGAGAAAAATCTCTACCATGTCTAGGTATACAAAAGGATGTTCTGAGCCACCAAGAATTGGCAAAAAACATCAGAACCATAAAATGGATACCATCAAAGTAACTCCTGTCAGGATTTCCCCCCCATTTTATTCATGGCTCCCAAAAGGAATTGAAAGTAGAGAATGGTGTTGAATTTTAAGGGTCAGAATGAATCCATCCCGTTATGAAGGTTTTAAATGGAAGCAGATTACAACACGGGATATCCTGGAGTTGATTTGCTTAAGAAAAGCAGCAGCAAAGAGGATCAGTGCTTCCAAGAGAGAAGAAATTAAGGCTTTGTAACTTCCAGCCCTACTCTACACTGACACACATCAGCAGGGAAGCAACTGATCTGGAAACCCTCTTGACCTGTTGGAACTAACTGAATGGGCCCAGTAGTTGATACTCTCCTTCCCTCAAGATGCCCAATTATTTTCAGAATCTACCAGATGGCCTGACAAGCCTTCCAGAATTGATGCAAGAAACACAAAATGTCATGAAGCAGCTCAGAAGGTTTCCTAGAAGGATTGAATAGGGACTGGCAGAGTCTCCTGTTACAAACTCCTTACTTTGTCCTCCTAGACGATGAGGAAAACCTTATTCTAGCTAGCAGAGGGGTGCAGTCCTTTAGGGCAAATGGGAAGCCCTTAAAACATCAGCTGGGTAACACTAATAGTGAAGGGAGTGGAGTTTTCATTTGGGGAAGCATATTAACATGTTTAATGGTTGATAGCTTGATTGTAATGGTTCAACACAATTTTTGAAAAATTGGTCACAAAATATGAGATCACTATAATTGAATACAGTTCTTAAACTGGGACAAGGGGTTCCCTGGGGGATATAAGAAGGCTGTTCTTTATTTTCTTACCTAAAGAGGTGTTAACTCCTTAATTTAGGATCCATGTCCAAAGACCAAAACTAAACAATAAATCCATCTTACCGAATAATTCACTTCTCCCATTCCTTTCTTATAACTCAGTTCATCTCAGTTCGCTGAGGTTATACTATAGTTGTCCTTAACACTATCAAAGACTTTTGTATTGGAAGGATTTAGACATGTAATCATCCTTCAGTATTGAGCTTGCTTCTGAGTTAGTATATATATAATCAAACTTACTAGCTGTTCAGTTGATAAATTCAGTATACATGTCTAAAAATATACCCAGGGCGGTTATGGAGGAAATAGGGGGATGCAAAACTCTGGTTTCCAGGTACAGAACGTTCTGCGTTACCAAATATACATCCAGGCCATCTATTCCAGAGGTACCTTATAAATTGCTAGAAGCAAATACAATTCTCTTTTGGGGTCAGATCATGTCTTAAACCTAATGACCATTTTTTATTCAAGATTACAAATTACTATTGGTAGTTTAATAGTAGCTACGTTACTAATATACCACATTACTACATAGTAAGTACAATAAGTTACTATGATTCCCTAGATTCTGCTTTTCTCTTGGGATGTATCCATTTGATACATCCCAAGAGATAAGCAGAATCTAGGGGAGGGGTCGGCAACCTTAAACACTCAAAGAGCCATTTGGATCAATTTCCCACAGAAAAGAAAACACTGGGAGCCACAAGTTGGCGATTTGTGACACATATTTTGAGTGACTGAGCCGCACCAGAGGGATGAAAGAGCCACATGTGGCTCCAGAGCCACAGGTTGCTGACCCCTGATCTAGGGAATCATAGTAACTTGTACATTGCATGTACAATTCTGCATACATAAAGGAAAAGAGGTGTGCAAACTGCTAAGTTCTCTATCTGTAGTTCATTTGTGAAACGTGGAGATACTGCCCACAGATTATTTCAGGAGGTAGAGGGCAAAAAGTAAAATGGAAAGTACTAATCTCTCTTCCGCTACCAATAAATTAAACTATAATTAAACTGTTCAATCAAATAAGCAAAACATCTCAAGAGTACCTTTACCTTGTTATGATGAATTCTGCTTCTTTGCTAGCAGGTGATCTTTTCTCTTGGTCTTGTACTAAATCTACACCAATAAATAGTCCAACACCCCTGTAAAAACAAGGTAAACCATGAAGTTACAGTTAGTTACAATAAACAAAGCTGCAATTTGGGACTGCTAAAAATCATGCTAGCTATCTGGCAAATATATGCTGCTTATATTAAATGGTAAATGTTTTCAAAATTGATACCTGATATCTCCAATTAGAGGATGCTTAGCTTTTTGTTGATTGAGTAGTTCCATAAAGAGGTTTCCCACGTGAAGAGCATGGGTTTGAAGCTCTTCTTTCTCAATAATATCCAGGACTGCTAGGCCTATTGCACAGGACACAGGATTTCCTCCAAACTATGCATGGGAGGGAGGAATAAAAGTAAAAATAATTTTTCTACAAGCAAGTACCATATTCCAGTCAGAATTTTATATAATGTAGTAGCAATCCAGTAAACATCTTATGCATGAAGTATATTGAATACATGTAACACTCAAACTATACTAAGATGCATTCTAGAATGAAAATGTGAATGACTGCTTACTGTGTTAAAATATTCTACTCCTGTTGCTGAAAATGCCTCTGCAATCTCCTTTGTTGTTGCTACACAAGCCACAGGATGTCCATTCCCTATTGGCTTTCCCATAGTAACAATATCAGGAATAAAATCCTCTCCCTGAAGTTGAAATGCCCAAAAATGTTTGCCAACTCTGCCAAAGCCAACCTGAATTTCATCAGCAATAAACACACCTCCTGCTTTGTGTATATGCCTATTAAAAGAACAAGAAATATATTTATGCAGAAATCAGTACTTCTGAACATTTTATTTAGGGTCAAAACAAAAATATCTTCAACAATTCATTCTTTCCAAAATTAAGCAGCAGCAACCAAAAAACAAAATCCCACCAAGGATAATTAAATATTTATTATGTTAAATAATTTCAGTTTTAATTACGGAAATCTTTGGGAATTAAAACTGGATCTTGCAGAAGTTAAACATCTTAAAAGTCCTTAAACTTTGAAGTTTACTTTAAACAGAAAACCTATCAAAACAGTTTAGAATAAATAGAAAAAGATAGAAGAAAAGTATGAATACTTACTCTGCAACCTTTTGGAAATAACCAGATGGTGGAATGATTTGTCCAGCAACGCTCGGCAAGGATTCTACAAAAAGTGCAGCAAACTGAAAGTGTATATAATGTAATTAGTAGATGTATACGTAATACAGATGTGCATATGTCTGCCTTTTTGGATATATTAAAGCTTCTAATTCAGAAATCTTAGGTACCACAGTTGAGTAACAACTACTGTAACATGTAAGAAACCTTAACTGTCCAAACAGCAGTGTACATTTGAACAATTTTTCTTGTCAAGAACTATGAGTTATAGCCAACAATGTGTTTTTCTCTTCTCAAAGATGATGTTCCACCACTCAGATTCTTTAGGATGCAAGAATATTACTCAATTTTGCTTAGACAGTTGTCTGGAGCAAAACGTAAAAAATTATAATGAATGAAGCGGAATACCACACATTTTTTTCAGAATTTCCTAACTTGTTAATTGCTACAAAGACGACAGAAGAAAAAACTCCAAAACTCCACTGTAATGGCACACTGGATAACTGACTAAATTCATGTCAGTTAAAAAGAAACCCAAAATGATAAATACAGAAACTTTAAAGACAATTTTTACCTTTCTGCTTTCTTGGTGTGCTTTGTCAATTATTTTTTTCACTTCATCAGCATATGCTGTGGCTGGATCCTTATGATTTTCTCTATATAATCCTCTATATGTATCAGGAAGAGGAGCCTATTCAAAATAAGTGTAATAGCTGATTAAACCACTTGGTTTTAGGTGAATTGGAAATTAACAAGAAAAGGGTTAATATAATCTCTTATGCCTACCACATGGACCCATTCCTTTTGGCCATCTAGATTTCTGAATTTGTATGGGCTTATGTCAATCAAAGATGTCAGATGTCCATGATAAGCGCTTAAAACAAAACACAATAATCCACAGAAATACATAAATTCTACCTTGGTTTAATATTAATACCAGAAAATTGTACACATCCAGACTGCCAAACTGAAGCACCTACTTTCTAATTTATAACTTTTACATATCTCAGCTGATGTCCTAGAAAGCAAATAGTTCCCATAAAGATACATTTTCAAAATTCTACTCTGATTATTTGTATGTACATTAAATGCAAGTTGTAATTCAAAATATGGCCTGTGGGATCACGTACACCTAGCTTTGAAACTAAATGGATACCTAGATTATGAATTCAGTTTGTTTGACTTCAGTTTGGCTCCTTGGAAGAATAGCAGGATTCAAGTTAAAAACACATGAGCTTTAATAAACTTACAATACCAATAACCTAATACTTCTTACTATGAAATATAGGTAAATATTAGGTATTTAAAAGTTCACTTCAGAAACAGTTTGTGACTCCAATTACTATCGAAAGAAAATAAGGATTCTTGAGCCAAACTAAACTGATAATTATAAAAGCATGTTCTTATAGTTTTCTACAGAAGAGTATGTAGAAGTAGTTAATACCGCTTTGTCATACTTCTTTAAAGGTTTCTTATATCCCTCAGATTACCTGGCAGCATTTTCCCGTCCCAAGTTCTGGGCATGATTGAACTTTCCAAAGTTCAATTAAAGTTGATTAGGTGTTGCTAGCTGAATTGGACATAGTAATATAATGGTATTTAAAACATTGTATATACTTACTGGTCAATAACAATAACATCTTTATGCTTTGTATATTGCCGTGCCAGTCTCAGAGCAAGATCATTAGCTTCTGATCTGTAATAGAAAATTCTGAGGTTTTCTCATTGTTCATATTCAATGATCTATAAACCTGAGTAGTTTCATATGTATCAAATGGGGGCATACTGGTATGGAAATATGACCAGTGTTAGATGTATGTAATTTTTAATAAACTTTAGTTGAATGGATAAAAGAAAAAAATACGGATACAATAAACATAATTTTAAAAGAGAATGCAGTGTTTCATTACAGTTGCCTATTAAATATACGATGAAAAGCCTTTTGATTATAGAAAATAGGAGAAAATATGAATGTCATTGGTTTTTTCCCCAAAAAATGGAAAATGCATTTTCATTCATTCTGACTAAAGGAACAAATACTGAATATAAATACCAAAGAAGCAAAGATGTTGATTATCCCGACAAACAGTTCCATGGGGTGATAACAAATTTCTTGTTCTGCAACGAAGGTATAAAGATGTCTGCATGATCTGTTGATTTAAGACAAAAACCACCTACCCCGAATTCAAAAAATAGAAGGTACACAACTTCTCTGGCAATGTTTTAGAAAGTCTCTGTGCGTAATCCACCAAATTGTCATGCAGATACCGAGAGTTTGTATTTAGCAGTAGATTCTGCTGATGAGCTGCTTCGACTACTTCAGGATGGCAGTGCCCCACTGAAAAAGAAGGATGGGAAATAGCCATTCCAATGACCATTCATGTGGTTTTTAAGACTATGTATATAATTCCTCAATTATTTTATTTCCAGCCTAATCTTGGGAAATCAAAGGCAGAATTATGATGTCACTTCAGTTACCAGATATACTTTCTAGGGGTGCACTTCCATAGAAAAGTAGAATGACCTATTTTGTCTTGATCACCCAAACTTTTAAGTATCAACTACAGCCTTTATTTTTCTAAATGATTCTGTCCTGAATCATTGTTAGCATATTTATTCTTATTCTGCAGGGTTTGAATTAAATGAATGAATGGATGCAGATACTGTCTATGAGAGCAAACACAAGCCACATAAAACTACCACTACGGCCGGATGATATGGACAAGTTAAAGTTTAAAGCATGGAAAAGGAAAGAATCACACAAACATTTTGACAATTTAGAAAGGACTGGAGTTAAATTTACCTGACTACACTGACTAGATCTAAGAAGAGAGTCTACTTAAAAAGAACATAATTTCACACTTGCCATGAGCAACATTATTGATACAGTCAAGGTACTGGTTTCCATTTTCATCATACATGTATTGGCCCTTTGCCCGGATAATCTTCACTGGATCTTCTTGGAAAAAAAGCTTGCAGGATGACCTTTAATGAAGTATTAAAAAAATAAACTTAATTGGAAGAGATTAAAATTTTTACCGTCAATGTATTGCAGATTTGAGGTAATAAATTCGAAACAAAAAATGGTTTAATTAGCTACAATGATACAATAATCCATTTCAATCAAATTCTAAGGAAAATGTTTTTGAACTGAATTTATTCTGTCATGCCTGGTTGCAAGTAATTTGAGCAGCTAAAAGTCGCTTTAAGAATTTTTAGCATGATTGCATCTCTGAATACGATCCTTTATAATTGATCTGTGGAAGTCTTAACAGAAGCGCAAAGTCAGAAACTTGTTGAGGTGACACTTGTAATGCATATTTGTAGGAGATGTGACAGTAATATAAATTTTTTTGTTCAATTGTGGTTGTAAGTTGAGGACTACTGAAAATATTACTTGTTCTAAGAACATAAGTATAGTTCTGGTGGATCAGGGCAAACCTTTTCTTGAAGCATTTTGTTTCTCAGTGACTGACTAAATGTTTCTGGAGTATTTCCAATGCATTAGAGCAGGGATGTCCAAACTTGTCAACTATGCTGGCTGGGGAATTCTGGGAGTTGAAGTCCACAAGTCTTAAAGTTGACAAGTTTGGACATCCCTGGTATAGACAATCTATCTATGTTATATTAAAAAAAATTGCAGAATTGCAGAGCTAGTTAATCACATCATGTTGCTTTTCTGTTTTGGGGTTAATGCAATGTCTGCTTTATTGCTGTGTGTGTGGCAAATTCTAGTTAAAATGGGTACTGATTTAATATTAATTATTTATTAATTATTAATAATTTATATAGACCCAGAAATTTTGAATGACAGGGTTTGACATCTTCTTTCCTGCTTAGCCACAAAAGAAGTATAAAGACAGATGGAAGAAAGCTTCTACTACCAAGTTCTTCTCAGGGAAAGATATAATCTACTGTAATTTATTTTTATTGTAAAATTACTATAAAAGGAAAGGGATCCTTGATCAAACTCAGCTCTTTGAGGAAGTCTGCATCTACGTAGTGTTCTCGGCAACAGAGTAGAAATGTTGTGACATTCTCTTTCTGCTGTGTCGCTGCCTTCCTAATTTAGGATTCCACAATAATCACCAATCTTACGCAATACCTTTATTAGAAGAGCCTATCCGTGCCAAACAAAGAACAGAAAATATTTATAGGGCTAGCAAATTGCCCACATTTGGGTGGGATTTCTAATTCCCAACCAATTTACTTCCACACGCCACTCTAGGCTGGCCATGAACAAATAGAAGTGGATTTTATGTGGAAAGACCAAAACTCCATTCACTTCTGAGACTCAAAACAAATTCCTCAGGCTCAAATCTTTCAGCAATGTGTATGTAATTTTATTATTTATTATTTATCTGTATTTTGGATGAGGGTTCTAAATTTTAAAGAAAAAGTAGTTCTTCGTTTCTAACTTTCTAGTCCAAGGCTTGAGCTAAAGTGGAAGCATCAAGCACTTCAGAGTTGAAATTCAGCCCCAAAAAGGAAAGCAAACCAAAACAGATCTGTGAAACAAGTTTAACCCTTATCTTGAAGCGTTTTCAGATCATGTAATATTATTGGGTTTCTAAATTAGCAGTCTGTAATTTGATGTATAAAAACACTTGAATTTTAGAAAAGAAAAAAAACAGAAGAAATGGAAATTTTACTTATCAGGAGGATTCTGCAGAGATGAGAAAGTGCTCCAATATAATTCTTCAGCAGGCGATAAGTGACTGTCTGAACATTTTTCATCCCCTTCAGATTTATGCACTCTCACTCTTGCTAAGCAACTGTTAAGCCCTAAGAAATTAAGCCACTTCTCCCTTTGTGTCAAGACATTGGTGATAGACCATGCACTCTGTTGTCTCAATTATGAAATACTTCCTTTTTCCTAAGCCTTCCTCCCGAGCACTAGTTTGTCAGCTAGACTTAGACTTATGTACAGTTTGGTATAAAATGATGGCTTGGATATTTTTGGACTAGAGCTATGAAAACACTTTTAGACAGTTTATTAGACATTCTCCAACCGACACTGCCCAAACTTGTTGTCAGACACCACAACTGTAGCCTTCAAGAGCACTAAGTTGTAGAAGTGCTGAGCATAAATATCCGGAAACCAGTTTAGGCTGAGACCTGCACTAATCCTTTGAATGGTATTCCAGTGGCTATGCACAAAAGCTAAAACTAAAAATAAATTTGGGATTACATGACATTTTATTCATTAAATTGAAATGAAATCAGAATTAGAGTTCATGCAATTTCCATGTAGTCATAAATTACAATTTATCAGCAATTGTTGGAGAGGTTCTGGAGGACTTTTGGGGTATCATGTAGCTCCTAAGGCTGGGATTAATTGCCCTTGACTAATTCTGTAATCTTGGAAGTAACTCTCAGTGCAGCTTACTTTCTAGGTAAAAATGTCCTATTAAGAAAAACTAATTCATACATATCAGGAATGGCAAATCTGAGGACAGGGTTGTTGTGGCCTCGGGTATTGTAAGACATCAGAAAAGCTGTTGATTTTTTTTTTAAATCCAGTTTTAGTCCAAAGATGGATAAGTTAAATATCTCCCTGTTGCCCTTTTACAGTTTCCTCATCTTCCACTACCTGAACAAGACATAATTTATTTTCACCACCAGCCAGCCACAACCCTGAAATTAACCCCTTTAATTTTTATTTTTAATTACCTGGTCAGGGAGCAAGGAAAAAGTACAACCAATGCCTTTGCAAGGAAAAAAGAACCCACCTATGGTAGATTCCTTCCATCTGTTTGTCTTTTGTACACATAGTGCCAGCAATCTGGACCACCAATTGAATGATGGAATTTATTTATTTTTTATTTATTTAGTTAGTTAGTTTGTCAAGCATGTATGAGGGGAAAAAAAGAAAAATAATACAAGTATGACTATATCATATAAACATATAAGTATAAACATGTACGGATACAAAGACATTAGGACAGGGACGGTAGGCACATAGGTGCACTTATGCACACCCCTTACAGACCTCTTAGAAATGGGGTGAGGTCAACAGTAGACAATCTAAGGTTAAAGTT
>JAOYMU010000098.1:77530393-77540785 GCA_025802295.1 Psammodynastes pulverulentus
ATATGCTGGCTAGGGAATTCTGGGAGTTGAAGTCCACATATCTTAAAATGACTAAGGTTGGGAAACACTGTTCTATACGACACCATTCCAAGTGATTGAGGAGTGCTATCATATCTTCCCTCAGTCTTTTCCTCCTAAGGCTAAAGACTCTGAATTCTTTCAAACTTACACTTATATTAGTTTATTAATCAAAATGTCACAAAATGTCATTGTCAAATGCTTTGCTGAAATGAAAATATTTTACCTGAGTAGGGTAAGACTCATAAAACTTGTTCTTGAAAAATCAGTGCTGATTCCTAGTAATTACTACTTGTGGGGAATCCTTGGTTCTGTCTGAGCCTGGTTGCTTACAGACGTTTTTTGTTACCTAACTAGGTAACATCTTCAATGCTAGCTCACCACATGATTTTCAAGGAGGCTGATCTCCTTATGATCTCCTCAGGAATTTAGCTACATGTCAAAGTCTGGCTGAGTGGTCTGGATTTTGTCTTTTCCTGGGTTTGAAGATAAAGTCATTTTCTCTCCTCAAAACATCTGGCACTTCACCCAACACCCACAATTTCTCAAAGAAATTTCAGTCAGCTAGTTCATCACCAGCTTAGTGCACAATCCTAGGAAGCAATAGTTCTGGGAAAGATGTAAAGAAAGAGTAAGAGGGAGGAAAAGACATTCTATTTAAAAGTCTGATAAACTGCTATAAATAGTACAGTTGTCCTTTGATTCTTGCCAATACACTTGTTATATAGGAATCAGAAAACACCTCCATGGTCTGTCTTTGAAAAGCAATTATTCTGCTAAAAGTGACAAACACACTCAACTGTAAAAGGGCCAATAATCATGTTATGACACATTTCCTTTTCCTTCTGCAGCATATAACTCTTTAATAGGTGTTCTTACTTATTGTTTCCAATAAGTTTCCAATTGGTACAGACTCAGTTTGAAAATCTGGTGTTCACACTCACCAGAGATCCATGTGGGTCCCACCCTGAAGATGTTTTGAAAATCCTTGAAAACCTGACTGCTCTCTCAGATCCTGGGTTAGATTGGAGATTATTTTCCTTATTGTTATATGTCATTTTGTTTTCTGGACAACTACAATTTTCTTGTCAATCTTTATTGTCTCCTGTTTTTAAAATGTAAGCTGCCTGGAATCCTTTGGAGTTGGGTGGCCTCTATAATATATAAATAATAAGTAAGATTTGTTGGCTAAACTCATTTTTTTTCTAGTCATAATGAGGTGTCCTTTCTGTGCCAGCAGTCTACTGTACAGATAACACAGACTACAGTCCTAGAAACAAAATCTCTCCAGTTGGCATCATCTATTTAATCCACCATCATTCGATCCTCCAACCGGAGATTGAAAGGAAAATAAGAATGCTTGCTTAGCCATCACATTATTGAGCGTTCTTTCTTGATCCTCAAAAATCATGGCATCCCTTTGGTTTGCAGTACCATTTGTCCAAACATGGATTAGCAGGAAGGGATAACGCTCAATGCTTTAGATAAATTTTGGATGTTGCATTCCTGATCTATGTTCCCAGCAATCAGCCAACTATTTATCAACTATCAGAAATTGTCCTTTAATCTTGTTGCAGAGCACAGCCACATCCCCTGTGTAGGGATATACCATCCTATTTCTGTGTCTGTTCCTCTCTTGAAGACTTAGAACTTGCTTCCTCATCAATGGTTAGAAAGAAGTTTCCAAGTTTCCGCAGTGCAGAGTATCTTCTACATCGGTTGCTTCTGATTATCATTTGCATCACTGGGCTTGCTCCTTTGTTTGACTATCTTCCTCTGTCAAGTCCTTCTGTAGTAATCTCTTTTTGTGATCTGTTAAGTCTTCATCCCCACTCATCAGAAAAGTGTGGCTACTTGTTACTTTCATCTTCTGACATTTTTGCAGATCCATGCCAGATTGTTTTCAGGTAGAAATATTTTAAATTTGCTTGCCTGCCTTTGTTTTTTTTACACAAACATTTCAATTGAGGATGGCCATATTTCATTATAATTGTCAGTATATGTGTTACATCTGTAAGCAATTTATTCTGATGCTATTTGCATCATTACTTATGAATGAGGTAGGAATTCAATTATGCCACAAATATTGTAGGTGAGAACTGTGAGCTAATTTCATTTTCATTCATTTGGTTTCTTAAGCTTTTCTTTCTTTTTTGACCCATTCTGTTAGACTCTTTCGTAAATTCCTCTTTGCTCTCTAAATTCTCTTGCTCAGCCTTCTTTCTCTATGGAGGCTAGCCTACATGCATATATTATATATGCATTTTTACTTCATTATCAGTTAGAGTAGAGAAAGCATAGACTATGCTGCTGCTGCTAGACTTTCATTCTCAGATATCCTAGTGGGTCAGTCATCAGTAACTGAGTTTAAACATAGTTGGAATAAACACATGTCCACAATCTAACAAAATGACTTAGTTAAAAACCCCACAAAGGATCAACTCAATGGACCACTATGTCTTTTTCTGCCATTAGTTTTCTATGTTTCTACCCAACTTGAAGATAACCAAAGGGATTGGTCGGCATCAGGAATTCATCAGAGGGTATCAGACCTATTTTTCATCCCAGCATGCCCAAATATGCTGTATGTATAAGCATACATCCATGTGAGCTCATCTTTTTTGAAAATATTTTACCTATTTTGTTCTATACTTGCCACTTTGGCTATGATCCTTGTTGATTCACATCAAAGCACAATTAATATTTTGGGTAAATCATTGTAACATATATAATTATTTGTTTCAGTGATTAACTGCAGACCTCTGGCATTCACAACAAATGTGGTGTTTGATGCTTTACAAATGTCTCTTTTGTGTAATATTGCTATATTCAGATAGCCAAATGTGATTGTACTTATTTGTTGGGACAATCCCTTTAACAAATATTTGTAAAAGTTTCCAAGGGAGATGATTTAAATGGGCAAGTTGCATTGCAGGCCTCCCTGTCTTTTCTTCCCCTTATTTTGAATATGATCAAATATTACTTCCTCTAAAGGGTGACTTTTATTTAATTGGAACTGTCTTCTCTGAAAATGCAACTGGAGTATATGACGAGTGAAGACAACGCAGAAATAAAGTTATAGGGACTTCTTTTTGATATGCACTTATTTATATGAGGATCAATATTAGTTAATATATAAACAAATTCTAATATAATTTGACTGAATTGGGAACAAGAGTATAAGTAGAACTAAGATAGGAAATGGAATAGAATGATGATCCACTCTCTGTACTATCTTGTTAGCAGTGACAAGTCAAGGGCTATATCGGTTTGTGCTATCCCAATACCGAATAATTATTCCAATATTATTGTTGAGTCTCTGCAAATTACAGAAAATGTATCAAGCATTAAAAAAAATGTAGTCATCTTGGAAAATACCACCATTATTAAATAACTGCCATCTCTTACAAGAAATGTTTTAAAGGGCTTTTGTCTTTTTGTACAAAAGAAAAAGACAGTAAAATCTTGCAGCCATACTGAAAGTTAGAGACTTATGATGAGAATTTTTCAGTTCTGCTTCTAGGCTCCAGTCCAAAATATCTCATTTGATATTTGCCAAGAACAATACTTTATTATTTGCTTCCATGCCAAGGAGTAAGTTTATGAATGAATGTAATGTACTGCATCGGTAGGCATAAATATGCATTGCTTTCTTATCAAGGTCGGATTATAAACTTATTATCAAGCAATTTAAATATCAAATTTGCTGCATTCTAGGACTTTTAAGAATTCTGTATTTTATGGAATTGGGACTAAAAATGGGCATTTCTAAAAAAATGAATGTAAAGTTCTTATTGTATTGACTATACAATTCAATATATTTGTGTATTTTTATCTTTAAATCTTTTTACAACAGGAAATTCTCAGTGTTAGTCAACTGATTTGTTTGTTATATTCATTACACCTTTTTGCCTTTATAGTAGCAAAACTAAGAGACCTGAATAAATCTCTGCTATTTTCACAGCACTAACTGCTTTTTTAGTTGTGTTTGACTAAAATATATCAAAGGGTGGATACAGACCAGCCACAATGGCTCACTTACACTGTTACTTGTAATACAAAGATTAAAAGAAATATTATTAGATGTTTGTTTAATCTTATTATTTCATTACACTCATAGTCCTATGCTACAGGATGGGGGGAAAGGGAGAAGTAAGCCATTGTTCATCCTTTAAAACAACAACAAAATAATGACTGTACGCATGAAGAAATATAATGCCATGAAAAAAAGGAACTTTGTCAATATGGAAACCTCTCTTTGAAGTATGATGTTGCTACTTATAAGGATTTAACTAGATCTACTAAGAACTAAATTCTTTGGAATACATGGGTTTTAGTCCTAAGTATATATAATTTGAACTTAAAGATAACACATTTGAAAAATCATCCAAAAATTAAAACACTCACAACATGATATAACCAGTGGAGATTCCTATTCTTATTCATTTATGCCATACCAACATTAAATAAGTGTTCATAATGAATGTTCAATACATTCCATAAATTGAATACATTAGCAACATATGTGCTACCTGAGGAACAAATAACATATTTCAGGATATAAATTATGGAATATGCTACAAAGCAGCAATGTCAGTAATAATGGTTGAGCAATAGGGAGACTTTAAGGAATACTTCTGTATGGTAGTCAATGAATAGGATTAATTTTCTACTGTAAAGATAGTTTTTAGATGCTAACACTAGAATTTATTAGCCCAACATTACTAGGAATACTATACATATGGGAACTTTACAAAGTGTAGTGTAGGTATAGTGCTTTGAATAATAATTAAATATCTTGAACTGATATTAATAAAGTCAGCTAGATCTAAAGATAGTAAACAGATGTTCAAGTGAGTAAAATTATATTAGTTTGATACTTTTGAAGGGGCAAACAAAATATCGAGAGTGAAAATGGATTAAGCAGGAATAAACAGTAGGCAGGAAAGATTGCAAAATAAAGTTACCGGGTAACCATCTCGTCCTGACTGCCCCTGTGATATTAAATAAGGAAAATAATACGATCAGTCAGTGGCACTTAACAGCAGCAAGAGTTCACAGTTTATAACAAAATTTAGGAGTTGATCTGGAAGACAAATGAATCTATTGGATTCCACCCACTAAAAAAATCTATATCAGAATAACAGAAAATAGGAATTTATGACAGGGGTATCTGCCTTTTAAAATTCTTGTAACAATCCTATGATATAGTTGAAATAGAGAAACAGATATCTGCACAAGACCACCATGTAAGCATTATGCCTCAGCAAACTTCACTCATCCTCTATACACGGCTTTTAAAAGTAAATATTTTTCCTACTAAAAGGAAAATGGATATATTTAAAAATTTTAAACAGAAATTTAAACTTCAAATATCTTTAGTTAATGTACCCTTTATTTTCCCCATAATTCTACTTGTAGTCCCATGTCATGAATCTCACTTTGATTGAATATGATCAATTTTAATATGGAAACATGCAGGATTATATTTCAATATAAATGGCTTTGATCCATAGTCAAGTTGTTCAACTACAGTGGAGTATTCATTTACTTTACTGAGCTTTGTTCTATTTGTTGTCTGGTTGGCAGAAGCATCTGTGAGCCAGTAGGAACTAAATACCCTTCCTTCCCTTTTTCTTTCCATCCATTATAGGTGGTCAATTTGAAACAACAAATGGGTTTACAACAAATGAACACCAAGATTTAAAAACATCTTGGATAAAAATATTAGAGTGAACAACCATGTAATTTGAACCTTGACTATTCAGTTAAATTGGTTTATGAACCACTGTTGTTGGTCTCTTTAAGGCAACAACTAGACTTTTGTGTCACTGCAACACATGCATCTGTGGTTCGGAGAGGGGTGCATAGCTGTTGCTAGTCTGCAATCAGTGGTGGGATTCAACAGGTTCACACCTATTCGCGAGAACCGGTTGTTAACTTTCTAAGCAGTTCGGAGAACCGCTTGTTGGAAAAAATCTCCTTTTTTTTTCCACATTACAAGGCTAAGCCTGTAAGGAAGGCTGGAAGGAAACATTCTGGTGGTTTCTAGCCAATCATTATTGCCCTGCTAACAGAAACTGCTTCTCGATTAACCCATATAACAGCTAAAGGTTCTTGGCAGTATGCCCAGACTTACTTTCGCCTAAGCTCTACCCAGCCATGCCTACCCAGCTAGTCATTAGGGCAGAGAACCGGTTGTTAAATTATTTGAATCCCACCACTGTCTGCAACCATCTGTGACCTATGCTTTCCCATCAACCCCTTCACAGCGTAGGTATGTGTCAATCCTACGTGTAGCTGCAGACAAGTCTAAATCAAATAGAACAAGGAAGGAGCAACAACATTGTCTCAATAAACCAATTTAGGTGAATAGTTTATATTCTGGATTTTCTGGATATTTATATTCTGGAGTTTCTGGATATTCTCAATTGAGAGGTGAACACCCTTCTCAGAGGGAATATCCCTTCTTTGTCTGCCTAGTGAGAGAACCACTAGAGAGTTTAAAGGAACTTTTTCAGGCCATACATATAAGCCTTGGAAATAAAATGTGTTTTATAAGGGAAAATAAGTTAATTTTATAGACCTTTTCTGGGAGGAAAAAGCTTCTTTGCAATTCTAATATTGTAAAGCTACTTCATGGGGCAAAAATAGAAAAATAAATCTTACCTAAATAGTCAAATATAGAAAGTAAAAACTGAAATTACTGAAGAAATATAATTGCCTCATAGCTGAGAATATGATTGCAATCTATTACAGCCAAACATAAGAATTTTAATACGTAGGTCTATGTGGGGAAGAATAGTATTTTAATCCAAAGCTACTATTTCTACTTTTTAAACTGAATTCAGTAAGGATATTTTAAAATTTATTTGTTTATTGATATTTTAGTTTTATTATACCAACCAGTTAATGGGGCAAATTACAAACAACTTAAAATTATACCATTCAGAATTAGTTGACTGCTGTATTATGAAATACTCCTTAAATAATTGATTCATAAATTCCATTGTCAATTTAAATGGAAATGTGGTATCAACAAAGATATTGGCCATTATCATTTTACTTCTTTTGATCCATCCATTTCTTTCTATTCGTATTCTTTGGTATGATTAATATTCAAGATAAAACAGCAAACTGCTTTCCAAATTGAGTTCTTTGGCAATTCAATACAGGAAATAAGAAAACCCAATCAAATCTTAACACATACAAAATCTCTATTGGTCCAAAAGGGCCTGAGAAGAACATTAAAATGTCACATTTTGTACAGTGTCTACATCATTTCACAAGTTTTTCTACATTCTAAACCATTTAAAATTGTATGCCTCATTTAAATTTTAAAACTGAATTTTAAAGCATCATATTTTATAATTAAATTTCCAATAGATGTCATATTTGAATCTATACAATTTAATAGAAACATCCAGGGTAGCACAGTTTGCTGTCTTTACTGATGTTAAATCTTCCTTTCATTATTAGCCCTAGAGGAAACTTGAGATACCACTTGAGAGCCACTTGTTTCATATTTATTTGTAAGTTCCGTGAAAAGCCTACTTATGGGTAAGATCGCTGACATATGCCAACAGCCTCTGCATTAACTTGATGGCAGTACAGGTAGTCCTCAATTATAACAGTTTGCTTAGTGATCATTTGAAGTTACAACAGCAGTGAAAAAAGTGACATGGCTATTTTTCACACTTACGACCAGTCATATTTATAAAGATTGCAGTGTCCCAGGATCCTGTGATGACCTTTTGTGACCTTCTGACAAGCAAAGTCAATGGGTAAGCCAGATTCACTTAACAACCATGTATTAACTTAACAACTGCAGAGATTCACTTAACATCTGTGGTAAGAAAGGTCATAAAATGAGTGAAAACTCAATTATGTAGAATGTATGCCTTCTACCCTTCATCACACAACTGGCAGAAAAACAATACTCCACTGTACTTAACAACATTTAAAGCAAAAAGTGCAGTTCAGTTACGCTTTAGTTGCCACCAACCTATCAGAACTATAACTCGCTAGGAAAGGTTTGATCTAAATTTTTGAAAACCATTTAACTATTATTATTATTTTTTGCAGATTTTGTTTTAAATCTTTAATCACCAGGATAGTTCTTAATTGATGTAGAAGAGGACCATGAATAGAAAGCTTCATTCATATTGTTGTACCCAGAATTTGTAGCTGCTATGTCATTTCACTACGCCAAGACAATGATTTAGCAATAGATTACAACTACAGTAAAAAAAGCACTGAATCTAATGCCTATCAGTCACCAGGAAAAGTTGCATTGTCATCTGATAGCATCTGGAGTTTGAATGCGGCACCCATATTGCAGGAGTGGTGCAATAACTCTAGTAATCTGGTGGTTTTTTCCAATTAATTGGATATGAGATCCTACTAGTGAAATTGGGCTCTGGAAATTAGATACTCAAAATATGAGTTTCTGGATTAAAAGTCAGTTTAAGTCAAATCAATTGGTTAATCAAATATATTTCCTTGTACCTTTGGAAAAGTTACAAGGCAAAAAAATGAAATACTAAACTTGCTACTGAAGTAGAACAAGGTACATTGGGCTTCTTTCCATGGGAGACAGATGAATATTTAAGCTGCTCCTATATAGACCTGTCTCTGACAATGAAGAATTGTTTGCAGGCTGTTGATGAGATACAGATTGCCATCTTCCGTGACACTGGGAATCTTCCCATTTTCTTTTTCAGCATCCAAAGACACTGCTATGTGAATCAAGACACAGTAATCTAGTATATTATAATGGCGACTCAATTTCCCTCCATATTTTTTTTCTTTTGTTCATGCAAAAAAGTAGCAAATTTTAAAAGAAATAACAGATGTATGAGGGAAAGTGGAGTGAGGATTAGATCATTATCTGCTGGAACTGTATTTACAAGGTGCATTCAAAGTGACAACAGTTGTTCATTCCTCTGGACAGTCATAGGATGTATGTAATCTGCATTTCTAGTAATTACTTCTCAAAGGTTTGGAGACTGAAATGCAGCAAGGCAATTTAACATTTATGAAAATAAAAGCAGAACAAGGATATTTTTTTTTTAAAAAGTTGAGATGAACAACAAAAAAGCTGATTCTTAAAAGAAAAAAAAGGCTTTTACTAAGTTCAAAATGGCACAAAACCCTTTAGGCAAAGAAATAAATAGCTACTTTTTCCACTTTTGCTATTTCCCTACATCAGGAGAGAGAGAGAAAGAGAAAGAGAGAAAAAGAGAAAGAGTGAAAGAGATTGGTACCAGAAAGCATCTGGTACCAATTTCTGGACCAGACACACCTCCACTGAAAGCCCTGTTCTTGTGAAATGAGACAGAAAGGAAAATAAATGCCTTAACTTTGTTGACTCATGACCAAGAGTAATGTCAACTTACTGGAGGACCTGAAAAACAAAACACAATACATTGGTTATTAATTATATGGGACAAACAAGCTAAAATTATTATAATACAAAGCATAAATTTTGAAGAACAGTTTTAGTATAACAGCTATTAAATGGCAATGTGATGTTATTCTATTACATTATGGAATTTTAACAAATCTGGAATTAGAAAAGAGGCATTGCCTTCTTAAAAGAAAAAAATAAACCAAACCAAATTGCACTGCAAGTTTATTTAGTTGGAATAATATCAAAGTCAAAATAATATTTGCCCATTGTCAAGATTTAAGGCTTTCATTAAAATGGAGTAATTATTGAAGTACTTACACCACCCCTTGATATGGTTGAATATTATTAAAAAAAACTTATTAAAAAGAATAACCACACTAAAAGATAATGCAAACTAAAATCAGAAAGAAAAATAATACTAAGTGCAGAAAGAAAATAAAAAAAAAGAAAAGAGATATAAAAAAGAATCTGCAAAGAATATGTAAATTATTTATTTATATTTCTTATGGCTATGTAAAGAAGCAACTCCCAATCTTCCTTGAAACTACTACAGGAGAATGTAACATCTCCCCCCTCCATAAGATTATATATATCTTTCTCCTATAACCCCTATCCCCTTATCTATTTCACAAATCCAAGAATACATACACTGTATTTATTTATCACATTGTAAAGCTGCCTATCTCTGTCATACAGTAACCTCACTTATTGCTGAACGAAAGGTAATAAACCTAAAACATTAACAATTGTGATGGGAACAATTGTGGAAGAGGGCTATCATTATTCTGATCATGACTGTGAGTTTTGTGGATGTGCTTAGTTGACTGTTGCATGACATATACAGATGGGCCCTTTTCTTGAACAGAAAATCAATCTATCTATCTATATATCTATCTATCTAGCTAGCTAGCTAGCTAGCTAGCTACCTAGCTTATTTATATAGCCATCCATATACATGTATA
>JAOYMU010000098.1:77626224-77636385 GCA_025802295.1 Psammodynastes pulverulentus
AAATCCTTTATATTCTAGATACAAGCTTGGACCAATCACTTTCTCTCTCAATCCAATCCAAGAGTTGATTTTATGGGGAAATTAGGAGGAAGGACTATTAGCTATGTTTCTCACCTTATTTATAAAAATAATAAAGGTGGGATAAAACAACTTTAAAAATGTGTATAATAAACATGTACCCCAGTTTTCAAATTCAGAATTAAAACCTCAACGTCTAGGACGTTGCAAAAAGTTTCTCCAAACTTAAAATGGCTGCAATCAATATCGTGAAATAAAATGTTCTACTTTGCAAAGGACATGAACTACAGAATCTTCATCCTTTCCCAGAAAGGAACATCAAACAAAATTGATAATACAGTAGTATGATATACTGGGCATGACCGTATCATTTCAGTCACTGCAAAAGGATTTGTGGAGATAGAATATTTTACAGAGCTAAATGGTGGGAGACACAGGACTTTTCCATGCAGTGCATACCTAAAACTATGGAACTCATAACACAAGATCTACGAACTTGGAACAGCTCTAAAAGGAAATTAGAGAAAAATCATGGCTATAAGTTGTTGTAGTTAGAAATTACATCAACGTGGAGGCCAAGAATACTTCTGCTCCCAATTCCTAGTTAAGGAATTATGCCTTTGCAAAACTACTACGCTGGGCCAGAATGCAAGACCTTCCCTCCTTCCTTCCTTCCTTCCTTCCTTCCTTCCTTCATTCATTCATTCATTCATTTATTTTATATTTAATAAAATCACCTACGTGCCTTAAAGAGGGATTCTAGCTGATGTAGAGTAAAAACATCAAAATATAAAACAGTATATGAAAATTAAAATGTTAATAATTGAAATTTTAGAATTATTTAAAAAAAAAACTATAAAAGTTTTTAAAGGGACCAGAATAATTAAATCCTGTTAAAATTAGATGATGAAGGCGAAGAGAGGGCTTTGCATGGCACCCACCAACCCCATGGGCTTCTTTGGGCACCCCATACAGAACCATGTTTTAACTCTCTTTCGGAAGCCTAGGAGAATGGGGGCCCTGCCTCACATCTGGGGCGAAATTATTCAGCAGCAACTTTATTCCTAGACCCCTGCGGTATAGATCAATGCTTGGTCAAACCTGGGTAAATTACCCAAAATTGGGAAAACGTGTTTTTTTTTCCTTTGGGTAACGACCTATGAACAAATTAGGCACCACAGCAGAGAAATTTAAAATTGCCATGTGTACTAAATTTGAAAATCTCCAAAAGTATTCCTACTGTATGAAGATGAAAATTGATGAAACTATCATGGGTAACTTGTTAAAATGACATAAAGATCGATTCCCCGATACTATTTTCATCATGTAGGTAATCCTCAAGTTACAATCATTCCTTCGGCCACCATTCAAAATTACAACTGTGTTTAAAAAAAGGGACTTAACGAAAGTTTGCTACAACTTCCTAATAAGCGATTTTGTGTAATGAAGGAAAAAATTGGGTAAGTAACTGGTAGAAGTTTGGGGTTGGATCCAGTACAGATCTTCTTGATCTAAATCTGTCATTGCCTGATAGGTTCCCGCGTGTCTTGCCCAGAGTGAAGAATTTAAGCCATGTTGTTTAACTAAGAACAGTTTGCCCCAAGTCTGGGAAACTAAGAATGATACTTATATAATTTAATGATTAATCTCTCATTTACCCCTCTAAGATAATGAGGCTGCTTATATGGTTATTAAAAATTAGATCCCAAACAGAAAACTCCAAGAAGATACCAATAATTGTGGTAATACTATTATAATTGCAACGGAAAAAATATATTATATTCAAGGTTATGAAGGTTACATTGCCTATAATTGAGAGAATCTGGTTAGATTTTTGTAAAAGTTATGAATTATATTGATCATCAATAGGTATGTTACTAATATAAGACTCTTAAATATACAGTGTGATTTGTACCCAAGAAATCTCACTGAATTTGGTACGAGACTAAAAATATTGTTCAAAATCACTTCATATATCATAAACTTTCTTTAATGAACAAGTACAGTTAACTTGTATTAAACCATTATTGCACACTGCAACTAGAGGGGCTGGGAATCATTGTTCATTTGCTTATTTATTAAATATATGCACCTCCGCATTGAACAATTATCACAATTGTCAGTCACATTATTAGGGGACACTGGGAAAGATTCTGTTTTAAAACCAAATTGTAGAGGCAATCATGCAACTTTTTTTGACTGTGTTTAGCAAAATGCCCACCTTTTATTTTTTATATATATATTTCTGCTTTTATTGTATGTTAAGCCACACAGAAACATTTCCGATAGTAAGACAGGTGGCATATAAATTTTATAAATAAATAAATATCAAACTTTTAGCATTCCTGATTTCTTGTTTCCTTTCCTACTGAACCACTAAATTCACCAGACACCGATTATCTTTTTTTAAAATTAGAAGTGCTTTGCAGTCAGAAGCTGGCCTTTTGCTAGTGAATAAAATTTATTTACAGGGTCCCGTCCAATAATAACTTTCCCGTTTGCATCAGATTCTAAACAAGACTGTGTTTGTAAAGGTGCTGCTGAAACATTTTATATTTGACAGGCGGTTTAATGGAATGGTTTTTTATCTTCTTATTTTTTTTAACAGCATTCTCTACGTTTATGTTTATCCGTTTTTTTTCCTCTCTCTGCTGCGCTGTATTTTTACCTTTCGGTAAGTCAAAACCCAATTTATCCAATTTTTGGATCCCTTCCTTTTTTCCCATTTCTTTTTCCACTTCTCCAGTATTTACAAAAATTATGATGCGGGGGGGGGGGGTCAAGCAATGATAGGGAGGGGAACCTCAAGCTTTCAAACCCCCCAAAGCAAATCCCCCTAACATGCCTCCCCTCTTAATTCTTTACGGATTAGCCTCCCGGATGGCTTACCTTTTGCACACCTGCGCTCAGGTGAGTTGCCGCTCGCGTTTCAGCACGAAACTCCCTCTTTCAGCAGCAAACGCTCTGCCCAAACCCGGTCGCCAGCGCCGGGTCCACTTCTCTTTGGGCAAACAGCATTGCTTGAATTACAAAGCACTAAAGAGAAACGAAACAAAAATATATTATATTTTGGCAAAGCGCATTTTAAAGCTCCTGCCTAGGCAATTCAGCGCCGGACTTTGCGTTAAACAGTACGACCCGGACTGGAAAGGATGCTCTTTTGCATAGCGGCACCTCCTGCTCCTTCCTCATTGGCTCTGCCGCGACGGATAATTTGCATTAATGGATTACATCGGGGAAATTAAGTTAGCTAGAGACTTTACGGACCGCCCCAAACCGGATGGCTTCTAGCCCCGCCCACAACGTGGTAATTTTTTTTTCTTTTCTTTTTTTAATTTTAAAGGCAAAGTCATTTGTGGTCGGGTTTGAAGCCTGGAGTTTCATTCTCACGTGCACGTGTCGGAAATGAGGTGTTTCTAAAAGCCCTTTGAAGAGATTGGACTGCCATTTGTCAGAAATGGTGTAGTAGGGTCTCCTGCTTAGGCGGGGGGGACGACGACGACGACGACGACTAGATTATCTACAAGGTCCCTAGAGGTGGAGCTTTCGCCTCACAATCAGGAGGCTGTGAGTCCGATGTTAGATAGAGGCTAATATTTGGAATAGACTTTCCTGCTCCAGTAGGGACTAGATGACCTCGAAGATCCCTTCCAACTCTGTTATTCTATGAATTCTGTTAAAAACAGCTCAAGCACAGTGCAATCTAAAGGTTAACATTTCATCTTGCATCCAAAACAGCTGTAAGGAGAAAATTGTGATAAAATTGCTGCTAGTGTAATGGAAGAGTACAATAATCCCTTGTGTGTGATGGTGTTTATTTTGTTAGATCCGTTTGTTATTAAATCCATAGCAATTGAATTTTAGCATTTGAGGACCCAGATTGTGGGGGCAATATGCTAATTCTGTAAACCGCTTAGAGAGGGCTGTAAAAAGCACTATAAAGCGGTATATAAGTCTGTGCTATTGCTATATACACATATTAACATGTTTATTTCATCACTCTACTTTGGGATGTCATTTTTGGTCAGAGGTTTAGTCTCTGAAAATGTTGGTGTCCAAATTGGATTGAATCAAAATACAATTATCATTTTAAAATATTGTGTACAGTGTAATTCCTCTGGTAGTACAGTCCAATAAAATAACCACTAAATATATTCATCACTGACCACAGTGGAGGGATGAAAACACCAAAGCTTGACCACAAAAATGCACTGTACTTCATTTTGTTCTGCACTTATTATTTTTATTCACTGGAAATAGCTTTTACATTTCATCAGTTCGTCTTAAAAATAGAAATAAAGAAGATAAAAAGTGCTACTGATGAGGAAAAGATTAAGCCTAATAAAATGGCAAAAATCTGACTACATAAAAAATAAAACTAGAGTTATTATAAAAAAGTATGGATACTTACAAAGAAGATACGAGAAACAAACTATTCTACCATGACTAAGTATGATATGAAGTAATGAAATAAAATAATATGCCAGAAACAATTTTGAGATCAGTTTGCTAGGTACCAAAATTTGATAGTTCAAGTATTAAGAAATTACTTTTATACCATCCAAAAATATGCTTAGTTACAGAAAGCACTAAGCTATGATTGATTAAATGAATGAAACTGCTTGGAATTCACATATATAGACTATTAACTATGATGCACCAACTATGACACAGCATCACCTAACAAACTTTGGCTGCTTTTTAAAAAGTTAAATAGGGTTGGTTCTGGTTGGTATTTGCATGGTGCTATAACTATCTGCACTCTGCCTAATCACCAACCCATGTATTTTATTGTAGTTATTCATTGAAGTAAAGCTGGAATTCTTGAGAGATAAGGCTACACTTGATACTGCAGGGGATTAGACTGCTATGTAGCACATTTATATTCTTGGTTTTAATTAATTGAGTATGTTTTTCAAACTCCTAATGTTGCAGAAATGTTTTTCACATTAACATATTTTGTGTTATCACTTATTTTCTTAGAGGAAGTGCCAAATATTTTTGCTAGCATTTTACTGCATCAGCCCACACAAACTGCTAACCTTGAATGGACAAGCACATGCATTGTATCTAATTCTAATTGTCCAAGTACAAAATAGAACAAGACTAGGTTATGGTATGGAAACAGTTTTAAGATTAGATGCCATGTTGTTTTTGTTGTTGTGCTTTTGTGGGTCATCAGAACTTAAATTTTGTCTTACTTATGGAAACAGAGCCTTCAAAAGAACTGGCAGATTAATTTGGCAGAAAACATAAGAAAATGAACAAAAGGAAATGTCTTCCCTTTTATACCCCTTGGCACTTTTAACTTTTAAATTTATAAAAATCCCAGGAATGAAAATAGGGATTATATGTCCTCGCAGAAGTAGACCATGCAATGTCTAGCGCATGGGGGATATTTCCCTGCTCAAGCCTGCCACCCAATCGGTCTCTTGTGGGAGAAATGAGACTTTCTGAGGCATCCTTCACTCAACTCCAGATGGCTTACATTATCTAAAGATGAAGTCCTGTAGTACTTGACAGAATTGATTTAATTACAGTTAAAATTACAATGACAAATTTTATTCTCTTGTAGGAGAAGCATCAACCCCCCCATCCTATCAACAATCTGATTAAACCTCAAAAATAAATGCAAAAAAGGTTTATTTTTCTAGATGACATCCAGAGTAGACATAGGGAGTAAGCCATTGTCTTAAAAATGAAAGAGAGCATAGTCTGTGTGCAAAGTATATCGTACCATTGCAAAATATAGTTACTGTATGCAAATAGTTAACATATATTTATTGCCTGGCTGGCAGGAGAGATTTTTCTACTCCGTGTAGGCCATATTCCAGAAATGCATCCAAGTTTGGAATTTAAAATTGATTTAATTTCAAGAATGAGAAACTTCTGACTATGTTTTAGTAAAGAAACACATAATGACTTTGTAAAGGAGATTGTTTTGGATTCAGTACCATGAGGATGTTAGTGATATTGGCTTGCTTCTAAAATCCCATGATACTTTTAAACTCCTATAACTTTAAAGTTACGCATAGAATGGTTTTGTGTGTCTTTTTTTAAAAAATAAAGCTGACTTCAGATTTTGCCACATGGTAATAGCAATAATTAAACACAACTACCAGGCTGTAATTTATTAGATATATGATCTATTCCAAAAAAAATATGTATAGATTTTCTAACCCTACTTACAATAGGCCTCCAAATTAGGCCATACAGTAAGTTAGGCAGGGCTAACTCGACAAACATTAATTTAAATGACCAATATTAACTCCTACCTATAAAAAAAGCATTTGAAATGCAAATACAATAAATGTAAATAATAAATGTGAACCAAGAAAAAAAATGAATAAAAGCAATAAGTAGCTGTGTTTTCAAAAAGCCACAAAAGGCATTTTAGACCAATTATATTTATATTTTATTTTATTTTATTTTACTTTATTTTATTTCCACTCATTTTGTAGTATGCAACTCTGGGCAACTGACAACAGTAATAAAAACGCAAATACTACACAAAAAGAAAAGAAAGAAAAAAAATCTCCATAATTGTACTCATTCATCACTTCAACATCTGGGCTCCAACCTCACTATTCCAGTGCCTGAGGAAAATGCCAACTCTTCACCAATTTACTGAAGTAGGTGGGGGTCTGTTGAATCTGAAATGAAAACTGTTCCACAGGATAGGGGCTGCTGCAGAAAAGACACACTTCCTAGATCTGATTACCTCGCAACATGTAAGGAAAGGGACCTAGAGTGTGTCCACTCTGTCCAATCTAGTGGAACAAGCAGATAGCTTCAAGGAAAGGTGATTTTGCAGATAACCTGGCCTTGTGCCATGTAGGACTTTAAAGGTGATAGCCAGTATCTTGAATTGTACCAGAAAAGGAACTGGGAGCTAGTGCAGCTTGCGTAGAGGGGCTAATACAGTACAAGCTGCTGCATTTTGACCCAGTTGTAACTCCTGAGGGGTCTTCAAAGGCAGCTCCATATACGGCACATTGCAACAATCCAGCCAAAAAGAGCCAAGGCATGAATGATCATGAACGAGGTCTCCTGGTCCAGGGATGGGCACATCCCCAAAATCTATATTCATGAAGTAAGTGCCAGAGGTTTACAAATACTTGCAGGTGGCACAAACAATATACTTCACTTTACTTCAATAACAGAATAAATTGCATTTGGGATAATCAAAGTCAGAGAGAGGCCAATATGAAACTGTGTTCTGACTCAGCTTCTGTTCTACTGACATGCCATGTGTTGCAGCAGGAATCATCCATCAGACTGACCTGTCATCACCATCATCATCATCCAATAAAGTATAACAACTAACTAAAACCAACCAATTTACAAAACACCAAATTAATTAAAACTGCTGTGCCATTGCCTGTCAAAACTGCCAATAAAATAAAATAATTAAAGGGAATAAAACCCTACATGACAATTAAAACCTATCTTATTTGTCAGGCCAAGAATGCTATTTTACAGAATTAGGTTATGGTCAATTTCTTTCTTTTAATCAAGACTGAAATAAATGTAAGGTTTAATTTGAAGAAATCTAAGGAATTAATTACCTAATATAACATCCATTCTGCCCTGAAAGCAAGAAGCTACAGTCAAAAGTTTCCATGAGGTTCCATGATTCACACCCACACCCAAAATTATACTTGGAAATGAAATAAGAAAAATGATATGAAGTATTGCAGCATAACACCCTGATTGAAAACAAAAGTAATACTGAGCCTTTGGTCTCATAAGAAGTGTCAAGATTGACAGAAGCCAGTGAAGAGAACTGAGTTGCATACCGAAGCATAGGAATTTAGAGAACGTTAACACCTAATACAACAGTGCATGCATAAAATGACCAAAACTTGCACCAGGTGCCCCATTGCATAAATTATCAGAAAGCAGTGGATTCATCAGATGGAAATTACAGGATTTTGTGATTACTGCCAGAAATGATTGCAAGGACAGCCTGTTATTCTCTGGTACCTCTAAGATCAAGAACTGAAACACAAGTCAGTGAACAAACAGATCTAGTGATTGATCTATCTTGGAAACTGAATTTGGAAAGCCTTTGACCAATTCTGGTGAGAACCTACTATGAGGGGCTAGATCCATCATATGGAGTTGCCAACCAAGAAAGAAAATGGAAGTTATTCAAAAAGAGGAAAACCAGGAAAGGCAAAGCTACTAATGACCCCAATGCTTGAATTTGATGGCTCAAGGACAGATTTTGTAACACCACTACAAGTGACCAATGCTGTACCTTGGCATTCAACCTGAGGTAGATAGTTCAGCTTAATGGAATGTCCTGCCCAGAATCTGTACTGAAAGGGTCCCAGCAGTGCACGTTAGAAATATGGACTGCAAAATGGGAGAGACTGAATGAAGAAAATAGGGTCGAAGTCATAAGTAGGATGAAATTGGGAACCAATAAGGGGCTATGGACAGCAGCCCTTCTGAAAAGATGATGAGCTAGTCCTTACAAGCATAAGCCAAAAGCATTTGTAGTTTATGTGTAATGGGGGGAAGAAAACTACTATCTATTCCATCTCCTCTACCATTAGAACTAAAGACTCCATGGGTGCTAACAGTAACAGGGATAGTTGTTTGGTACAAGAAAATAATTTTGGCACTGGCATATTCCCAGGCTAAAATCTGATGCTGTTATTTTGGAATTCAGACAAATACTCGGTCTCTGAGTATTTAACACTCATTCGAAACATCAAGAAGACTAACAAGGCTTCTTTGCTTAGGCACCACATTCATCTAAAAGTGACAGGATTTACTTAGATGTTTACATTCAACTAAGTACAGCCAAAGTAAATCAGTGTAATTGAATATATATAATCTATTTATTCAACTGAAAAAAAACCTGGATCTTCTACTTTAAAAAAAAACCTAAGATTTTTCCTTACATCTTTCCTTTTTTAAGTAAAATAAACCAAGGACCAAAGATGTTTTCTTTTAAACACATTGAAATTGATGTCTTTTGGATAAATTAAATTGGTTATTCAAGTAGCTTCTGAAAATTAGTCTTTAACTTCGAATATTTATTTTTTTAAGTATTTAAAGGCTGCCTCTTTTGTAGTTTCTCAAACATTATTCCAAGCCACTAATAAATTTCAAATGAGAAATCACATGACCTCTCACATCTATTTAAAAGCTGTTTTCTAAAGACCAAAAATGAAGTCAGCAACAGCTGATATAGCCATTGAATGAATGTTAAAACAAACCACCTGGACATTTGCACAGAAAACTCTTCATTATCTATTCAACCCTTATCAGTTAAGGAATCCTTATGATCACAAACATCAACTTCTGTCTATTCAAATAGAAAATAAGATCCACTTAGCATTCTAGAAAAATGAAATTAACTGCAATCATTAAAAGGAGTAAAAAGTAAAATTATGATATGTCATATACACTCATGTGAACCTTTCAAATACATGTTTATTGGATTACAGCTATTAGAATTCCAACAAAAAGGGCTAAAACAATCAAAATAAAATACTCTGTATTTCAGAGTTCTATAGTGTTGTATTATTATTTACCTTATTTGGTGTATACTGCATTTGAAATAACTACTTTTTCAAGTGCCTGAATATTGTTTCTATCTTGCTCTCATTCTCACTAATGATCTTGTTTACATTTACCTTTTATTTTATAGTTACAACCTAACACTTTTCTTTCTATAATCCATCTTGTTTAATCATCAAAAACATGAATCATAAGTTCTATTTTTCATTCCATGCAAAAAGTCTTTAAGGGGTTTCCATTCAGCAATAAATGTAAATATTGTCTTTTCTCTGATTAAAGAAGTAAATTTAGCCATCTCAGCAAGTTCCATCATCTGCACCAACCATTCCACCATTATGAGTAATGCTGAATCTTTCCATCTTTGTGTATGTAATAACCGTGCTGCAATTATCATGTGCAGAAACAAAGTTCCATAACTTTTTTCCAACAGTTTGTCCATCGTTTCCCAAAAGAAAAAAACACCAATCTCAATTGTTTATTAATCTGTAAAATCTTCTGAACAAGTAAGTGTATACAGGGCTTTTTTTCTCCGAAGAAAGGTGCCGGAACGCACCCCCGTCGTCGCGCTAAAAAAACCCGGAAATGATAGCACGCGATTGGTCGAGA
>JAOYMU010000098.1:77806324-77824629 GCA_025802295.1 Psammodynastes pulverulentus
TTATTTTATTTATTTTATTGGCGGCCCATCTTACCATCGGATAACTCTGTGTAGCTTACAGTTACATACAAGCTAAAACATAAAATGTTAAAAGCAAACAATAAACCCAAAGACACCTGGGAGAGGGTGGGAGTGGGGTTGGGGGGAGATGGGATCTGTTATTACTCAATCAACCATCTCCATTGCAACGATCCCCTACTGGTGCCCCAAGCTGATTGGCAAAGGCCCATCCTTACGAAAATATAGGACAGTTGGGGCCTCCTAATTAAGGGTACTGTACTTACAACTCCATTAAGTCTTTTTTTTTTGTACTTATAGATGGACTGGCTCTTCCCATTTGTTGGCTGCTGTATTGATCTTTGGATTTGCTAGCATGGTTTGCTAGAACCTTGACAGGTTTTTCTGCTCTTGGCAGTTATTTTTGTGTATATATTTTATGGAGCCTTTCAACATGGTAATGACCAGAGTGCTGATATAATGTTATTTAGTAGTAAGTATTTTTGGAAATAGGAAACACTAAGGTATGTAGAATATTGACATATTTACTGTACAGTATTTCAGTAATCCATTTCCATATTTTGATCTTCTTTGAATCAGTTACTATCTGTCTGTTGGTATCCTCAAACTCCAGTTTGAGACTGGAATGTCCTTCTGAATCCAGAAATCTTTGGGGAGATGTTCCTTGTTTTTCCATGATTGTTTCCCTGTCTTTTATCTCTTCTGCCAGCTGTCTGAAATTCTTTATTAAATTATTTCCTAAG
Organism: Psammodynastes pulverulentus; assembly: GCA_025802295.1. Classification (NCBI taxonomy): domain Eukaryota; kingdom Metazoa; phylum Chordata; class Lepidosauria; order Squamata; family Psammodynastidae; genus Psammodynastes; species Psammodynastes pulverulentus. The sequence goes on from JAOYMU010000098.1 coordinate 77,807,086, forward strand.
AATTTAGTCTTTTTGGTTTTAATTTCTCTTCTCTTTCTGGCATTTCCTAGTATGTACTAACATAGAGTTTGTTTTCTTCTGATTTTTAGACTTTGACCGTCTTTCTTTCATGACTTTGATTCACCCCACAGCTCCTCCGTTGCCTCCCATAAGGTTCAAGACTTCAAAGTGATTCTTGATGTTCTCCTTGAAAATGGTGAGTAGATGCCCAACATTCAAGTGTGAAACCAGTTGATTTGCTTTTCCAACTTTAGCTTGGTTTGGAAATTGAATCTGAGTGGTTTGTGACCTTGGTCCTTGGCCGTGTCTTTCTTATTAGAACTGAGTTCTTCCATTTCCTTAATTCAATTTTTGTGCATTCTGTCTGGAGATGGCCATGTATGTTATTGTTAGTTGTGAAGTTGTGTCTTACCCATGTGACACCATAGACAATGTTTCTCCAGGCCTTCCTGTCCTCTACCATCTTCTGGAGTCCTTTTAAGCTCACATCTACTGCTTCAGTGACTCCATCCAGCCACCTCATTCTCTGTTGTCCCATTCTTCTGTTGCCCTCAATCTTTCCCAGCATTAGGCTCTTTTCCAGTGAGTCCTTCCTTTTCATTAGGTGGCCGAAGTATTTGAATGTATGGCCATGTATATAGGTGTTGTTTTAGTTTTGCTAGCTGTTCTAACCATAAAGAACAATTGGAATAAGTGTTCTTATTTTATCTGGGTTTCTTTCTGCCCAAATAGCTCCCAGCAAATAAATCTTTGGCACCATGTATATTTTGCTTCCTTTGAACTCTCATAATTATGCTTGCATCCTTTCTTTGTTCAGATTGACGGATCCTGTTTAATGGCTGGCCTCTATATTTGGCCTGATTCCCAAAAAATCCACAGGGTAAATAGTTTTTCTAAGGAACTCAACTTTAGGAATATGTGCATGCATGTGCATGTATGAATGTGTGCATATGTGCCCTAAAAGACTTCTGTGCTAACTTAACTTACATTTTAAAAATGTACCCACTTATTGTTGCTGCTACTGGTTGTTAAAATTTTTATTTTCTGTTCTTTCACTTGTGGGGATCACCTCCCATAGCTTCTACTTTGATGTAAATCAAAGGCTGTCATTTTTCCCAAAGCAGAAAACTAACATGTTTTTATTTTACTCAGCAGGATTGAAATAAGAATTTAATAAACCTGAATGCCAGCACCTCTATTGGTGGCAGAGTAAACAATCATTAAATAAACCAAAAATATATGTCAGTATTTCATGATCTTTCTAAAATGCCATTGGATGAAGAAGGTTGGGTAGAAAGAGGTAAAATCTTGAAAAGCAGATAATTACATAGATTGAGACAAGAAATAGTATATAATAACAGAAAAAAGCATCAAAAATGAAAGCATTAAAGAATGTCCTCCTTGCCATAAGACTGGCAAAGTGAGAAGAAAAACAGTGTTAAATGTACTTAAGAAGGAAACCCTGTCTGTCTCTCGTCTGAAAAACAGCAGGAACAGAAAGTGTAGTCAGTGAAAGCCAATGTAGAAAAGGGCATGAGAAGAATTTGATATGTTTCATTCTAGTCACTCTTTTTCATTCACTCAATGAGTGAAGTATAAATTGCTCAATTTCCAGGATTATAATACAAACAAATGCAAAAACACAGAGATGTATATTCTGGTTTTTAGAAATGGTCCTATCAAGGATTCAGAGGAGCCCATCTCATTTAGTTCAGTAATCAAAATCTCGGTATCCTTCTTTCTCTCTCTCCCCAGTGTTGGCCTCGTTAATGCCAGCCAAATCTGTTTAGCAATGCCAATCATCCTAGAACCATATCTGCAGCCCCAAAACTAGACAATCATGCTCGCAGCCAATGAAAAGGCACTTCTTTGTGCATGTTCCTATGGTTACACTGAAGAGATTGAGGAGTTGCAATACAAAGCTGGGCCTTTTCATCACTGTTTTCTTTTTGTTCTTTCTTTACTATCTGTTCTTTTTGAATCAACATGTGTCAAACATAAAAGAATGTCAAACCTCAAAAGCAGTAACTATCTATACCTCTTCTCCATCTCATTCCTGCTGTCAGAAAATCACTAGGTAAGTGGGCCAGATGGATGAGATGAAAGCAACCAGCTATGAAAATAACTGTGATAGAAATAGGTGAGGAGACACATTGCATCGCATCCTAATGCTATTGTTAGGTATACAAAAGATGGTTCAATTGGGGACCAATTCTAACAGTGATTAGGACAGTTCACCTCAATATTTAGATTTGTATGTATACATTGGCCATTTGGTAATTGATGTTATGGATTTACCGGCATGTTGTACAACACCCAGAAAACAATGCTATTATACAAGCTGGGCCAAAAAAAGTTACAACTAGTTCAATATGATTAAGGCTGCTAGCCATAAAGAGGGAGAAAAGCATTTAATTAAGTACTTATGCCCAGTTCCTTAGCATTCTAGACAGGAGCAAGAGACAATTCAGTACAGATAGTTTGTGCGAGAGAAAGAAGGTAAAGACAGCTCCTCCCTAATAGTTCCCAGAGTATATGCTTTATGGAGGGGGTAGTTTGCTTTAGTTTGGCAAGATATTGTCTAGAGGTGAGGAGCAATAAAGGCATCTGCTTGGAAGAATCACAGTCTGTTTAGGTTTTTGGAACGTGACATAAAATAAGCTTATATATTGCTATAGAGAATCATGTAGAATAATGGTCAAGGTACTGTACTAAGAGCAGAGTGATCCAGGCCCTAGTCCTTCGATTTTGGCCAGTCACTTTCTTTCAGCTCTAGACAGCCCTCAGCTGTCTGCTCTCAAGGCTAATCATATCCAATTTCTTCTATCTATCTTGGTAAGATATGACTTCCAGGCTTTTGATCATCCTTATTACTCTTCTCTGCCTTAAACTGGACAAGGTAGGTCTGTCTTATGCAGTACAACTATTAATTTGTATGATGTGGAAACTACTTACATTTGCAAATCAAGGCACATATACGTGTCCCAGGATAATATCGTAGGATCCCATCTGAGTCAGTCGCTGGAGCTCATCATCAAGAAACTTCTCTCTCATATTTTGGAAATAGAAAAGTTTCCTGATGATGGGCTTCAGCAAAAGCCCGAAAGCTTGGAAGAATAAATCTTTGGGTCTGGAGACTGATTCAGATTGGATCCTACTATTTATATTGTTGTAAGGGATACAATTAGTTTTGGTGTACCCCAAATCAAATACCCACATTTCCAGGTCACATTCCTTGATATAATGGAGTGGATGTTTCCTGATTAAGCCACTTCAGCTTCTACTGAGAGCTTGATGGTTACTGTAGCTGTTTATAGTTTAAACTGGCAATTGACTACACGATAAGATTCTGACAATTGGCTTTGCATTGTTTGCAATTGTGATAGTCAGTCTATCAGCCCATCAGTCATAGATACAATGTATCCACGTGCCTATGCAGCTATGTTTGTTTCCACTTTTCCATATACAAGTTCCACAATCAGGTTTTGTTATACAACATTACAACTGAAAAGGAAGGCTATGGCCTGGTGGTAGAATTAAACATGAACGATCTGGGAAAAAAGAAGAAATTACTGCAGACTGAAAGGATGAAATCACTGGAGGGGAAAGACATTTGAAACTAATTTATCTAAGGAGGAAATAGCCCTAAAGCAATATGTAACCCATCTATCTCTTTTGTTGTGCCCTATAAATCCCAGAAATCAGCTGCTTGTTTTGGCAATAAATACTGAGAAGTAATGGCATGATTTCACATTTCTGGCAGAAAAAAAGAGTTCTGAGTTAAGTTCAGCACACCAAAACCTAAAAAGAGCCACATCCCTAAAATGACACCCCCGAAATCTCAGCCCTTTCCACAAGATGCTTGTCTAACATGTCAAAGCCCCTCTCATTTTTCTTTTTCATTGTACATTATGGAAGTTTTCTTTCATTAGTTCCGTTACTTTGTGATACAAGCAAGTTTACACCATCCAAACTGTGGTAAACGTACAGCTTTTTGAAGCTGGAAATCACGTCTTTCCTTAAGGAGTTCTTTTTCATTCTGAGTACAACTAATGTAAAATTCATTGTCTAGACTGTATCCTGATTCATCTCCCCTGCATATGTTCTGAATGCCTCTTTTTATAAAATGGTAGTATCAATTGTATTATGTCAATGTCTTATTATTTTATTGGTTTATTTTTTTCTGAATGTGATTATTTTACTGGAAAACAAAAAATACCTTATTTCGGTCTTATTTTTCCCAAACAGCAAAATTAGATGAGGAATGTTTAAAATCAAAAGTCAAAGAATGAGTTTCCTAAGATCCAAAAGCACTCAACCTAAAAACTTGCTTTTACAACAAATCTGTTTCACCCTTTGTGGAAATTCTAAACCCTAACCCTAACCTTTTAGTGGTCAGCAAGCATAGGGCAGTTTCTTTTTTTTACAGGCATCTGTCATAAAATACTTTTGAAAATAACATGAAAATACCTGACCATCCCTATATAAACCTCTGTTCAGAATAATTTTATTAAATTTTGGGGTAGCATACAGGTAATAGTTAATAGAGTGGTGTGGTGGCCTAGAGATGGAGCTCTCGCCTCACAATCAGAGGCTATGAGTTCGATCCTAGGTAGAGGCAGGTATTTTTCTCTCTGGGCACACTGAGAATATATCTACTGAAAAAAAACTCTGCATTGGCGACAGGAAAGGCATCTGGCCAGTAAACACTCAGCTCCATTCAATTGCCCAGACTCCACCCCGCAAGGGATTATGGTATTGTTAAAAGGGGATGGCGATGATACAGGTAATAATAACACCCTATCATTGCCACCCATCACATCATCCATCCATCTAGCACCTACCACCTCTTGGTTATATAAATTCCCAGCATATCCCTACCTGTGATCATCCTCACCTCATCACATGGAGCTATCCGGTGGATGATATCTTTCAAACATCCAATCATCTTTTCTTCCTGAAAATCATAAGGAAAGGTTTCCGTCCATTCTGTTAATAACTGTAAAATCTTGGGCCCAAATTTTCTGATCCGTGCCTAAAATAGAGGTTAAGGAATGAAAGATGAAAAATAAAGGGAGGTATATCAGCAGATAAAGAAGAGGACCTTAATTTAAAATTAAAGCATTTGCAGGAAATAATCTTAACATGGATGATAAATTTCCTGAAATTAGGTAGGGATGAGTGAATCATTCAGCTTTTCTCCTGGGTTAATTTTTTAGTAATTTATAATCACATCTCAATTCATTTTTCCATTAAACCATTGGTTTTTTTTTTTAAATAAATCTGCCCTTTTAATTTAAATCAGCATTTTTTGGGGGTATTGGATTTAGCAAAAATGAAATCTCTCTATCGTTGCTTCTTTGGTTATACCTAATATTTGACCGTTCATGTTTCACAGCTACCAGTTTGTCTGAAAAGATTTAGATTGAATCCAACAAGCCATTGCTGATATAAATCAATTCCCTAGTCTCTATTTTTAATACATGCGTGTGTGATTATGCATGATGCATTGTCACTTCCGAAGTATTTTTAGAAGTCATTTCAGCAAGTTCCTTTGAAACAGCACACATACCCATTATAGTAATAGAAATTCTAGATGAGAACAGAAATTTTCCTCGCATTGGCCTCCAAATGAAAGGTACCCTTTAATCAAACAAAATTATATTGTGTGTATTGAAGCTTCCTGCCTTTTCCACAAAACTAGCCAGTAGGGCTATTTTAGTATTTGGCCAAAATAGGTTTCGAGGGAACTATCACTGGACATAATATAGCCTGTTCAAGACTTTTGAAAATGTCAAGAAAATAGGGACCATGCATTCTCTTTCCCCCTTTTTTCAAGTTGTCTATGAAATATGGGTAGTCCTCAACTTACAACCACCTTTGAGCCCAAAATGTATGTTGCTCAGTGAGAAATTTGTTAAGTAAGTTTTGCCCCATTTTACGACTTTTCTTGCCACGTTTGTTAAGTGAATCACTGCAGTTGTTAAATGAGTAACACGGTTGTTAAATGAATCTGGTTTCCCCATTGATTTGGCTTGTCAGAAGGTTGCAAAAGGTGATCACATGACCCAGGGGACACTGCAACCGTCATAAATGCGAGTCAGTTGTCAAACATCCGAATGTAAATCACCTGACCATGGGGATGCTGCAAAGGTCATAAGTGTGAAAAATGGTCATAAATCACTTTTTTTCAGTGATATTGTAAGTTTGAATGGTCACTAAATGAACTGTTGTAAGTCAAGGACTACCTGTATGATTAAAATAAAGCTAAGAAGGAAACAAAAATACCAGAACATATCCCCTCCAGCAGACAACACCCAGATAAGTGCTGTTGTAATTTTGAACAGTCCAGTAAGCAAACTGGACTACCTATATTACTAATCCAGGGCAGATGGAAAAACATCCTTAGTATACAGAGAATAAGCACTTAAATCTCTTATCACAGTGAAATACTTGTTTCTTATTATACTCTGAACAGGGTATCTTAGCACATGCCCCAAAGCTACAATATTAATGAGTATGTACACGTTCCTTTGGAAAGCATCTCTTGCCAGATCCCTTGCCTCTTCTTTTGGAAAGATCTCTTGCCGGATCGTATAACATATTTCTGAGTGCCTTACCATTTGTTGCTTCTTGAGAGCAAAATAAAGTGCCAGGAGTGTTCGAACAGGGGGCAGGTGGGAACCACACTGCAAATCGTATACCCATACATTACACATTTACGTATTTTGCCACTGACTTTTAACAGAAAGACAAACGTGCCTCCCCATCCCCTGTCCTAGTTTCTTTTTCTCTTATTTGTATCCATTTTATGTGTTCATGGTTATGTTTATACTTATATGTATATCCAATGTATGTATGCTTGACAAAATAAACAAACAAACAATTTAGCAACTAGTCTATTTTTTGCATTTGTTATTATCCTGCTGCATCTTGTTTAGAAGGGGGCTGACTCTTCTCCCTCTCTTGGGGATCTCGGTTGCTGAAAATAAAAATTTCTGCTATCTGAATACAGCTGCTTGGTCTATGTTGCAAGATTTAGGGATTTAGTGTCTTTATGAGTGTGCAGTCATTTTAGCTGTTTTTATATTTCATTTTTTCTGTTCAAAGATTATATGTACAGGCTTGTATATCTGCATAAGCTGCAGGAGGAATAAACAGAATGATCAAGATAGAAGAAGTGAAGACTGTTAATAAATTAATAATAAAGATGAATAAAATGTTAACAATAAGTGATTCTTGAAGATCTGCTGTTAATATTTCCTGAGGAATTTAACAGTACACCCTGTTTAAATATGAACAATGATTATAAGATTTATAGGTAGAGTGTACAACATTTACTGTCACTCTTTGTATCAATTCTTATTTTCAGGGGCAGAATTGCCGAATAGGAACACACAGTCTGGCAGCCATTGCATGCAGCTTTATAGAAGAAATGTTTCTGTTAGCAAAGCATCACTGACCCTCAAATAGAGTGGCAGGAGGAGAAACATCTGTAACTATAATTTCAAAGAGCAGTTAAGTCCCCTGTTATTTCAAATACTGCTACAAGGACTCTAGCCCACTTCTTTAACTACATAAACTAAAGATAGTCCATGGTGTCCTTTATCATAAGGCATGCATTTGTCTTTAAAGTTCTGCAAGAGTGGTTGTTATTTTTGCAGCAGAAAGCAACGCAACAATTCCTCCCAATATTTTACAAGCACCCCAGTGGTGGTATGCTCCTGGTTCGCCCCTAATCGGGCGAGCTGGTACTGCTGGCGAGCGGTAGCTCCAATGATCGGTGTTTGGGCAATTTTGTGGGCCCTCCCACCTGCCCATGCTCTTTCTTTAGCCTTATCTGCTCAGCTATATGACGCAGTAGAGCAGATTGCCACGCTAAAACAACTGAGAGGCATTTTAGCTGGGGCTTGTCCGAGCTGTGTACGCGTGCACGCTGTCACTGAACTGGTAGCAGCACCGGTAGGAAACCGCCACTGAAGCACCCCATTAGCTCTTGTAGAATATAGCATATGCATAGAAATAATTTGGGATAATTGCATGCATGACAGTTTTGCTCCATTTTATGAACCTTTTTTGCTACAAATGTTAAGTGAATCACTGCAGTTGTTGAATTAGTAACATGGTTATTATGTGAATCTGGTTTCCCCATTGACTTTGCTTGTCAGAAGCTCAGAAAAGGTGATTATATGATCCTGAAACACTACAAACGTCATAAATACATGCCAATTGCCGGGTGTCCATACCTTGATTATGTGACCACAAGGATGCTGCAACAGTCGTAAGTTTAAAAACAGTCATAAGTCACTTTTTTCAATGTCAACGTAACTTGGAACGGTCAACTAAATGAATGGTTGTAAGTTGAGGACTACCCGTACCGTATTACTGAAAATGCTACAAGGATATTATAGTCAAAGAGATGGAGCAAATAGGACAATTTCAACATAGCATGCCTTCTGCTTGCTATTAGAACAAGGCTGTACTATTGGGGAGCACCAGGGCTGTACGGAACAGGATAATCAAGCAAAATCATCAGGACAGATTGGGACAGGAATTTCTGCTTGTTTTCCCTGATATTTGAGAAGCAGAATTTTGGGTTGAATTTGTTTTAAGCATATTAAGCTTACTTGAGGGCTTACCTTATTATATTGTTTGCGTTTTCATTATTAAAATGGCAAGAAACAGTGCAGTAATTTTCAGCAATTACAGTCAGGAGAGGCTCCAACAACTACAGAAAAAACAGCTGCCTGTGGCTCTGGTTCTCCAAGTCTGACAATTACAGCCAAACCATTCCCAAATGCATTTATTTAGGTAGGCACCAGACAGAGAGCAGTACTTCCAAATACAGATGTATTAGAGTCTAACCATCATGGGCACTTTATGCGAGCAACTGTATCCTGCTCTGGGGAGCTGAGAGTGATGGTTTACCTAAAAAAACGCCGGCTTGTAATCAAAACCTAAGGCGAAGGAGATAAGAGGTGACACAGTAATAAAAACTCATGAAAGAGTATATTGACTCTTATTCCCTGGCATCCTAAAGGCTCCAGGAAATGAAAGGATCACCACCTGGGAAGATTGAAGATTAGAAAAGGAAGAAAGAAGGATACATGAATTACAGCTACTCTTACTATGTGGAGTCTTGCTGTCAGGCAGGGAAGTCCTATTTGAATCCTTGCATTACAAAACTCTCCATGGGGACAGAAGGACATATGAAGCAAGGGAGATAAAGAGAGAACAGGTACAATAGCTTTCTCCGTAATCCTGTTATCACACCATGAATGCTAACTTTACTCATCCTAGCACCTGCAATCATCAAACGTACCAACCTTATCCAGCACTGGGTCATCCAGTTGCTGCTGCTCGATGCACTTGTGACAGACACGGGACAGAAGTTCATGTGGTTCAATGAACAGTCTTGAACTCAGCAGGAATGTGAAGATATAGGCCTTCTGAGGAAAAGGAAACAGGAACATTCATCGAACAACAACTGGCTAGAGAACCAAATATGCCAAATTCATTCCCAAAGGCAGAAGGTCATTCATTCATTTTGAAACAGAATACAGCAGTTGCAATCTCAGTCTATCTGGATGGTATATAAACAGAGGACACTGTACTGATGTATTTGGTGTGGATTTTTTTAAAGCAACTTTTATTAGATTTTAAAATAAAGAAATAAAAACTAACAAGGATTAACAATTAAGAATAATTCTTGTCATAATTTTTGTTTTCTTTTTATTGGCATTCTCTATAACCTAGACTCTTTTGAGATAGGAGCAGGTTATTAGTACTATAAAATAAAGATATAAACGAACAAGCAAACCAATGGCCAACAGATATCAATATTTAAAAAGGAAAGGCAAGATATCTACTTCTCAATACAGAATTCTTTTAAGAGTGATAAATCATGCTATGTTCTGTATAGTATCTTTTCAGAAATAGGTGTTTTGGCTAATACAGAAGAATAACATCAACTGTTGAAGTTCAGCTACTTTAAAACTTCTTTCTCCTTGGCAGTGTTCCCATTGACATTAGGGACAATAACTATTTAAGATGTTCTCTAATTAGAGAGAGTTTGCTAATTTATCATTGTGAATAAGAATTCTGTGCCATGAAAAACAAACAACCCAACCCCCTACATAACAGTGATGCTTAGAAAAGTACACACATATCAGTTTATATTTCTGGCAAACATCTACAAAAACGACACAAGGCAAATGTAACAGAAGACATTATTGTACAGGTAGTCCATAATTTACAACCACAATTGAGTCTAAAATTTTTGTTGTTAAGCAAGACAGCTGTGGAATGAATTTTGGCCCATTTACCACCTTTCTTGCCACAGTTGTTATCTGAATCACTGCAGTTGTTGAGTTAGTGACCCAGTTAAGTGAACCTTGCTTCCCCATTGACTTTGTCAGAAGGTTGCAAAAGGTGATCACATGATCCTGAGACACAGCATCCATCATAAATATACGCTATTTGCCAAATGCTCAAATTTTAATCATGTGACCATAGGGATGCTGAAATGATCGTACGTGTGAAAAATAGTCATAAGTCACTTTTTTCAGTGTGCTTGTAACTTTGAACGGTCATTAAATGAGTGGTTGTAAATCGAGGACTACTTATATGTTGTTTATTTGTAACCTGCATCAAAATAAATTTTCCTAATTCAAAATTTTTTGAAAGCTTGCAAAAAGTGATGGTCCAGTTCATCAGAGCAAATGGCAGTTCATAGTAACCAAACATTTACCTCAGGATAGTAGTCAGCTGTAGGTATAAGGTGTTGAATTAAAGCATCAAGAGATGCTGAGGTAAGGTTTCCATCTTGAAAGATCAGTCCTCCTTCATCATCTTCTTTGGAGGGATGGAGGTGATGAGGGCTGAAGCCACAGGAAGTAAACATGCTGGCAGAGCTCAGCGTTTGGGGCATACCTTTCTGGAACAAAGGAAGCACAGATAACAGCAGTCAAAGATACACCCCAAAATTACAACAGAGCCTGGGAATGACTGAATGAATGTAACAAAACACTTGCATTTGAAAAACTTCCCACCATCGATTGCACCGAAATTTTCTAACCCGTGGAATATAAAGTACAAAATAATCATACAAGTAAAATGTCATCATCATTAACAAAGAACATCAGCAAACTATTCAAAGAAAAAAAATCAATCTGAATAAAAATGTCTTCGGCAGCCAACAGGAAAATAGCCTTAGATTAGGGAAAGACAGATACATTTATTTTTTTAGAATTTATGTTCAAATAATGCTACTCTGCTACAGTTATGAATTTGGCAAAAAATAGTAATAACGAGAATACCTGTATATTCAATTTTATTTAATATATTGTAATATATTCTGTATAAAACCTCTATTTTTAAAAGCAAATACACACATATCTTTTTATTAATACAAAGACATTTGGGAAATGCAAATATTGAAGTTAATTACACTCTTGGAAAGTTTCATATTGGGTTTGTGGTCTTTCAAATCCACTGGTTTTGCTAAATGAATAGAATTTCATTATCTTTGCTTGCATGATATATAGTCAATTAAATAGTTTCCTAGATCTTCCTTTTCTCCCTTTCTATATATAGATAGGAACATTTGTGCTCTTCCTGACATCTGGCACTTTACCAGTTCTCCAAGATTTTTAAAGATAATACATTGGTCAAAATCTACCCAGCTCCCTCTGTTTCCTAGGATGCAAATAATTTAGACCTGGAGATTTAAGCTTAGTCAAAGTGAAGAAATATCCCTGATCATGTTTCTCTCAATCTCAAGCTTCAATGCTGCCCTTCACATTTTATTGGGATTTCTTTTTTGCTGTTGTTTTTGGAAAAGATTCAACCATATTAGGACTTAAGAAGCGCTGTCTTTTAATAACAGAATATTGTTAATTTTACAATAACCCTATAACAAATTACAAAGAAAATATCTTACCCTCCTGGTGATATAAAAGCTTGAACATTTTGGGATACACCAATCTGTTATCTCTCTCACACACACATTGCCCCCAGCACGATGGGTTATCTTATAAGGTTGGCGTAATGCACAGTCTCTCAACCACCCTCCTACTGTTTGTCAAGGATATAATGAGGACCTGTACCAATATGCATTGCTCTGTCACTTTTTAAAAACAGCATAGTCAGTCCTTGCTTAATGACTGGTCACTTAACAAACATTCACAGTTATGACAGACACCTATCCCCCCCCCCCCAAGTTACTTATGACCATCTTTGAAGTTATGACTGCCACAGTCATTTTGGGCATTTGGCAACCAGTTTGCATTTACAACTGGTTGCAGTGTCCCAATGGCCATGTGAACAGAATTTGCAACATATTGGATTTGAGCAAAAGAAAATATCAATTTGGGAGAATGTATTAACAACCACAGTGACTCACTTTATGCCATCATAAAAAGAATTGTAAAATCGAGACAAGTTGTATGTGACCTGCTTAAATAACCACAACAACTTATGACCAAAATTCCAGGTTCAATTGTGGTTATTACATGAAGACCTAGAATTTTGTATCTCTTTAAATACATTATCGATTCTTTCCAGTGTTCCTACCTTTTCTTTTGAATAGATGCAAACTTCTTTGATCACAGAGCCACGCTAGCCTCTTTGCTACCCTCCCACTGATACCCAAGCATGACTATTGATTCCCTCAGTCAATTTATTCAGATTGAGTTAATGAGCTGCTGTCTGCGGCCCAAGCCAAACTGCCTAAATGCTACTTTCCTTGCTCTCGATTGAAGTGAAGCTTTGCAGGAGCTCACCCAACCTGGTTAATGAATCACTGCAGTGCTTCTCTTATTTCAGTGGAATTGGAAGCCAGCTAAATCTGCATAAGCTGATATCATGTATCCTTTAAGTCTGAAATATCAAGGTTTCACCTGTTATTTGTGGAAAATATATTAAAGATCATGCTTAAATATATTGTGCTGAAATCTTGGACGAGAAAAATAAAGACTCCTCTGAATGGAGCTGTGCTGCTAGTAAATACTTGGTCCCATAAAGATGGTTTCTTTGCTAACATTACATAAGTGATTTCTCATTGCCGAGATACTGATTAGTTTATCTATGTAAGCATGTATGCCATTACCATATATTAGTTAACATTCTTTAGGTTTTGACATGTCTTAGCTTTCTTCATCCCAGATCAGCCCAGGGAACTGGCTGCTGCCATCCTGCTGTAGTAGGGCCTCTATTTGAATCTGACTTGGGATTAGTAGGCCACTGCTTTCTCTCAACTTTCATTTCCCTTCTGCCTAAAAGCAATACTGGCAGCAAAGATTTGGTAAGAAGCAAAAAACCCGAAGATACTAAAAATAAATGCATGGTTAAATTATTATTGTTCTATTAAATCTAGAGCAGGGCTGTCAAACTCCCGGCCCACGGGCTGGATGCGTCACTCACTGGCCACACCCACGCTCGGTTTAGTGAAGGGAAAAAAAGGCCTGATATGTCGCATGACGATGCTGCAATGACATGAGTTTGACACCCCTGATCTAGAAGCTGCATGACTCTGGGATTTGGACATCTTACAATTAACAAATAAGAAAGAACTGTGACATCAAGCAAGCAAGAACAATGAAGATCCAGAAAACATACGCTATAAGGAAAAATGATTGGCAAGGGTTTGACACCCTTCTTAGCTTCACACTTGAGAAAACTACTAGATCTTCAAAGACATCATCAGCATGGAAATCATATGGATCTCTAGATAGATGCTGCTTAAGATGCCAAGTGCCAGGACAGAGAAGGTGTGCTTTCTAGGTCCTGATTGGTGGCATCTACCGTACTCTATTTGATCTTTCCAGATGGACAGAAAGTAAGCTGAGATAGGTCCCTCAGATAACCAGTCCCTATGTTATGAAAGGCTTAAGTAGCACCTTAAATTGAAAAGTGACAATAAAAATGATGATAACACAAAAGTCATCTATGGATTATTATGTTGTATCAATATAGCGGAAGATAGAATGCTTAAAAAGCTTATAGAGATGCTACCAGAAAATACTTTGTACATAGGGCCTATTAGGTTAGGAAATTCCCACAAAAGGACAGAACATTAGAACCTTAGGTCTCCCAGGGCAAATTAGTAACTTGAGTATTAGTAACAGTACAAAGTAAAATCAAATCAATCCTTTGCACATTCCTTTGATGTTATGATTTTGCTTACATATATTAGGCAACTACATTCTTATCAACATATCGTCCACCTCCATGCAATGACAAAATCAGATTATATTATGAAAATTTTCTGTTTCGGTACAATTTCATAAAGACACCAATTATGATGCTCCATTAGACCATTGGCTAACAACTGTCAGGTTAAACACATGAACAAAGCAATGTAGGAGATGGGGAAAAAAGCAGAAATTATTTCAACTGTGTGGGCGTCCAGGCTTCAGCTGCAAAATTCTCATTACATCACCATTCAATGAAAAGGCCAAGAAAGTTTGGTCACTGGCACTTTTACATTTAACAGAAAGTCTTGTGGCAACTGATAATGATATTGTCAGTATTGGCTGCCATACGAATTGCCAAGTCCTAAGAAAAGAAACAAAACAGCCCTTTCCTAATTAAAAATCCAAGCAGAATGCATGCAGTGTTGTTCTTTAATTTCAAAGGACAAAATGCTTGTAATTGGTGGCTGAATGCATGATATCCTTTCATTTCTAATATTATATGCACATTAGATTTTGTAGTGCCTGAACATTAGAAAGATGGCCAAATCCCATTACTAATTTCCAATTCTCTCAGTAATACATTATTTTGTTTAAATGATTAAAGATTACAGAAATGGATAACTGTCTTCATCCTACTGCCTTTCAATAGATGGAGATTTCACATTTCCAGGTGAGCAGATCGGGGAAGGCTGGGCTATCTACGAACATATAAGAAAGCAGGAACAAATTGCAGATATTGAACTATCACAGTCACAAGTCTGCATGATACATTCTTCAATAACAGACCTTTGTAGTCCTATCCTATTTGAAGCCATAAATTATTATGTCTCTGTGCGACTTCTAGTTTTGTTAGACAATGAGAAACTTAAGGAGTCCCTCTGCCACTTCAGTTTCTTTAAAAATATAAGCACAATCTAATTATTCTCGGAATTGTATTTCTTTACTTTTAAATGTAGCTTGCAAAACATGGTGAGGAAATGGATGGATAGTTTTCAGAGTTGCCAAGAAATGTAATCACATATGGTGATATCTACGTTAACACAGTGTTTTCAGAATGGTAAGTCAAGCGTGATCCATCCACCAATCTTCCAAGAACCAACAGATGAGGCTGTTATCAAAACCAGGCTGATTAGAAAACATTTGCTAGCTTCAATGCAAATCTACTTGAACATTTTCTCATTTTTCTGTATAAGGCCAATAAAACAGTCCAGAATTCAGAGAATTACTTCAGTCTTGCATTAGTCAGAACTTATGACTTTTTCTGAGCATGCCCAGTTTGTTATGAACTGTTTTGAAATGATCTGCTGTGCAGCATACATGGAGTTACAAAGCATAACACTTAAGAGAATGTGGAACCCCTTAATTCAAAAAGTACTTTGGCTATAAATGTAACAATTCAATTATCTGTATTTTGAGAAAAGCACTTTCTTTCACTCTCGGTCTCATATCTGAAATACAAGAACAGAAATTTTATAGGGCTATTGTGAGGATCACTGGAATAATATACTATTTGTAATAAAAATAATTCCAAGTCATGCTGAACATATACTATTAGATGCCCTATTCTCTGAACTGTCATCATAATAAAATATTGCAATGCTTTCATTCTGCTGCAGAATTTTTTTTGCTGATTTCTGATTCATTCAACCTGTAATATGTCTGATTATGGTGGCAACTATGACACATACAAGCTATATATATGTAATTTGGCAGATCGAATCTCACCAGGCTCAAGGTGGACTCAGCCTTCCATCCTTCCAAGGTGGGTAAAATGAGGACCCAAATTGTGGGGGCAATATGCTGATCCTGGAAATGGCTTAGAGAGGGCTGTAAAAAGCACTATAAAGCGGTATATAAATCTAAGTGCTATTGCTATTGCTATATTCACACAAGATGCAGAACCATGGTTTGCTTAATTTCTTTTGGTTGATACAAATCTATAAATCATAGTTCGCAAATTACACTAGCTAGGTTCACATAGATTAGATTAGATTATATACAAATTTAGCCAAAAACTGATATACAATTGGAATTATTAAAAACTGAATTTATGCAGAAGGGATAGTAGGCTCTATATTAGACTATAATAGCTTGTAGTCTTGCTTATAGTTATGTCAGCACTTCTAATTCATTCATCTTTCTTCTGTATTGGCATTTCATTTTTCTCCCAAGAAATTCAGGAATGCATGACTCCGTTTAGTAGATTTTCTTGTTAGAGGCTTAAGAAACCAATCGCTGCACTTCACAAATCCAACTGCACAATTTATATATAAATCAGGATTCCCCAAAGTGGTCAACAGTACCACTGGAATTGATGGGACTGTCTAAGGGGTCAATCAAAGGGTGAAGATCAAAAGGCAGTTGATAAATGATGGAAGGTTAATTGACCTTGGTTTCTGCAGAGTTCCACAACACTTCCTAGCCCTGAAGGTGAGGTGGCTGGAGGAGAGACAGTGTTACCCAGAGAAGAATGGTCAGCCACCAGTAAGAATAGTCTTGAATTAGCTCTATTATTGGTTAATCTTTAATTCGATTCACAGTCTGGGACTGGGAAAAACTTGACAGTTCAAGTCCTAACCAAGGACCTAAGAGCTGTTAAGGTAACGTCTGAGTATATAGGCAGTTCCAAGTAAGGTGGGGTTTGGGGTTTGGGGTTTTTTTTTGCGAAGTCAGAATATTCAGGTCTAATAAGTTCAAAATTTCCTTGTATCTAGGTAAACCTTTGGGTATGGCTCCAAGGACTCCTATTATTATTGGTAGAACCATTGATTTCTTCTTCCATAATCGCTCAACTTCAATTTGCAGGTCATAATATTTCATTATTTTTTTTAGCTGTTTCTTTTCAATTCATGCATTACCTGGTATTGCAAGATCAATGAACCAGACTTTTTTTCTTTCCCACAATAGTGATGACTATTATTATTACTATTCTCAAGTATTATTAGTTAAAGCACCAACTATTAAAATATATCCATATAATCAATAAACAATCAGAAACTTCATGAAGGAGTTAATAAGATGAAAAGTTGGAGGAGTCCTGGCTTAAATGGCGTGCAGCTTAGTCTCTGATGTGTAACTACTCCAAGTGAATTTTGTAGCTGAGTAAGATTCTAAATTCAGTTGTCTTTTAACATTTTGTTGATTTATTTACCTATTATTTATTTATTAAATTTATATGCTGCTCATGTCACCCCAAGGGACAATTCTAGGCAGCTTACAGCCAAATAAAAATAACAAGCTAAATTAATAAAATAATAAATACATTTTGACAATACATATTTTCATACTACGGATAGTAGCACGGTACATGAGATCAGGGTTTCAGCAAATTTTTCAGGCTGTGGAAACT
>JAOYMU010000098.1:77824947-77836269 GCA_025802295.1 Psammodynastes pulverulentus
AACTGCCAGTAAAAATATAAATACACACAATATTTTCATATTCTCTGAACCCCCTCATCAAAGGAGAAACTGTACGTGTTTGAAGTTTTTCTTTGTTCTTATTCTGCTTTAAAGTGCAAAGTCCTTTTTCTTCTCTTTCTGAAATACTGCAGAGCTATGGACAGAGAGATGGCTCTGGCATGTAGAAAAGATATAAAAGTCTCAGTAATATCTTTCCATTCTTATCAGTTCTTCCTATTCCATATCCTTTTATTTGCTATGTTCAGTTAAATTATAGTACAGCTGTGTTATCATAGTTGCCTGCGGCTAATGCTATTAAACAGATATGAATTTGGGTTTTGCTGTGGAATATCTTGATGTATAATGTACAAGTAAAGTAATAACTGAAAACAGATTGTATCAATATTGTTTGGGAGCATTATGCATCCTGCCATAAAAGTCAGTTGTCAATGAAACATGAAATATGATTTCTCTCCTAATTGGAGCTGCTGAACATTATAACCCAGTATTTAAAGACTCAAAGCTGGAAATCATCCCACAGAACTAAACAATAGTAGGTGAATGAAGAATATTATTTGTAAAAACTTTGAAGATATCACAATGTGGGAAAAATTATACTGAAATGACTTTATGGACAATGGACAGCAAAGTAAGTTGGAAAGTGGGTGGAGGTATGCAAATCGAAAAAGCAATGATGTCTATGAATTAAAATTTAGAAATAGTAAGATGAAGGCTGTGCAAAAGCCTTTGAAAGGAGGCTTCCCAATGAGCATATACAAACATCTCTTGCAAAATGATTAAAGTCATTTAGAAAGCTTTTGCGACTTCTTTGGAAAGTTGCTCTTAGAAGTGAACAATAAGGTTTGGGGTGGAGAATAGGAAAAGGTCCAGGCAGTGATGCTTGTATTCTTTACAAAGGCTCACCACAAAGCAATTTTGGGATTGTAACAGCGGCATTCTTGCAGGGGTGAACTAATTAACACATGTAGTGTGGCAAAACACAATTGCGAGGATGGTTTACACTCCTTGGAAACTCATTACCTGGTGATGACATATATCAGCAACAGGGCCTGAAGTTAATAGCTTTCCCGGCACAAATTTATGGATATCTATTCATAAGTCAATCTGACAAGGCTCAGTGGGGTTTAGTGCCAGGTAAAGATCAGCTGCATGGCTTTTATCAACTGATCAAATTATCTATTGCTTATGACCAGGAAAATGCAAATATTTTTAAATATTGGATTAAAGAATTCATTAAAAAAAAAGCATTGTAAGAACTGAATTGCTAAGATTTGGCACAATAGCATTCTGAAAGTGATATGGAGGGAAAAGAACTAATTTTGTTGCTGACACTTCCTCGCTCTTTGCTTAACACACGTAGGCACAGTTGCATATTTTGATGTGCACCAAGTTATTTAAAGGCAAACTGTAGCTGTTTGCTGCCAATATAGTTGATTTGGGCTGTCATTCTATTTCCCAACGAACTATTATTTTATTACTACAAACCATGAGTGACTTATTGCTCAGAGCAAAACAGCTGCTTCTGTTTACTCATAAAGATATTGAGTTATCCTTGCCTCATACATCATTTTCTACAACTGCTGAGAACAGGAGGAAGATGAAGCCTTTTCCCCCATTTTAACAACTTGCCTATTTAAAGTACCTGATAAAGATAGCCATTAGTAGCTGTCAAATTATCTGCAGTACAGGCACTGATGGAACCACAGTGGTGATTACAGGAACAGCGAATAATTCATGTCGTCTACAAGAAGAATGAAGCGGGAATCACGCTTGGCTCATCTGGGAAGTGGAAAGCTTGACTGCTGCTGTGAATCTTCTTCAGCTAATGAGAAATAAAAATATATATCTGTGGATCTTTGCCAAAGGACTCCAGCAAACTGTGCCTGCTTGATTTTCAGTCATTCTCTCCTCCTCCTGAGACTCAGAGTACCTCGGTGAGGTATTTTAGGAGATGCAGAAATCTACAATAGGGGTAAGTTCCACTGTGCAACAGACTTGGGACTACATAATGTTGTATACAGTCTAACTGGGTTAAAATGTGGCTTTTGTTTTTTTTTACTTTCTTACAAAGGGAAAAAAGCTATTAGATCTTGTGAAGCTATTCCCTCTTCTTAAAGCTCTGTAAGTTTATTTTCAACACATTCAGAATATTCCTGTGTATTTAAAGCTACTAGCAGAATTGTCTTCTGTTCACCTTCTCAGTAGGCCTTAAACATGTAATTTGCAGCCTACAAAACTGTCAAAGTGCACATACTTCCTGTCAGTCACAATAAAAAATCCGAGTGAGCAAACAAGCAGAATAGCGAACCTATGTGACATAATAATCCGTGTGAATTATAAAGAAAGATAAACAGGAACAACATCAGATTCACTAATATAGCAAAATGTAAACTCAGGAGCTTTTTTGTCAAACAGATTTTTCCTCCCAATTGGCAATAATATTACAGGTAGTCCTTGACTTACAACAGTGTATTTAATGACTGTTTGAAGTTACAACTGCATTGAAAAAGTGATTTTTTTCACACTAATGACTGTTGCAGCATCCCATGGTCACGTGATACAAATTCAGACGCTTGGCAGCTGACTCATATTTATGATGGTTGCAGTGTCCCAGGGTCATGTGACTGACAAGCAAAGTCAATGGGGAAGACAGATTCCCTTAACAACTATCTTAAGAGGTTAACAACTACAGTGATTCACTTAACAACTATGGCAAGAAAAGTTGTAAAATGAGGCCAAACTCATTTAACAAATATCTCACTTAGCAATATAAATTTTTGGCTCAATTGTGGTCATAAGTCGAGAACTAGCTATATATCACTATGGGCCTGGATTATTCAGAACTAGGAAAATCCCTTTGATCCCTATTAGGAATTAATGACAAGGATTCTTTATCGAGTTGAAGTAATTATTTGGAATTCAGCATTATAACAGTGAGTATATAAACGAGGACAAGCATTCTGATCTTTAAAAAGCTGGCCATCTAAATCAATCTGTCATATTTTAAGTGCTGTTGTTAGCTCTTAAAATGTAAACAGACTTGTGAAGATTAAACTTTAAAAAATATCACCAGAATTTTCAAATGATATTAGAATGGAATACAATGGCAGACTAATAAACGTAATTGTTTTATTTAAAGGATCTAATTTGTATGATGCTAACTTCCTGAAACATTCAATATTTTGGGGCTAGCAGATCAACCCACAGACCTAACTGTGATAAAGTGAACCTGGAAATTTCACATCACATCTGCAACAAGGAGACTGTGTGCCATACCTTCAATTCAGTGCTCCCACAAGCTCAGTGCTCCTTGCTCTCTGTCTCATCCACCAGCAACAGCAACTAATCTTTTTTCTCCAGGAAAGTAAAGGAGATTCAAAGAAACAAGGACACCATATGGGCCAACAGACCAACAGAATAATGTGGTAAAAGGGGGCATTTTGATCAAGTCCAACCCCTGCTCAATGCAGCAATTCAAAGTACAGCATCTCAGGAGCATGGGTGTTAGGCTCTGCTTCAACATATTCAGTGAAAAAAATGGCACAACAGCTCCAAAGCTGAATTGCTCTTATTATTCAGAGGTTTTCTTTTCCTAGCCTTCAGTCCATTATGCCATGTCTTGCATTCTGGAACTTGAGAGAACAGGAATTTAATCTTCTTCTATGTGACAACCTTTCATATGTATATATAGATAGACTACCTATCCCTTTTATATCTCCAATAAATCCTAGTGATTTTAATCCCCAGAAGAGCAAAGCAACTAAGTGAAATCAAAATCTGGCAAAGAGTTACGAGCCAGAAATGTGTCTGGTTCAGTACTTAAAAGAAGAGGAAAACAAAAAGTTGAATTTCTATTTAGGACATTCTTCCCCATCTTCTGTGACCTTCCTAATTTGTATAGGTCCCTCTCCAATACCAGAATTTTATTTTTCAGAGATGAAAAAGAAATAGTGCTATAGGACAATGAACCTGGGAAGCCACTCTCTTTTTCATTCTTACAGAAATACACAATGAGTCACATCACATACGATTTACACAACAGGAAAAATTGCAAAAGTTCAGTAGCTAACTTGCTGCTCTTCCAAATATACTGAATGGTGAATCCACAAACTTCCAATCAACATGGTTATTGTTGAGTACATCAGCTGAGAGAATCCTGAGAGAGAGGCTAACAGGTTGGAAGTAGGCTCCACTATAGTGCCAACCTATGAAATCTGGAAATAGATTAACCAGAAATGTATTACAGAAGGCTTTCTGAATTAAGTAGACATGAAAGGACTTGGATTATCAGGCATGCTCAGGCTGAGTTCACCAGCTTTTACCTCAGATAATTGTAACGCTTGTCTTTCTTCAAAAATATTTTGCAAGACAGCTATCTGTTGCTTACTCTCAATTATTCTCATCCATTTTTTTTTCTTTTTAACCCTGACATCTTTATGCCCTGGAAGTTGTGTAAAGCATACACAACAATGTTACATTAAAATTAATTGCCAGCATGCTGTTTGTGAGAGCAAGGTCACCTTCCTAGCAGAGTGCTTGCGTTTGTTCACGTCTGTAAATTTTGCTTGAAAGGGGGGAGGAATGAAGTAATTAACATGAATTTGGAAGATAAGTCCCAAGTAGAATATAAACAGCAAGAGGAAGATGTATGGTCAATTACGTTAAATACCAATCAAAATTTCAGCCACAGACTAGTTCTCCTGAGCATTTAATCTGTTATTTCATATAACTTTCTTCTTTGTGTTTGCACCAGCAATTTACAAAAAACCTCAACAACTTCAGCTAGCAGCTGGATAACTAAACTATTTGATCTTTCAATACAGCAATGGAACAAAATTAAATCTATCAAAAAGGTTAGGAAATAACTTACTGCCAAACCAGATTATCATCATGGCTTTTTTGGGCATGATGGGTATATGTGCTCAAGTGAGTGACTTCTTACATACTGTATACACCATTTATAAGATTTTTCATTTCCCTTAGTATCTTCTGAAAAAAATGGTAGCAGTCAATGTGGTCACCATGTAAAGCCAACTCTCTTCCTGCTAACTGTCTGGACACAAAAATATGTCCTGCAGATCCCAAGTTTAAAAATATGGAGGTCTTCTTCCTGAGGAGTAACTAATGGGAAAAGCAGAAGGCAAGTCTCTTCCTTTCTCTGGACTGTTAAGGTCACATTTCAGGATCTGAGGGAAAATAAGTAAAGCAGAAGCAACTTTGTGGTCCAAAACAAGTAAATGCAGACGATCAGAAAGAATGGTGAGAAGTTTCAGAATCAAAGTAGGAAAAGAAGGAGGGACTTAGCCATGTTATCAGCACTTCTTATTTCAAGCAGTTCTCATTGACCAATAGTAAAAGGGATTAGTAATTCTGTTAAGCGAAGTAGTCATAAGGCACAATGTCTTGTGACCATGGTGATTTATGATGGCAGTTGTGGCACTTCCAGTTGCCATCATTAGGCGAATTCCACAAGGTTACAGCATCCCCTAGTCACATGATTGCCTCCTGCTGGTTCCCCATTGACTTTGGTTGTTGGACTTTGGCAGTGAAGGTCATAAATGTGACTCCATGATGTTGCAATGTTGTAATTGTGAACCAGTTGCTGAGTACCCACATCGTGATCACACAATTGCAGAGGTGTTGTGTTCGGTTGCAGCTATGAGGATATATTGCAAGGGTCTGTCATAAGTACGTCTTGTTCAGAACTGTCGTAACTTTAAATGGCTGCTGAAGAAGCACTATCTGTGATGAGCTTAGAACAGAGCCAAAATCTGGGTCAGGTCCGTAGATGCTAAGGCAAGCTATATGGGCCATAGGCAGTATCCAAAATTAAGTTAACCAGACACAGTACATCACCTGTCTCTAATCTATAATTCATGCCTGTGTGCACAATGCCACTGGGAACTGAAAATGCGCAAAATGGATGTACACCAGCGACACATACAAATTCGAAAGCCGTATTCAGATAAAATTTCACAGACTGCATGTTTCAAGAGCTTTTCAGAAAATGAATAAATGTGCAGGTGTAAGAAGAGAAATGGTTATGTACTGTTTTTCCAAAAGGGTGTCTATAAATGAGCTGTGAGAAAAACCTTAATAAGATTCTGTGAAAATTACCAGAACAAGATTCTATTACTGTAACCTTACAGTAAAACTAGTATTAGTATTCATGGCTTTGGTTTGTGTCTAGACTACTTCAAATGGCTTGCAAATCTGAAAGCACTTCCTCCCTCCCCTGCCTTTACGTTCCAGAGAACTAGAGAGAGTCCCTTCTGAGATGTTTTCTCCAGCCCCATTCCTTCTTTAGATTCAGATTTTATTTACCAGACTATTGTCTGGGCTGTGGCTCTTCCTCCTGTCTCCCAAGGTTATTCTCAAGCCCATTACAAAAACTGATTTGCTCCTTTTTATAATGCCAGGTGAACATTGAGCAATGTTTAAAATTATTTACTATTTTGGGGGGAGTAAGTATTTTCTGAGGGAAATTGGACTTAGGCAAGCTGTAGCAGTTTCTCTGGACTCCAGGAGACCACAGTGATAGTTCTTCCAGTTCTTAGGTGTTAATTTAATTGGAAGACTATCTCTCTCCGCATGAGGGACAGAGAGTAGCTATGGAGCATTTTGGGGTGTGACAGCAGAAAAAAGTGCATTCTTAACTTAAAATTCTTAACTTTAAGAAATTAAAGAATTTTTAATTTAAATTTAAGTTAATTCTTAACTTAAAGCACTAGTGAGAGTAATATTGAAACCCAGACTGGAAGAGTGTCAAAGCTGAAGCCTCAGGCTTCGACACAATAAATAATAAGTGGAAACTGCAAAGGAATAAAATGGGCTGCCAAAAGTCCCCTTTGACCAGATGGCTAGATCTGAGTCATAGGACAAAGAGAAAATAGCTACTGCATATTGGGTACTTCCTGCTGTGCTTTCATCACAATCCACAGGGGTGGATGGTGGGTAGGAAAGGGTTGTTCCTGGAAGGGATGAGTGAAAAACCCTGGGAGAATATGCAAAAAATATACATTTTCATTAAGGTCACAAAAATCATGAAGATCATCCCAGTTACCCAGGTAAAATAAGCAGGCACCTATATTGCGAAGCAGCAATATAGAAAGATGCTATAGAGAAATTTTCACTATAATAATAATGGTAAAGATATAATTTCATACTGCATAGGAGGAGATGACAATGGTAAACCACTCAACTGACATGACACAATCATACACTAACATCTTAAGAGCCATGGTGGCGCAGTGGTTAGAAGGCAGTATTACAGGCTGACTCTGCTCACTGCCAGGAGCTCAATCCTGACCAGCTCAAGGTTGACACAACTTTCCATCCTTCTGAGGATGGTAAAATGAGGGCCCAGATTATTGGGGGCAATATGCCTCTGTAAGCTGCTTAGAGAGGGCTGTAAAGCACTCTGAAACAGCATATAAGTCTAAGTGTTATTGCTATTGCTATCTTAGGCATCAGAAAATTGAAATCAAACTGGAATTCAGACATTTTCAGTTAGAAGATCACACTGTTTGATACATAGGACATGAAGAAAAAAGAAGTAATGGTGTTGCTTTCACCATTCAAAGAAAGATATGGAGGAACAGTACTATGCTACAATGCAAGTATTCTTGGATTTTTTTTACTGCCAGACCAGAGAGATGTATTTACAAAGTATTTTGTCACATGTTATGTTATGGCTTAGGTACTATTGGCAGGTGACTCCATAACATCCTGCAAATACTAAGTTAATAATCATTTGAAACTATGTATTCCACAACTATGTATTCCACAACTGAGATCCTATAAACTAGAATAAGAACAGTATAGAGTCATGGATTAGAGTGTAACCTTTCAAAAATCTCTGATAAATCTTCCACAGCATCATATCTATTGTACTATGAGCAAAACACCAAATGGTGTTTTGAGTGCATTTTAAAGCAGGGATGTCAAATCGGCAGCCCGCGGGCTGGATGCGTCATATGCAAGCCATGCCTACCCCAGCTCCGCAAAGGGAAAAAACGTCATGAAATGTCACGTGATGGCAATGTGACGCCGCTAGTTTGACACCCATGTTTTAAAGACACCTATGGAGGAGCCTTAACTCTGACATACAGGGAGAGTTTGCAGTACTTGGATTTATTTCTTCCTTCCTGACTAGCAACAAGAAAGGAGATGCATAATTGCCATCATTTCCACCAGCCTTTTTTTTCTCCTCCTCACAAAAGGGAAGATGGTCTATTCATCTTCTCTTTCTCTCACTTTTACTTGAGCTGAAGTAAAAAATGCTCCAATTTCCCCCCATTTTAAGAAACCTGTAGGCACCAAATCCATAGGTGTTGCAATTGCATGGATTGGACTCAGGGACCAATTTACTTGTTCCTAATCCCAGGCCAAAAAGAAAAAAAAAGAAAAATTCCAGAGTTAATCAGATATCATCAAGAAAGCAGAGATAGGAAAAGTTTGTGTGAGAGATTGAGTGAGCAAGAGAGAGAGAGAGAGGTCAAGCCTGAAGTCCTAATAATTCTTAAGGGAATAAATAAGTGGAATCCCTTTGTAAATAAATATACAAATCTTTTAAAAGGTGATTGCAAACAGTTCTGTGAAGAAAACAAAAAAAGCTTCAGTTACTTCAAAAGAAAAAAATAATGAAGGGTTATTAGTTTGGTGTTAAAAGCAAACAAACAAAGAGGAGGGAATGATAACATGAAACAGATACTTGAGCAAAGATATTAATGCAAGCAACCCTCCACTCTTGGAAGGATGCCACCGTTTTTAATGGGTTCAGAAAATAATGGATTATGGGCAAATCAAAGGAGATATGCAAATGGAAAAGCAGCAGCAATTTTACAAAAACCTAATATACATTCAGCATGAGTCTACATTTTAAAGGAGAACTTGCAAAAAGCTGGTATGATAAGCCTACAGCTATACTCATTTCAAAACATTGAAACTGAAATTTTAAAAGAAAGATAAATAGCCCTTTTGCAAATCATTCCTAGATAACAGCACATGGCATATTTAACTGTTCTTTTTGTATTTTATTTTCTGTGGTAAAATTACAGAATAACCAGGTCATAGGCTTTCTGATTTGGCACAGGCTGAACTGAGGGAAGAACTGAAAGAAATATTTGGAGGGGGAGAGATAAGGGGATGAAACTGATATTTTGAAGAGAGGAATAGAATAATATTAATATCCAAAATAATGAAAAAGTCATAGATGCTGTGGGAATATTGAAAAATGGTAAAATTGCAAGGGTAAATTCTGTAACTGGAGAAATAAAATCAATGTGATTTACTTATGGTGTGGGTGTATGACTTTTAAATATATGTATGAAGAGTGCATTAGTGTAATTTAGAAAATACCATTGCCCCTCTATGAACAAAGGAGGCAAGAGAAACATGAAACTAAATTGAACACAGTGGGAATGGGTTACTTCAGAAGTGTGTATAGTAAAACAGGAAGAGATAGGATCAAAACTGAATGAGTGATGAATGTGGATTAAACACAAAAGTGGCTAACTGATATGAAAGAACACCACTGAGGAACTTGGATCATATGGAGCGAAAGAGGATCAAATGGCAAAACAAATACAGAAAAGAAGAATGAAATAATGGAGAGGAGGGGAAGACCAAGACAGACTTGCTAGTTGATAACAGCCTAAAAAATCAGAGGGGAGATTAGTTTAAAGAACAAAAGGGCAATGTATAAATTGATGGATGTATATGATTTTAATTCTGCTTCCTTTTTCTTTCCCTATGCCTTTCATTTCTGTGCCTTATGACATCTTACTCCTTGTCTGCCTGAAGTTAGTTAACCTAAAAGGGAAGAATGTGATGAGTATGCACAGGTCAGAACAGACCAAAAGGGTATGTATATTGTCCATCTCTGAACTGGGCATAAGCAAACCTTTCTTTTTTCAAAGTGTTGTTTTCAGAAAGTCATCTTCGTGCTGTTCTAATAATGGTTGAGTGTGTGTGCCAGGTATGAGTGGTTACAGCAAAATTGGATTAAAAAGAAATCTTGACAAAAACCAGTAGCACAGAGTGTTATTCCTTTTTTCCTATTTTGTTAGCATCTGTTCACCCTCATGAAGATGGGCCACTGGACAGAATCTAAAAGGAAGGGGGGAAATCAGTATAAAAGCCAGTACAGTATTGGACACAAGGAGCTGTCCAGCAAAAGCACGGAGCTGTCCATTTTCAGATTAAAGAGACGAGTGCTAAGAAACAGATTTGAGGTTTGATAACATAACCTTTTTTTATATAAATCAGATCATGTTTTTGAATGCTGGGTGGTAGATACCTCCTTATTCTAGTTGTTCCTACAATCTGGAAAAATTCAGAGAGGCACTTTTGTAAGAAATATATCTCTATACTTTAACAGCCACACTTCCTTAAATTTATTTTATTTATTTACTTTATTCTTAGCAATAGCAATTGCACTTAGACTTACATACTACTTTACAGTGTTTTACAGCTCTCTCCAAGAGGTTTACAGAGTCAGCATATTGCCCCCCCAAATTTGGGTCCTCATTTTACCCACCTCGGAAGGGAGGAAGGCTGAGTCAACCTTGAGCCTGGTGAGATTTGAACTGCCAAATTGCAGTCAGCCAGTCAGCAGAAGTAGCCTGCAGTACTGCATCCTAATCACTGTGCCATTGCAGCTCATTCTTACTTTTTTGTAAGCCACCATGAGAACCCATTTAGAGGCTAGAGTAAAATAATGTTTTTAAAGGGTTAGTTTGAAGCTTATGCTAGATGATCCAGTGACTGAAATACTGTCTTAGGATGCTTTACAATTGAACCACCACAAACATTGGCAATGATGGAGATTCAAAATTTATACAATGTGAGGTTATTGTAAATGTAAACCAATCAAATAATTATGCACTAATTTATATTCTGCCATACAAAATGCTCAGATCAACATTCTTACCTTTATAATACAAGAACATGTTCTGGCTTTACCTTTTTGATTTACCAATTCTTGAAAAAATATGAGCTTTTAGAAGTAGTTCAGAATACTCACAGATTTTATTTCTCTTATCACAGTGGAATCTGAATCTGACAATGCATTCCCTAGGCATATATAAGCTTGTTTGGGTTACAGTTTTATATATTATCTATAGTGGATTTGGATTTTGTAGGGTTTCCAGACCTGATCCATGTGAAAAAAAATTCATATGTATAAAAACAAATGCTTAATTTGGTACTTACAGCACTAGCCATTACTTTACTTTACTTTACTTTATTTTAGATTTATAGCCCGCCCCATCTCCCCAAACGGGGACTCGGGGCGGGTAA
>JAOYMU010000098.1:77878015-77888486 GCA_025802295.1 Psammodynastes pulverulentus
TCCGGCACCTTTTAAGAGTCCGCGTCACGTGGTCCGTCTCGACCAATCGCGCGCTATCATTTCCGGGTTTTTTTAGCACGACGACGGGGGTGCATTCCGGCACCTTTCTTCAGAGAAGAAAAGCCCTGGTCCTATAATTGAGCCCAATTTTTTTTGCTGATAAATGAGACATTTGTTAAGTGTGCTTTCTCCCATTTTATGACCTTTCTTGCCACAGCTGTTAAGTGAATCACTGCAGTTAAGTTAGTAACACAGCTGTTAAGTGTTACTAAACAGTTAAGCTAACCTGGCTTCTTCATTGACTTTGCTTGTCAATGGGATCACATGACCCCAGGACACTGCAACCATCATAAATATGAATCAGTTGTTAAACATCTGAATTTTGATCCCCTGACCAAGGAGATGCTACAGATATAAGTGTGAAAGATGTTCATAACTTACTTTTTTCAATGCCATTGTAACTTCAAACAGTCACTAAATGAACTGTTGTCGGTCGAGGACTACCTGTAAAGGTTAAATCTGGAATCACCCGATGCTTTTTGGGATTGTCCTTCTTTATTACCTAAAATATAGTTCTGCCCCTTTGATATAGATATCGAGAGAGAATGTACATTGTTAAGTCGTCTATCCCCTTTATCTCTTATATATCTTTTCATGCTTTTGCCTTTTTTTATCCCATTTTCCCATCAACTGTTTTTGATGTTCACTGAGGTTTAATAAATAAACCTCAGGCTGCATACATTTCTGAACTGAGTGCACACATACTTACTTTTCTCTAATATAAGAATTGATTGGGAATTGGCTAGATGCCAACTAGACATTTTTTGCAACAGATAGAAAAGGTAACAATAAAACATAACAAGGTGGCTAAGTATTCATCATAACAATAGTTTGCCGCAGATACAAGACAGCATGTCACTTATTTGCACGCAGCCAATAAATACTTCTTTTAACTAAAAAATGTCTGAAAAGATAGATAACTACACCTGATATCTGATCCCATGTGAAGGAAAGATAGCTGAACAACATGAGAGCTCCTGCTGTTAAGTGGTTAATTATAAATATTGAATCTGTATCAAGCTGTCTTCCATGCAACATCAATTTATGTTATGCAGTCTTTCACATCAATCATTTTTTATATTTCTCCTGCCACAATAATGCAGCATTGGATCATACTTTTGTCTGTTTGGTGTCTAACATATCTCAGTATTCTTTTCAGAAGATCCCACAGAACAGATCTGATCCCACTTTGGGGTTCACCAATATATATAATATCCATCATATTATTCCCTTTCAGAATATGCAAAGTGGCATTAGACAAAAGTGCAGACAAGGAGTAAGAAATAGTAAACCAAAGACATTAAAGGCTTATGATAAGACGGGGGAAAAAAGGAAGAAATACAGGTAAACCTTGTTTATTTATTTATTTAGAAGATTTACTGCATATGGTTTCACATTCATTTTCAGTGATTCTAGGTGGTTTACCAAAAAATTAAACCCAATATAAAAAGCATAGTTGGCTGAGGAATTCTGGGAGTTGAAGTCCACAAGTCTTAAAGTTGCCAAGTTTGAAGACCTCTGTCTAGATAATCCATTTCATTCTGGAGCTCTGGAGCTGCCATTCAACCACCTTCTCAATCACCTTCTCCAGAAAGGGAAGATTGGAGACTGGTCAAAAATTATCCAATGGGTGAAATCTAGCAATGGCTTCTTAAGAAGAGGATGGACCACAGCCTTCTTAAAATGCTAGGGCACAATCCCTTCCCACAAGGAAGCACTGTGAGAAAACCACCTGCATGTCACCTCCTAGGAAGCTTTCACAAGGCAGGAGGCATGAATCTAAATCCGATTCTTGCCCTCATTCTCTTTAGGATCCTGTCCACTTCCTCAGGAGCAGCAGATTCAAACCTTTTAAATTTCAATATGTTATGGTTATTCTCTGATTATCTCATAGCTATTAACCTCCACAGCCCTTCATGGTGTCTGTCAATTAAGGCTTTCATATAATGCTTTTTAGCAAGATAAGAAAGTTATAGACTAGAAAACCAGCCTTAGAGCCACAGTGGCACCGTGGTTAGAGTGCAATACTACAGGTACTTCTGTTGACTTCCCGCTGTCTGCAATTTCGCAGTTCGAATCTCACTAGACTCAAGGTTTACTCAACCTTCCATCCTTTCGAGGTCAGTAAAATGAGGATTCAGGTTGTTGGGCAATATGCTGACTCCTTAAACCACTTAGAGAGGGCTGTGAAGTACTGTGAAGTGGTATATAAGTCTAAGTGCTATTGCTATTGTTATAGCAGCATTCCTTGCTAAGGGCAATACGGATCACTTCTGGCATAGTTTGACCAGGATGCTACAAGTGCAACCAAAGCCCATTTTCATCCCAAATATGCTCATGTTATTCTATAAAAGCTCTCACTTCCAATCTATAGACTACATTGCAGCTACTATACTGTTGGTCACATCCCATAAGCTGGTGTAACTTTTAGTCTGCTGAAATCTTCAGCATATCAGTTAAAGGAAGCTTTATGCTTATTCAGAACATGACAACAGCCCTAAAAATCTAATTTTGAAAAATCTTATGGAAAAATATAAATGCAATGGAAGTCAAGTGATCAACATAAAATTTAACTTTATCCATTTGGGTTTGGTATTTTGAGCATTTTAATTCCTAAAGATCTGGAATATGCTAGTATGGGAAAGCCAAATTTCTTAGCAAAGTAAATGTATTTATTTTATAAAAAAAACGTGATTCTCATGACATCTTTTGTTATAACTGTAGCCTTTGATTAGGTACTATCTCCAATTGACAGCCATGTTGACTGGAAATTTTGGAATTGGATTCCAACACTTTGGGGAAAAAACATGATTGGGAAAATCACAGCAGGTCATGGAAAGGCTGAGTAAAACCTGTTTTTATCAGGGAAAAAATGTAGTTGTTAGTGCAGGTTTTTTATTAGACCTCCTAAGTCTAAATAAGCATGTTAGGTCTCTCAACCTACCAAAGATTTCACAAGGATAAATGTCCACAAGAATATTCCACCCTTGCATCTCATTATCATGCAGTGCTACCATTTCCTAATTTATTTTCTCAACTGTGCTCCATAGTAGGCTGCAAAATAGTAATTGTTCCCAGGCTGCTTACTGAGCTGAGAATGGATGTGAAGGCAGATCCAAAGATATCTTTTCCATCATACAGCATTACCCAGAAATAAGTGGAAGCTGTTCAGAGAACTGCTTCTCCAAGAGATGCCAATTCTGCTTCCAAAAGCAACGGGAAGAAATTCTTTCCCCATCAAAGGGACTAAAGATGCTGCTGAGGCAAGGAAAAAGAATTGTGTGCTTCAGAGTGCCAACTGTCTAGGCTAGACTGTTCTAATTTGATCCTCTCTGAGCGCAATCGGGTGATACAACAACTGTGGAGGGCACCCGATCAGGGAATCCAACTGAAGTAAGGGAAGCAGGAGTTAGCTTTGTTTTGCCACTGTGAACATTGCTATCTTTTACTTTATAGCGCTATCATCTTTCACTGATGGAAATTTTTTTTTTTTTAAAGTAATGAGTCATAGTTATTTGCTAAAACCATTATTTATCAAGATGGAAGCTCTACAGAAGGCATAGTCTGTGAAATGAATTGATAATCTCTTTGTTCTCTGGCAAAAACATTTATTGGACTCAAATGTATTTCTAAGCAAACATGCATCGGATTGCAATGTCCAAGAACGGAAAAGGGAAATTTACACAGTGTTTTAATACAAATCAAATCAAAGGCAGGTTCCCAATAAAGAAACCAAGAGTGATGTGCCAGATTGTGAAAAAAATATGTGTTGCAGTTAATTTGTCATTGATTGTAGAGAAATATGCTATATTCTAGCAGAAATGGATATTTGGATAAGATCCATAACCAATTGTAGTCTGTTATGTAAATCAAATATTTATTTTAATAATACTATAAAGAATGATCAATGTACATATTTATTTACTGCAATACATTTATTTTGAAAATATTTATTTTTAATAGCGCAATAAAACCTGTTTTATAAATGTATGTATTTAGTAAAGACATGCTGAGGATCATAGTGGAATTGAAATAATCGATTGTAATTTTCTTGAATGGTAGGCAGAGAATAAAGTTCAGCCCATTATTTTGATAGAAGTATATCTAACATCATTGGAAAAGATATTTAACAATAAACAAGGCACCAAGTAATTGTTTGGGCCTGAATTTTAAATGAACTACCAACAGTGCAATCAGAAAGAATGCCTTGTTAGAGATGCTCTAGAGAAGCTGACATTTTGATTTCTTGGTATCCAACCTCTTTTTCTCTCTTTCCTCCCTTTTGTAACTGTGTCTGTGAAAAAGAGAAAACTTCAGTGAGTGAAAGTTGGGGTTCATGGGAATATTGTTCCATTCAATGAAGATGATGGTTTAAGCTGTATGATTTGAGTTAAGAGTGTTGTCAATGCTTTTTAAAACTGCTTAAATTTAGAAATTACTGCGTAATAATGCAAAAAAAAAAGTCTGCTATCATGTAAATAGGTGAAAAAATCAGAGAATCTAAACTGACAAATATTGAAGGACACCATATATATGTGTGTGAGATCTACATATATTGGGGAGCGGATCAGGAGATTTTATTCTGCTAATGGGACAATAAAAGTGGAAACTCATTCAGGGTGCTTCTACTATAAAAACAAGGTGATTTTAGCCAGTTCCTATTGTGGTGAGCCCCTTGGTGTGTTGCCTAGAACAGATTTTGGTGGGACAGTTGGAAAGAGAAGCAGTAGCATGAGCAGTGGTGGGATTCAACAGGTTCGCACTTATTCGCGAGAACCGGTTGCCAAGTACCCAAAATGCAATTATGTAATTGTGGAGGGATGCAGGAATCGTAAGTTTGAAAACAGGTTGTAAATAGCTTTTGGGGAGTCTTCTGTAACTTCAAACAGTTGTTAAGTGACTGCTCATAGGTTGAGGACTACCTGTAAAAAAACATAAACACTGTGATCATTGTTTTCAGAGAAAATCAGATTTGGGTGGATTCCCTGCCTTTGGAACATTGCAGTCTTTCAAACACATTGAAGAAGAGAGACAGGTTCATGGACTGTACCTCATGGAAAATGCAGATATTACATGAATGTCCTCCTGTCTACTTTGTTATTGCAACTTATTCGATGTAATATATATGTTCTGATTTGTTGTCAGCATTGTTTTACTGCATTATACTTAGAGACTGGCCAGTCACTATGAAAAAAAGTTTGATGTTAGAAATGGTACTTTCTTTGAGAACCGTGTGTGTGTGTGTGTGTGTGTGTGTGTGTGTGTGTGTGTTCAGAATGGAAATCTTTGAGCAAAAGAATCCAAGCTTCTATGTTTTTCTGTAGTGGTGATAGCTGAGTTAGAAATTGTCAAGGATGTTCAACCATATTTCCTTCGGATTAAACACAAATAGTGGGTTCTTATCACATTACATGGGTAAATTAATTCATCAAAGCAGGAATGTCTGTGTCTCACTAAAGAACTGTTTAATGACTACTACTGTCAAAACATAGGACACATCTTTTAATTCTTCTTTGACCTCTATGGTTTCTATTTTCCCTGACACCATGGTGTTTATCCATATTTTTTGGGGGTCAGGATAGGATTTCTTGCACCAGAGGATACAAACATAATTCAAGTCTTTAAAATTCCAGGAGTCCCTTTATCTCATTAACGTGTGAGAGCACTAATCAATGTCATAAACAAAAAGAATCATAACTATTGATTAAAAAAAACTTTATAATGAAATTCTGAACTAGACTTTACATTCCATAAACAATGGCAGAACATGTTCTATTTAAAAGTATTTCTTTTCCTGTACTTTTGGTTGTCTCTTTTCCTTTCTATTCAATTTCCTTAGTCTGAAATCTTCTAACCCACCCACCCCCCTTCCAATTTGGAAGTCTATCTTACAGAATTCAATAGGACTCACTTTTGAGTAAACACAAAGGATTGCACTTTAAATTCTTTAATGTGTGGCTGATACACAAGCCTTTAATTTAGGGATTAGAAGTCCTCTTTGTTGTGTTGGGCCCATGCGCAATTGGCAACAATACACAATTTGCTTTTTGGTCTCTGTAACTTTTTTTCTTTTATCTCTGGAATTCTAAAAAATCAAATCAGTGATTCTACTGATGCTGCCTGAACTTTAAAAATTATTGATTAGTGCTCTCACACGTTAGAACAAGTATTTTCTTGGAGCTGAAGCAGAAGAGATATTACGAAAGAACTGAATATCAAGGCACTGCTGCTCATCAAAGAGATTTTTTTTAAAAAAAGAAACCTCATCAAAGAGATTTAAGAAAAGGCAAGAGTGGGGAAATGGGGGATTTGAAATACTTTAAATAATGCACACATTCTGGGTTATATCAGCCCTTAACAGAGAGAAAAAAAAGTATCAGCAAGAGAGATTTGTAATCATGGCAGATAGTGAAAAGAGAATATTTCATATTGATTTCAGGCATTCAACAAACAATAGCATCCCTGGGGGATATTTTTAGTGATAAATCATGCAGGATACTATGGCAAAAGTCTAATAATGAGAGATTATTGCCAGATAGAAAACTCGATTAGTTTAAAAAAGGGCTTCCAACCTGTCTCTAGATTTAGAATGGCTTACTTTAGTTGCTTTAAAAAGTAATGATGGTAAACATGATGATGGTGATATTTAAATCTTTAAAATATATAAAGACAGACATGCTTACATCAGGCAGCAAGAGTTGGTGGATAAGAAAGAAGTGCAGTGGGAGACGCTAGAAAAAGCAGAATCCAGGGGCATGAAGGCAAAAAGATGCAAATCATGCAAGTCTTGCGGTGCATGTTATTCTGTGACAGTGAAAGCCTAAATCCAGTCTCCGCTGCAGGTAGTCTTTGATTTATGACCACAATTTCTGCTTGAAATTGTGGTCATAAGTTTCAGCTACTAAGCAAGGTGGTGTTTAAATGAGTCATGCCCCATTTTGTGGCATTTTTTGACCACAGCAGCCACAGCACTACACCACTGCAGATGTTAAGGGACTTATGCAGTCATTAAATGAACCTGGCTTCCCTCATTGACTTTGCTTGTCACAAGCCATTTGGGAAAGTCACAGATGAATAACAGAAAAGCAGAGTTGGAAGGGACCTTGGAGATCTTCTAGCCAACCCCCTGCTTAAGCAGGGAAGCCTACACCATTTCTGTCAAATGGTTGTCCAATCTCTTCTTAAAAACCTCCAGTGTTGGATCACCCACAATGGAGGCAAGTCATTCCACTGATTGATTATTCTGTCAGGAAATTTCTCCTTAGTTCTAGGCTGGTTCAATCCTTGATTTGTTTCCATCCATTGTTTCATGATGATGATGATGATGATGATGATGATGATGATGATGATGATAATCACATGACCTCAGAATGCAGCAACCAGTGTAAATACATGATGGTTGCCAAGTGTCTGAATTTTGATCAAGCGACTGTGGGGATGCTGTGATGACTGTAAGTGTGAGGATCGCTCATAAGTCACTTTTTTTCAGTGCTGTTGTAACTTTACATGATCAATAAATCAATGGTTGTAAATCAAGGACTACCTGTATTAAATGTATGAGATATATTCCAAACAAAATAAAGATTTGGTTTCTTTTCCCATATAATTTACACTAGAGCAGGGGTATCAAACTCAAGGTCCACGGGCTGGAGTCAGCCCATGGGGTGCTTAAATCTGGCCTGTGGGGCTGCCTTTGAAACAGTGAAGGACCGGTCCACAATGCCTCTCCCAATAAAAACGGGCTCTCAATCTCCGTTTTCAGATGGGACGGCCTCCTGCAACCCTCTGCCAGCAAAAATGGAGCTCTGGAGGACCGTTGCAGGAAGCCGTTCCAACCGGAGATTGGGAGCCTGGCAGAACACTCAGGCCACCACAGGTATCCCTGACACAAGTGACATCAAGATGGCCACGCCCATCCTGGCCACACCTACACCAGCCCCCCAAGGTCAAACGCAACCCTGATGTGGCCCTCAATGAAATCGAGTTTGACATCCCTGCACTAGAGAATAACTTCAACAAATCTTGTTCACTAACCCACACCTGACTTATCACTCACCTGAAAATTGCAAGCAGTCAATGACTAATCAGGAAGACAGTGATGGATTGCAACTGGTTTGGGTTTGTGAGAATCCAGTGCATAGGGAAAGCTGAAAGAGGAATGCTACAAGCAAAGAACAGAAAGGCATCAATTGTATAAAATAAGCATGCATCTATTTAAAAATGATTCTCTTAGTGGACTGGGCTCAAATTGGATGGAAAGATATGTAATCTCTCCCCATCACATAGCCCTGATAATAATTCTGTACCCCTTAGAAGCTGCTGTTTAGACAGAGAAGGAATTTTCCAGAACCATTAATAGGAATCTCCTCACGTAGCCCCACCACCATGGATAGCAGCCTTGATCTTTGTCATACCCATAGCATTTCTTCACATTTTAAAAAAGTGATTTACATATGATCATTGTCACTAGTAAATCTGACCACATAGCACATATAAAGATCTTTATTAAAACACAGGCTCTCTTCTACAGTGTGCTGCCAGAACTTGGACCTGGCTTCCTCAATTCTAAAAAGATAACCCTGTAATTGAATCATTTTTCTGCTCAAATATCTATCAACTTGAAAACAATATAATATGAAAACCAAAGCAGATGAAGAAGAGAATGAATCTATTTATGAAGTATGCCGAAAGCAGAATTAATTCTATTTTAAAACTCATCAGCCGTCAACCAGAATAATATGATTAAATTGGCTGATGATTTTCTCCAAGTTGCCGTCACAGTATACCTGGAGGTCATTGACTGGGGAAGACTGGGTTATGGGTCTTTTCATGGTTGTCTTTTAGATAATATGAATTCTCTTAAAGATGGGATCGGACTTTAGTTTTAAAAAAACACTTTGATTAATTTTGCTTGATGTCTGTAGTCTGGCCAGTTTCCTATGAAAGCTATCAACAGTTGGTAAAACCAATTACATATGCAATATAAAAAGTTGTGTCTCAATGATTAATGTCCCCAAAACTTTTTCAGACAGGTAAGTACATGAAGTCATGCATTGAACGGATATTCTCATTCCATTAGATTAGCTAATCACTGTGAAAACAGAAAGAATGCTGGTCCTGCCAACAAGTTTTATTCCATAAGTAGGACCATCAGATCTGCAAAAATCTGATTGACCACTAGATGGCAATAAGGAGCACATATTTTATGTATCCCTTTGCTGCCATTCTGATATTTGCAACATAGATCTAATAACCCTACCATAATTTCATCTTGCTTTTTCCATAAAGATATTTTTCATTCCAAAAATTTTAGGAGGGAATCTCATCTTCCTAAACATTTTGTCAATATTCACACTATGAGTCAAGACCAAAGATGACACTGTGAAATCTAATTAAGTTGAGTTCTTTATTTATTTACACCAAATAGACAGAATCTTGCCAGACTAAAGCTATAACCTTTCAAGCTAATAAGTTATATCCTGAGAGATTTTTAGGATGTGTCTATCCTGAGCCTTTCTTCCTCTCTCCCTCCAGTTTAGGACTGCACATTCTTATTTTGGGCTTCTCTCTGTAATTATTGCCTCATCCCTGGGAAACCATGGTGCTCTTGCCAAAATTCCCTCACCCACTCCTTCTGTAGGTGCACATTCCACCAGAATTTAAAATTTAAAATCTCCAAGAACAAATGGGAGATCTAACATGCATATCATGGAACAGCAACACCCAGGGCTACAGCTAGTCCTTGACTTACAACCGTTGTTTAGTGACTGATTGAAGTTACAACAGCCCTGAAAAAAGTGACTTGTTGCCATTTTTCACACTTATGACCATTGCAGCATCCCCATGGTCATATGATCAACATTCAGGCACTTGGCAACTTGCATGTGTTTATAATAGCTGTGCTGTCCTGGATTATGTGATTATCATTGGTAAACTTGGCTTCTGACAAGCAGAGTAAATGGGGGAAGCCAGATTTGCTCCATGTTAAACCATGACTCACTTAACAACTGCAGTGATTGCCTTAACATCTGGGGCAAAAAGAGTCATAAAACAGGGCAAAACTCACTTAACGACTGCCTCGCTTCGCAACAGAAATGTTTGGGCTCAATTGTAGTCCTAAATCAAGGATTAGTGTAATTATACCAGATAGGCACAATACAGACAGTCCTCAGTTTACAACAGTTCACTTAGTGATCAAAGTTAGAATGGCACTGAAAAATGAATTAAAAAAATTCAGTGTTTCTGATTTATTATAAAAAAACCAGTACAGGTTGTCCTCAACTTACAACAGTTGACTTAATGACTGTTCAAAGTTACAACAGTATTGAAAAGAATTACTTATGACTGTTTTTCACAGTTTTCACAATGTTATGACATGTCCAGCATCCCCATGATCATGTGATCAAAATTC
>JAOYMU010000098.1:77968040-77983464 GCA_025802295.1 Psammodynastes pulverulentus
TTTGACCGTACTAAAAATTTGATTGATTGATGGCAGTTATTGGCTGACTTCAGTCTTTTTTCCACATGTGCCTCAGATCTTACTGAGTTTTGGAACCAGCTTAGAATTGGCAAACTAGACATGACTTAAGGCATTAACCCAATTAGGAAATAAGTCCTCTTCATACTCAGTGGCACACAGGCCACAAATAATTACAATTTGAAAAAGGACGCTGTTGTGACAATTGCACTCTCTGTAATCCAGAATGCATTTTAGAGAGAGTGTAAGCACAACATCTTCATGGCTGGCCATGAAGAAAGCAGATAATGCCACAAAAGAAGGCAAAGGTAGCCTTAAAAAGGCAACACCAACCATGATGTTCTGGCGAAGAGATATATGAGACAAAAGAAACAAACCAGAAAGACACAAAGTAATACAAACATCAGTTTTAAAACTGTCCAGCACTGCTGGGATCACATTGAAGGAGGCGGACAATAGATGGGTCGCTTTTGGCTCCTCGAATGAACTCTTCCAGAGAAAGTTTTCCTAAAAAATAAACACAGATGCTGGTTTGGGTTTTCAAAATAAATATGAATCATTACTACCTATTATTAAGTTCAGATAGTACGTTAAGGCCATAAGTTATGGTTAAAAAAATACACTGGTTCCTTAGTATTCAACTGCTTTGAAACTCATCAAATTTGGCACTCCATGCATTTTGATGTGAAAATTTTGTCCCGGTACTCATCGTTTGTTTGGTACTCAATGCAAAAGCTAGAACTTGTCAGTGTTGGTTGCCTTGTGACTCACTATATTATTCCTTATGGAAAAATGTGTTTGGTACTCATTGTGCCTTCCAGAACCAATTAACGATGGTGCCAAGGTACCACTGTACTTTGTTCTCCCAACAAGCTAATTCAAAACAAAACATATTATAATTGAACATGGTAGTCCAATTCATGCAACATGTTGAGTCATAATTTATCTGAGGTTTGGTTTAATCCCTGTGATTTGTAAACTACATTTTATGGTTTAATATGGAATGCAAATTTAGCCAGTATGTACAAGCAAGTACAACCCTATCACTAAAAATAACATCTTGATTATGATTGCCTCTAGATATGAAATTTCTGCAATGTTGAATTAGTAAAGGAGGCAACCACAACTTCTTCCACCCATTTTCCCATCTGATCTTTTGAGCCATATCTCTTGCCCGGCATTGTTTAGGGTCCCTCCTCCAATCCCCAGGCCGTGGCCCACTACCGGGTCGCAGCCCATTCGGAACCAGGCACAAAAACGGCAGATGAGCACGCATGCAGAACTCCACACATTCGAGTGGTGGGTGCTTGTGCTCGTGCATGAAGCTCCAGTTGTGTTTGCACAAATGGAGCTGTGCTCACACGTGCACACGTACCTGCCACTCACACTGAACCATCCTCCCTCCCCACACTGGCTACCAAGCTGGAAAGGTTAGGGACTGCTGCTTTAGCATATTTGAATTATACTCCCCTTCCAGGTGAGGACAAGAACAAGGGAACCTTTTGGTTTAAATGGCCAAGAGAAGCTAATATTCAATAGCAAATTTAAATATGAAATTCTTATCTTTTACTAGCTCAGATATTGTTGATACAGCTTATTATTGTGCACTGTAGTTACAGACTTCTGAAAGTGCTGGACTACAACCCCCAGAACATCTGGGAGGTCATATTGGGAAAGCTTGATCTGTTCAGATTGGCACTGGTTCTCTCGAATCTTACCCATTTGCTCTTAAATTACAGATGCCGAAAACTAAATCTGAGACTCCTTCTTTGCGGAAGATGATTTTCACTACTGAGAAATGGTTCCTGCTTCAAAAATGTCCTAGTCTACATGATTGTAAAATCATCTCCATTACTCAAGAACTGAGAAATGTCAACTTTGATGGCAGTAATTAGTTATGGGGCATTTGGCATCTGCAAAAACTAAATTGTTCAGGTATGGCTTAGGTAAACAAACCCCTCAATAGTTCATGCAATTAATAATGCCTTTCCAAAATTGATCTGTTACTTTGGAAGTGAAAAATTACCTACAGTTCAGTAGAAAAACTTTTGAGTCAATCAAGACACTGAGCTAACAAAGCACAATGATGCTAAGAGACATAATTGTAAGATATATCTATAGCTTTCATAACAGCATTATAAAATAAATATCTTTCTAATTGGATTATAATCAATTTTTAAAATAACTTTTTGAACTATTTCCATACAACCATAAAAAGGATTTGACTTCTTTCTTATTCATAGATTTGGACGCGTGTTTAAAGGAACTGAGAAATGGATTTTAGTTGTAATGCTTCCAGGATTTGTCTTGCTGTGCCATTATAACTGGGATCTGGGGGGGGTGTGGGTTTCTTCCTGGCTTACATCTAAATCCTAATATTTATCTGAGTAATGGATTGAGCTGCAAGACAGCAACCTAACAAGAAGCAGCATTTGGCTTGCCAAAAAATTTTCCCGGTAACACTAACCATCATTCTTTCACAGAGGTTTATTGCTGAATCTATGAATCAGTGGCATACTCCTACTTATTCAAGTCTTCTCT
Organism: Psammodynastes pulverulentus; assembly: GCA_025802295.1. Classification (NCBI taxonomy): domain Eukaryota; kingdom Metazoa; phylum Chordata; class Lepidosauria; order Squamata; family Psammodynastidae; genus Psammodynastes; species Psammodynastes pulverulentus. Next base: position 77,970,600 of record JAOYMU010000098.1, read on the forward strand.
TCAAAAGGCATTGAGAGATCAGAAACAACAGAAGCAAGTTAAAAGGAAGATAATCCAAAGATAACTTACCGTCTCTGTTGGTATCCATCTGGCGAAAGATTTTCTCAGTTCTTTTTTCTGGTGTTGATTCATCTTCTGGCATCTTCATAACTGAAGAAACCATCTTGTAGATTGCCTAAAAAATGGAATATGAAAAGGAAGGGTCCAGAGTTCCATAATTTCAAAAACTTCAAAGGGAATTCTGTGCATTGGCAGACCTATCCCAGGTAGCTTTCAGAAGTTCAGGTAACTAAAGCTGCCTCTTCTATCCTGGACTTTAATAGATATACCACACAATTCTCATTATCCTCAAACACCCACAGGTATTTCCAATGACACCAAATTAGAAAGGTCCTACTCTTGGCATGGAATAAAATTAAATCACAAACATATATAGAAACACCGATTTGCTTATCCACACTGGAAGCCTTAGTTCATCCGAACTTCTTCAGCCAAGGAAAAGCCATCACATATAATGAGATCATGCATGAGACAGGAAGATTAAAAACAAGGCAGGAATTAAAAGAACAAGGGGTGGAACTGGAATGGTGGGCCTATTTGCAAGTGCAATCAAGATATGGCCAGGATATGAGAGATAGGGCATAGGGGGATTAGTAGACAGCCTACAACATTAGATAAAATACTGCTTGGACCACACAATTCTCATTGTCTTCAAGACACATTGAGATGAAAGCATAATAGCACTTTAGATTTATCAATGGGGTTATTAACCAAATGATATTTTGCTAGTGAAATTTCATTGCAGTTAAAAAGGCCTCTAGATGATTTGCTCAGATTCTACAATTATAAGGGAAGATTTGGTTTTTCTGAAAACCGTAATTACAAATTGTCTTGTAAAAGCATCCTTTGGTTAATTCACTTAAATGTTATCCTTGTATTATGATCACTGGGAGAACCTCACTCCAGCTCAAGCAAGTTAAAGCACGGGCAAAAAACCTGAGCTGAACAGGATCCACAATGCAATTCATACCTTTCTATGGGATACATAGAGGAACAATTCTACTTCCAGTTATTCAGAATTAAATCCTACTGAAAATTTAGTTCCATATTAATAAGGATACAATTATAACCTTAAATCGATTTTCCTACAAGTACACAAAGATCTTGGTTTCCCTAGTCCCTTTGTTTTCAATTACACTTGTAAACTTTATGTTACACTTCTTTGTACGTGAACAGTCTTACTGGAACCACTTCTTCTCTCATTCCTATTGGTTATGTCCCTTGTTGCAATACCCAATAACAGAAAATGCTGAATGAGCAAATAAGTGCTCATTATTTACAGCATTAATTACTGAACAGCGGGAGTAAAAGTTAATGACCAATCCAATACGTACTCTAATTGTATATTTCTTGCAAAGAATGCTTCTGTGTTTATTTACTGTAAAGATTCAGTATATTGTGCATTTAAAATAAAGGGTGGGGGAAAATAAATCATCCTTAAAAAGATTACTATACAACTAAAAAACACTAACGGAAAACAATCTTATCTGAAAACAAATTAGAAGGATGATTATTTTGTTTAAAGAAGTACAGTAATGCCATGCCATGTCTTGAAAATAACTCCTACTGAACAGGAGATTTAGGTAAGGCAGTATACATAGTTGACGTGTATACATGAAGTTGGATTGCAAGTATAATAAATGTGTACCCTCCTAAGCATATTGTAAGGAAACCCTACTCCCTCCCATGAAGAAGCAAGTCTACTTAAATATGCTCTGAAATGTGTTCAAAGGATACTGACATGTGGTTGAATCTTAGAATGTATCTTAACCATGAAATCTTAGACATCCCCATTGAGAATTAGTCTTTTATTTTTATTTTATTATAGTTATTCTCAGTTAATTCAGTACAGTACTACAACCCTATGTAACATATATAGGGTTATGTATATGTATATGTATATACATATACATATACTTCTTTTCATAGATTTTCACGGGTATAGGTATGCAAGTCTTGGTATATTCGGGTCTTTTCCCGTGTGGAATTGATATCAATCCTACACAGGAAAAGACCCAAATACACCATATACATATACATATATACATACCGTATATTTCTGCCAGATAAAAATTACACTACTGTACATTTTACGGCTCAAGTATATTACTTTCAGTTAAGTAGATATCCTCAGCCTGGTGTCTTATTAACTGTGGATGTCATGAATTGTAGTTACCTGGTACCTATGCTGGAGATCCTCTAGTAAACTACTAGTGATCTCCGCCTATACTGGAGATCTTTGCATTTTAAAAAAAAATACTGGTATATTAGTTTCTCCGATATTAGACATCTAAGTAAATGTTTATTTTTTTATTTACCAGTTGTTATTTCTAAATTCAACTGCTACTCAGTGAAGTCAAATTAATAATAAAGTATAAATGAAAAATAGCATCATTTGTTTAACGTCATATATAATTGAACAGATCTGCAACAATCCGTATGACCACTTGATGGCAGGAAAGTGACAAAGAAAATGTTTCGCCCTCTAACAGTCATACAGATTTTTGCAACAAGCATTTATGGTGACCCTAATTGAGGAACTAGGGGAGAACTGAATATTGAACAGAAATAGCATCAGGAAAGAAGATGCCTACAGATCACAGGAAAAATGCTCATACAGATTTTCCTCAGGTTGGAGAAGAGTTAGGTATTAGAGAATAGCCTTAGTATATGCTAAAGTAGCCTTTAATACTTTTCCAGAATTAAGTGAATTTTTTTTGTACTGCAATGTGCCACTGTATTTACGTTTATCTACCGTATATTTAACACAGAAGAAATTCAAATTGCTTCCTGATAGACTGGTTTAAATTGTCCTTTCCCTTCCCTTCATTGACCTTGCCATTATTGTGAGCAATTCCAACAAATACTATGGTGATGACACAAGTTGCCAAAAAAAATAAAATTCAACATTAAACTTGGGAACTCTAACATGAAATCAAATTGGCAGGTAACAAAGATAACTGTTAACAACAGTCCTTCATTAAAAATATGAATTTCAGAAAGCTAGTTAAAATAGACTATTTATAGAACTACAAAAAATAGTTGCTTTATGCTAAAATAGATCTCTAAGAAAATCATTCTGACATCTGACATTTTTTATTCCTCCCAGAAACAAATTGGAAACTCAAAAGCTTGTGCCACATCTTTGCTGGCCCATGTCTCATTTGAGACTATATTAATCGTCATTAGAGAATCCTCTGGCCTCAATTCCACAGAAGGGGCATGAAATAACACCAGCTTAACATGCCACCTGGACCTGGGATAGATGAAAAGATTTATACTAAAACTTTATCTCAAATACTCTGGGGTGGTGAAATCCACCTGTTATTGTTTAAAGAGTGGTAGCAACAGCACAGAGAACAAAATTGGCAAAAGAAGACAGGTGTCAGCTGAAGGAACAGAACAACTTTAAAGGCGATGAAAGGAAAGAATGCAGCACAAATAGAGAAATGAGGATAGGAAAATTCACCCCTCTGTAAGAGAAGAAGATTATGGGGACAATGTTATCTATCCAGTTTTTATTCCAACAAGGATAATCAGAATTTCCAAAGCTTACTCCAAGGGTATTGAAATTGTAGATCAGAGCATCAGGATGGGAAAGGTGATTTTCATAACAACATGGTAAAGGAAGTTAGGCTGAAGGTCTTCCATTGATTTCTGATCTGAACCTTGTCATTTCAAGTGCTACTCCAGGGTTAACTGCTACAACATATTAGTTTTTCACTGGCTTGGCTATAACCATCATACTGCACACACCCACGCTAGCCAAATATGGAATCAAAATTCTGTAATACAAAGTAAATCAACCTGAAAATAGAATTTTCTAATTGCTTTGATTTTCTAATTGTCTTGATTACTCTAGATCTCCTTGTGTGTCCAACCATACTTGGCCAATAAAGAATTCTGTTCTGTTCTGTTCTGTTCTGTTCTATTCTATTCTATTCTACATTACTTTTTCAGTAAAGCTGACAGCCACTGTTTTTTGGTCACACAGGGAGGGATTACAGATGACAGAATAACATAATCTACCAATCAAAATATGGAACAATTAGATAAAACAAAATTTACACTGAGAATCCAATTTCTTATTTAATGGTCTTCAGAAGGAGACACATCTGAATATCTTGGCAGAGGTAAGATTTTTCTTTCTACTCTAGCCGGTGATTAAATATTAATATTATATTACTTTTTTATAGTGAAGAGAACATGATAATTCAAGAACGGTGAAAAATTTACTCATTCATTGTTTGTGGAGAGAGGGAGGAGGGAGGTTGAAAGAAAGGAAGGAAGGTTGGTTCTTATAAGTGATACATACCTGGACTATTTCTAACATTTCTGCTTTGCTGATGTATCCATTTCCGTCCAGGTCATACATACTGAATGCCCACTTCAGCTTTTGCTCCAGTTTCCCTCGGGACGTTACACTCAAAGCTATGATAAATTCTCTGAAATCTATTGTTCCATCGCCGTTTGCATCAAATGTACGGAACACATGTTCAGCAAATTTAGAAGCGTCCCCATAAGGAAAAAAATTCCCATAGATTTTCTTAAATTCCTCCATGGACAAATGTCCACTTGGGCAGTCTCTGAGAAAGCCTTTGTACCATTCCTGGATCTCATGTTCAGTAAAGTCTGTGCTTTCTAGCAAATCTTGCATCACTTCTGGGCGTAACTTGCTGTTCTGTTTTCCCATGGTGGTATCAGGATTTTATCTAAAAAAGAAAGGGGGAAAAAAAGCAGTTTATTCTCTTGTTTACAAAACCAAGGGATGATGAACAGTGTTGGCCTTAGACAACCTTTTAAAGGGTTGACTCTCTTGGTGATGATTAACATTTTCATTTGAAATAACTCCGCGCAGTCCGCTTCTCCCAAACCAGAAGAATCTGTCAGTATGCAAATGAGAAGTACCACATTTTGACTTGTGACTGAACTTCCTTACATGAATACCATTTTATGTTTTGTAAGATAGCATGGAAGAGAGATCCCTGCTCTTAAGTGAATCTGGGAGGAGACTTAAGAGACTGAAGAAGGATATACACCTAGACGTGATCTAATGAGCCAATGCAAAGCCTGCTCGGAAGCCCTATTTTCCTCAAGGCTGTTTATATCCTGTAGTGCAGTGTATCTCAACCTTCGCAACTTTAAGATGCTTGGATTTCGACTCCCAGAATCCCCCAGCCAGCATACTGGATGAGGAATTCTGGGAGTCAAAGTCCACACATCTTATAGTTACCAAGGTTTTAGAGACACTGTTGTAGTGAATTGTTTTGTTTACCACATTCATATAGCCATTGTGACCAGGAGCGCCATACATAATAAAACGATTCGCTATTTCCAGATGGCATAACCAAAAGGGGTTTTCAATAAAATGCCAGTTTTACAAATTTCAGCCTAAAAGCTTATTGCAGGCATATTAACCTAGTGATCCCCAAATGATTTTGACTGCAATTCCTACAAGCCATAGCTAAACTCACTGTTTACAGGTCTTGGAACCTTTAATCTAAAACACCTGAAAATATTTATAGGGGAATTAATGGTAACAGTGGCATATCTGCTCCACTGATCAAAGCCAGGGCAAGATTTCCGCAATGTAAAGAACAGAAAGGATTATAAAATCATATTACTCAACTAATTTGGTTAGCAATGTCCATATAGTAGAAACAACATTTCTTGTGTTTATTTCTTGTAAATATTAGTGATGCTATTCTATTGTTTGTCAGGTTTTTGTGACTATTATGTCATAAATTTGTGAAAGTATACACAGCACTTTTTAGGTAAAAATAAAAAGTAGAGAATGTGATTAAACATTCAATGCAGTATGAATTTTTCATACTTCTTTATATTCCTTAATGATAGTTATCAAACCCAGTTAGTCATTTTAAACTGGTCTACGTAAGATTCTTCAATTAAAAAAAAAAAGCCAATAAAACCCACATTTATAAAACTGGAAATTCTTTTTCCCTGAAAGTTATTAAAAATGTACCCCAAGTGTAGTTCTAATGTCCACATTTATAATTAAGTTACGAAGGTTAGATTTCATTACCAGAACTTTGCTGTAGACATAATGGATCTAAGAAATTAAAATCATGCCATATATCTATGGCATTAAACAACATTTTAAAAACCAACATTTCAACAATAAATTCAGCAATTTCATTAACTTTCTCAATAGTTCTCCACAAGGGAGCACATGAAGAAAAAGATTCTCAACTTTTTGAATAATGAGTGGTTCTTAGAATTATCTCAGGAGCTACAACTGCAATTTCTACACAGGGAAGTGGTGGTAAACAAGACTATGTTTTGGTGGATGGTCACTTTAATAGCATAAACAAAGGCAGAAAATCAAAACCCATAAACAAATGATTTTCACCAAATATGTCTTAAGCAAATGAAATTTAACATCAAAATTACCATCAAATTGTAAATGTGGTACAAAGTACAAAAACACCCCACTGCTTCATCCCTTACCACAGTGGTTCCCAATCTTTTTCGGGTTGCGGCTCCCTTACCTGCTTCCGGTTTTTTCCGCGGCTCCCTTCAAATTTTCGGATTTTTTCCGCGGCTCCCTTAATGGGTACATCCGGTTTTTTTTACATTTTTTACTTGTAACTGCGCATGCGCACTAGGTTTTCTGAAATGGCGCGGCACCCTTACGGCGATAGCGTGGCTCCCCAGGGAGCCGCGGCGCACAGATTGGGAACCCCTGGTCTAAACATTGTTTGGAAGCAACAAACAATGTGTGTACATCTGTGCATCTCTATGTGTGTTTTAAATGCTTACCTTGTAATTTCGAACACTGTGATGAAAAGCATGCCTTGCACAAAATAAGATTTATTATGCCTTGCACTCCACATTATAGTTGCTCTGCTAACCATAATACACAGGCTATGAAAAGCAATCATGTAGATAACGCTAAGAAGGAGGCGGGGGGTTCCCTCTTCCATTTTAACTATTTTCACATCACTTGATCCTGATGATATTCTTTCTATAAAATAATATTTCTGGTTGACTCTCTTGTTTTTGAACAGCTTATTAAAATACGGGCACAGCACGAGCCACCCATATGCCTTGTATTCAGGGGTAACTAGCCTTCCTTATATTAAGAATGGCCACTTTCCATTATGTCATCAGTATGTGATGGGATATTGATTTGCAAATGAATGCACTTAATCTCAAATTCCTGCTTTACCTTTGCGAAAAGGCTCAGAATGCACAATGGATGCTGTGGCTACAGTGGCACAGAATTGCAGTGATCATGGCAGACATAACAAACGTGCTTTTAAATACAGATAGTCCTGGACTTATAACCATTCATTTAGTGGCTGTTTGAAGATGAAATAGCACTGGAAAAGGGGACTTATGAATGGTCCCTGCCCTTACAACCATTGCCACATCACCATGGTCATGTGATCAAAATTTGGGCCCTTGGCTACCAGCATATATTTACGCTGATGGTCAGCCTATAGGTTTAATTTAAAAAAATAAAATAAAAATAAGTGCGATCACCATTTGCAACCTTCCTAATTGGCTTGTGACAAGCAAGATCAGTGGGAGAAGCTGGACCTTGTGATTCACTTAACAACTGCAGCGATTTGCTTAACAACCATGGTAAAAAAATGTTTGCCATAAGAGAATGACTTTCACCTTCTGGATTCATTGCATGACAGCAGATACTGTGAAGCTTTGCTCCGTTGCCACACCCTGTCACAGAACCTGATGCTCCACTCTTAAAGTTTTCAATGGGTAGGAGAACATTTCTTCCTTCATTTCCTCCTCCCTTTCACCCAATCAAGGGGAGGAAAGGTGCCCCAAGGAATTGTTGGAATTGCAAATTACAGAGATTGGAGAGGCAGCAGAGATGACCAGGAGGCTTCTGAAGTCTTTCTGTACATTACTTCATCTTTAACCTTCTCTGATTTAGCTCTTCTCAAACATATTAATACAGTTTTGCATTGTCAGGCATGTGTTCACAAATGAAGAAAAGCATGGAGCACATTTTATTCTTTTTTTCTCTCTCTCAGTAGAATAAAGGCATGCTGATTTAGTAACAGAAAGCCTGAAAATAGATTGTGAGAAGAGGAGGAGGGGGAGTGAAAGGAGGAGGGGAAGGAGGAGGGGGGAGGAGGAGAAGAAGAGGAGAAATCCTATGCTTGGTTAGGATTGTCCTACTAAATATACTCAGCACTACTAGTTAGGCATCTTGTAGGGAGTAAGTGACCAATCTGCCTTTGTGGATAATTTTTGAGTACTCTGGCCAGGCAGCAAGTTTAATGTCTAAAGCAGGAAACTAAGCTAGAAATGCCCTTAATTGATTTCCACAGAGAGGGAGCATTTCAGCACTTTGGATATTAAACTAAAAGGACAAGTGGTCATTAAAAATAATTATGCTACAGTTAAAGAAAAAAAAAGAATCTAAGCAGCCACTTACTACTTTATTCTTATGAAGTGAGACCCTCCATATAAAAATTATTATTCTTTAGAGGCTGAATAGCTTTGTAAGAGTTTTATTTTTTATTTTATCACACATACAAAGGCATAACCAAGAAAAACATAGAAAAGAAATATAAAGGAGCAAAAAAGAAATAGAAAACAATTCTTATTCCATTTTATGCAAATGAATAAGAATTTTCAAAGGGTTATTAGATTAGTACTGTGTATAAAGCTGTTCTACAATTAATTTAGTACTTGAACATCATTGTTAAAATCAAATCAATAATTAGCAAAAGATAGACAATATAATAAGAATCCTGAACCAGAATAAAAAAATAAGAGGAGTTTCTATCTAAACAGAAAAAATCTGCCCTTATTAAAACACTTGAAGCAAAACATAATATTTTAAAGTTTTATGTTAAGAAAAACCTAATTTTTCAATGTGGCACAGTCCATAAATGGTTTCCAGGTCAAATTAAATTTAGGATTAGACCTTTTCATACTGAGACATGTTCCCACAGTTTAGGAAGGGATTATGTTTCAAGTAAGTAATTTCAAGTAAGAAGCATAAGGTATCCTAGCAACAATTATTATATACAGAGTCAACAATGCATACTGTATAAGCATGTGAGGCTTAGTGATGCTCAACAGAAAAACAGCAAGATGGAAAAGCCAATATTTGAAATTAGTTTCAATCTAGGGAATTTTAGGAAATGAAGCGGCATACGAGATGCCTAGAGTGCCACTGGAGGAAGGTGAAGAATAACTCTAATAGAGCACAAGTAAAGAGGCTTTATTGAGAGTACCTTGTGGCATAAAGGCAGTGAAAAATGTTCATTTTTCCATTCTTATTGGGTCTGCCCGATGCCCCCTGGCATCTCTCTTTTGGATGACAATGTATTCAAAGGAACCTTTGCAGATCTGCTGTGGGGATTATTCAAAGTATCTATTGGTTAAAGGCCTTTGGGTCCACTTAGCGTTAAACCCCGGTTATGCTGCTCCTATGACAGGGATTGGCAACCTTAAATACTCAAAGAGCCATTAGAAACCCACAGAAAAGAAAACACCAGGAGCCACAAAACCCTTCCCGTGCCTGACTATTTCCTGAGCGGCCACAAAACTAGCATAGTAGTTCAATTAAATGTTATGTTTTCTTCTGAAACTTTTCTTTTCTTGGATTTACCCATGGTTGGCCTACCGGAGGTCGAAAAGCTCAATAATCGTGTACCGGCGAGTGTACATTGGCAGTTATGACACATATTTTGAGTGGCAGGGAGCCACAGCAGAGGGATGAAAAAGCCACATGCAGCTCCAGAGCTGCGGGTTGTTGACCCCTGTCCTATGATGTAATGGCATGTGGGAATGACCTTGGGAGTAAAACATAAATAAATGAAAACTACGGATTAAATCTAGGGACATGTAGGAAAGACTGCAGCGGAATATGGGGAGGTGGGAACTGTTGTTACTTGATCAACCATCTCCACTGTGTTGTCCCCCAGACCAACTGGCAGAGGAAAGCTTTTAGGCCTTTACAAAAGGGTTATATATATTCTATATTCATGTGAAAAAAAAATCAAACTGCAATTCATCTTCTAAATTGTGAGCATAAAAACCCATTCCAAATTATCAAAAGCTTTCTCTCAGATCAATCCCAGAAATATCTTAGCTGTTTTCTTATTTTTGTGATTACTATTATATTTTCAATAGCATTCAAGGTATATCTAATGCTGTCCCTCGTATATCTCTTTGTGACAGACCTGATCTGATCAGAATGAATTAGAGCCACTAAAAAGCCATGTAACTTCCTTGCAAGTATAGCTATAAAAAAAGATTATAATCTACATTCAGTAAAGGGATATGCCTTTATGATTCTGGAAAAGTTGGAACATTCTCCTCTTTATAAATCAAAGCCAATAAAAGCCTTTTGCCACAAAGAAGGAAAGATTTGATATTGTTATATCTCATCTATTAGCTGGGCCAATGGTTTTTATCAGCATTTCTTTTAAAGTCTTATAATTTATTGCAGAAAAGCCATTAAGGTCTGGGATTCGTTCCATTTTACTTTTGTATTGTTTTTATGTTTCCTCGTTTGTAGCTGGCTTATTTAGAGCCTCCTTTTATTGATTTGTAAATTCCATATTCTGTGTTGTATTTGAATATTCTGTAATCTTCTCCAGACTTGGTGTCTGTTTTCTGTATTGTTAAGAATAATATTTTACAACTTGAATAATTATGTTTTCTGGAGACAAGACATATCTATTTTCATCCCAAATGGAAATAATCCTTTCTTCCTTTCTTTTTCTTTTCTCCCTCCCTCCCTCCCTTTGTTGATAAGTTAACGATTTGTCTGATCTATTACTTTTCTCATTTTTTCCCCATGAAATTCATCTTCCTGAATCCTGATACATATTCATCTTCTTTCACTTGCTCCATTAAAACTGGAAGTGGTGTGAGTTTGAAACAAGCTCTTTAATTCAAATTGACACTTCAATTTAATATTAACTTAATGTTATTAAAATAATAAGCAATTCAATCTCCAGCATTTTGAACTAAAGGTTCCCCAGTGCAGTCTTACAATTATTAATGGATTATGGTCTGTATAAATAAGAGCTGCAACTTCCATATTTGTAAGAATAGTTAACAATGAGTAAGATATCCAACACATGCCTATTGTAGAGCAAGTATTGTGAGCAGAAAAAAGATATATTATTTTTCCAAAGGATATTTAAATCTTCCTCTAAGGAGGAAAGTAATAATGTAGAACTGTATATTTGAAAGTTTTCAGAATCTCTTTCGGATAAACCATATTTGGTTGGAGGTTGTTTGGCAGATTTGTTTTAATGATGTAAGCTGTCCAAGGTCATTTATGAGATGGGCAGCCATATAAATTATATAAATAAATTTATCAAGCTTTATGCACATTTGGAGAGTCAAGCAAAGATTGTCAGTTTCTCTGGGTCAGAGTTGCAAATGCTTATACAAGCAGAAGGCAATGACATGTCAGAAATCAGATGGCTGTCTTCAACAAGAAAACGGGTCAGGGCTGCCTCTTAAATCAGGCTGCAGCCAGCTGTCCTTAATTAAAGCAGGTACACCTTTATTTGATAAGAAGTCCCACTAAATGTCTTTGCTCTGCTCTCCAGCCTACTTACTGAATTTGAGGTCCTATAACATCATCATCTGACTGCTCCATCTGTTCTGACAGTTCCCGTGTTTGATTTCTGACTTGGGGGTCTCCTGAGGGTGACATCCCACTAATTCTCTAGAGCAATGAACAATGACACAGGGCATTACTTGGGTAAGTCAGGGTGGAATTGTAGAACTGGGTATCATCACCATAATGTTGGATGACCTTGGATCATGCTGTTGAATGACCTTACCCAGTGAGTTTGTGTAGATGTTAAATAGGAGAGCTTCCTGCCTTGATGGGACCCACAGAATAGGGCCTTGGGCTAGTACCCAAGATATTTTCATCCAGTTAAGACCAACTGGGTAACTATCTCAGCCTAACTCATCTCACAGGATTGTTGCTGGGGAGAAAATAAGAGGAGGGAGGAGTATTAGGTATGTTTGCCACTTTCAATTATTTATAAAAAATAATAAAGGGAGGATAAATAAATCTAAAAAAACATTAGAAACTTATACTGGCTTGGAGGGAGGTGAAGAATCAGCGTATAATTGTCAATCCCACCCCAGAGCTGTTCCAGGATACCATGATTAATGGTATTAAAAGTGCTGAGGAATCAGCAAGAACCAGGATGGATGAACCATTTCCATCCTGTTCCTGCCAGAGGTCATCCATAAGCACAATCAATGCCATTTCATTTTCCTATCCAGGCCTGAAAGCCAACTGAAAAGGTCCAGGTAATTTGTTTCCTTCAAGATTTTCTGAAGTTGCAGTGCAACTATCTTCTCAACAACTTTCCCTAAAAAGAGAAAGTTGGAGATGGGACAAAAATTATCCAGAATAGTTGGTTTCAGCAATGACTTCTTAAGGAGGAGGTAAAAGTATCACCTTTTAAGCATTACAGAACTGCCCTCCCTCTCAAAAATGAATTCAAGAATCAATCAAATATATGCTGCCCAGAGTCACTTTTGATAGCAAGATGGGTGGTAAAATTAATAATAAAAAATGTAATAATAATAATAATAATAATAATAATAATAATAATAATAATAATCTTCATCATCATCATCATCATCATCATCATCATCATCATCATCATCATCTGGAAAGCCTTAGCTCATCAGGAGAGATATGGGTCCAGCATACAAATGGTTGAGCTAACAGTTACAAGAATTGCTCAGACTGATTACAAACAGCGCCATAACACGGTCGCTCAGATGGTCCACTGGAACTTGTGTCACAACTACC
>JAOYMU010000098.1:77993569-78004479 GCA_025802295.1 Psammodynastes pulverulentus
CCCTCCCCCCTCTCTCTAGGTTCCTATATATTGCCAGATCATTCTTAATTATGAATTCCTGAATATAGCTGGAAAAAGCAGTATGACATTTCACATTCATTTCTTCTTTAACAATTCATTACATGAATAACACTAATGAAGCTTGCAAATACCAGAGCAAAGATTGGCTATTTTAGCTATGTTGTCAAACAGAGTAATCTTCCATGGGTTTTCTAAATAGATGTTTTGAAAATACTAAAGTACAACCAACTATTTTCTAGATACTAAATAACAAATGCAAACGATTGAATGATACAACTCATGAATAACCAGTTTAATTGCAAAATATGGCAAAATATGACCTTGTTGGCAGCAATACTGACTTAACCAAGTCACTCAAGAATATCTAACTGCCTGCATAGCTTTTGTTTTGTTTTTTAAAAAGAGTTTTGTTTTTTTTTGCAACCTGATGTTTTTTTCCATCCCAAATTTTTTTAACAGAGATTACAAATGAAATCTTTGATGTCACTTCTGACATGCATTTTTCAAATCCCATATTGGCTTCCTACCCAGCTTCTTTTTTTGTGAGGTGAACCAATCAAGACAACCAGAGGGTGTCAGGTTGAGTGGAAAAATGGAGGAGAACAATGCTATAATTTGTTGGACATTTGAAAAGGAAAAGCTGCCTCTTGCTAAATACAGCGTGTGTTTAATATTACAGAAGAGAGTCTTTTGGATCCTGTGATTCGTTAAAACCAATTTTGAGAGATTACATTCCACTAGTTCTCAAAAAGGTTTTACGGATATCATCATGTTGAAAAAGGTAGGAAAATGACAGAGCCTGATTAATTTCGCCTCATCTCTTATGATCTTCCAGATTTGCTACTGTTCAAGAACCAACCAGTTTTTCCCTTTCCCTTAAAATGGGGTGGAAAAAGCAATACTTCATCCAAGAAGTATTAAACAAAATTAATTGTCCCACCATGTTCACTATTGCAGAAGAATGAATTAAAGTGGCATTTGCATACCTCATATGAGGGTGATGTATAAACCTGGCTTCTGTTGATGGAGGAAGAAACATGTTTAATCATTATCAAGAGGAATCATATGTTTGTGTCAAACATATTTATGAAAAATGACATTGGGGCATGGCTAATGTAAGCTTATTTGGGCAATTCTATGGGATTAGACAATAGTATTTGTTATGTGTATGTGTGTGTGTGCCTGCGCGTGCATGTGTGTGCATGAGAGAGAGCACTATACTCTCTCAGAGCTCCCTTTGTGAGCCTTCATGGGGATTTTAAGACAGGTGTCTCCATGTCTCATACTGAGTTGTTAATTTGATTCACTTTATGAAATGGCGGATGAACACAAACAAAATTAGTTTGCTAAGACTGAAAAGCATGGAGAGGAATGGTGAATGGGTTTGACTGTATTTAGTTATATTTCTTCTCTGTCTTCATCTTATGCCTTTCATTTATTTGGTTTGGTGATGAGCTGGCTCTCCATTATAGTGTGCATGCAACCAGACACACCTAAACAAGCTCTGTACTAATTCTCTGTAATAGGCTTTACTGATAAGGGCTTGGAAATAGATGACTGTTTAGATTCTCATGCAACATGGTGCTCATCAGAGAAGGGAGGGGCAGCAGAGGCAGAGTTGGCAAAAGTGGGGACATCTGAAACCACATAGGATGGTGCTAGAAATCAAAGAAAATTCTGAGAAGTAGCAGGAGATGGATCGTAGCTAAAGGTGCTACCATGGCAACAATGACCTGAGCCATTTCTAGTGGCTATGTTAAGCATAGCCTGTTGAGCTTAATCTGTAGAAGGAGTGGGTAGTGATCCCAAAATAAATTAAGCAATCTTTTGTCCTTCTGAATGCTTATCTGTTCATGACTGGCATGAAGTCTATGATTTGCCTGAGGGTGAGACCAGGAAAACACCATGAGATCCATCATAACAATGCAGATAGCATGGAGGCTGTGCCAAAGGACAGGAAGAACATGATCAAAGTTGTACCTGTCAAAAGGTTATTAATAAATTCCAAAACAACTGCTAATTCATCTGACTAAGAAATATGGAAAGTTTACCACTAAATCCTGTAAGCCTCTGTGTAAAATCTACAATGTATAAGACTAGCTCTAGTATTTAGAAACTTAAAGAATTGTGTTGATGCTGGGTACACCACGCATAACGTAACTTGCAAAGATGAGCTTACTTAGAATTGCTCCAAGGCTGTATGTGGGGTCTGGCACTTTGGCATTAGGCTGAGAGGGAAAAGCACTTCCAAAGGAATGCAAAACAATTAATGAATCGGAAAAGTGTCCTGACTAAGCTTGGAAATTGCTTTTTACTGTCTTTTAAGTAAATAAAAATGGGCCCTAAACAAGTAACAAAACTCAGGAAGTTATGTGGTCTCACCTCTTTCAATCAGATTTCTTGAATTTGTAGATGTATGCACAGTGGTTACTTTAGAAAACACGAAATATCTATTATCATTTAGTGTTTGTGAATTAATATACCATGGCTTTTTCGGTAATCCTGCTTTAAAAATTCCATCTTATTGCCACTTGTGAACCCAGCATTAAATGCTTAATTAATTCTTAGGCTTTGTATGAGACTTATGTTCTGTCACAATTTTTACTCAAAGGTTAATCAGTCCAAACTTGAACTAAGCACAGTGATTCCACCATCAGGGACATGACAAATTTTTCAGTTCTTTACTTGGAAAAAAATGAATTTGGTGTATGTATCCAGTGTTTATTTAATTAAAATGTTTATATAGCAATGCCTCTTAAAAAAAACTCTGGATGGGTTACAACCAATAAAACAATATAAAATTGTATAAAATTAACAGCAAACACCAATAGCACCCAAAAACAGGGAAAAAACCCAGAAAAGAAACACCTAGTGCCACAGCCACATTAGATATCCAATAAGCTTAATGTACCTGGAAATCTCAGATATGTAAAAATTGAGGGGAAAGTGCATTCCCCTCCCCACTGGCCTAGCTTTTTTTTATTATCATCATATCCTCTCTGAAAAAAGAATACTTTTTAAATAAAGAAGGATGAATATTTATATATACATATAACTCCAGACCACAGAGAGATGCCCCATACCAAATCCTGCTGGGTATTATGTTGCAAGTGTTTCTCTTTTCATTAACCCTACTTGATGGAAAATTGATGGATTGTTTCTGTTCATTAGCAAGCAATCAATCTAACAAAAGATGGGCAGCCTGAACCAACTCTCCCAACAGCATCTAATGTGCCATAGCATATTTTATCCTTTTATTCTTGCCATTATTCAGCTTTTCAAGAAAAAAACCAAATCTATTTCCAAGAGTAATTAGCCATGCAGCCCAGCATTCTAGTTACTTAGTTCTAATTAAGTATGAATGAGAAGGAAAAAACTATTTCAAATGCAGGAATGAAGTGGACACACTCTTCTGAATTGGGCCACAGTGGTACAATGCTAAGAATGCTGGACTAGAATCAAGAAGATCCTGATTCATGTTTCTCCTCAACCACTGATGTTCACTAGATTGTTTGGAGCTAGGTGTAATCACTCAGCCTAACTTACTACATAGGTTGTTGTAGTAGTGAAAAATTGGAAGCAGAGAATGCTATATAAAACATCTTAAGTTCCTAAAGAAAATTCACAATATAAAACATATGAATAATAATTAGTTTAAATTATATTTATTACACAGACTACACTACACAGACTGTAAATAAATTATATACTATCCTATTCAGGATTGGGGTGGGGGATCCAATGCAAGTTACAATTGGTCTAAGGTTTTACAGGAGTATTACACTGAAGGCCACCAGGCTGATGTGATAGATTAAAAGTGCAGAAAACCAATGGTCTAGTTTTTTGGACGTTCTCTGGAATGTTTAGCGCATAAGAGACAATCTTGGCAGAAATATGCAAGAACTGTTACGTAGGCAAAAGGGAACTAAAGCATTAAAAAAAATCCAGAAAACTGAATTAATATTTAGACCTAGTTCAGGAAGATGTTATCCCAATTCAGTTGTCTTTTTGGAAGCTGATACAGCATTGAAAATATTGTTCCAGGATACTATTTGTTGCTTCTGGCTGTCAAACTGAGGGATGACAGATGGACTCTTAGATCTTGGATTAAAATTCCTCTGAACCGGGTAGTGAAGACATGATCTGAGACCAGATGTTCAAGTAATCCATGAAGCCTGAGCAGATGGCATAGGAACACTTGAATGATTCCCTGGCTGTGAATAACCATGAATGGAATGTACCAATTTTGAGAAGATTTTGATGATCACCATGATTGTAATTGCTCCCTTAGATTTGGATAGGTAGGTAATAAAGTCCAAGGATGGTAGTGACTATAGTTTTTAACAATGGCAGCAGGAGTCCTGAAAGCTGAATCGCTAGTATCAATCAACGTCATATTGATTGTCAGAAAATATTAGTAACTTCTCAACCAAAAAAGCTGTCTCAGGCTCCAAATGGCAAACCAAATGTCAAAATGTTTCATTCATCTGACCTCGAACTGGAAAACAATTTACAAAGGAGATCTTCACACCTAATGAATTGTTCATCCCTTAGTTATTTTATTGAAAACCACTAAGGAATGTATAGGACATTTCCTGAAAGTTGATTTGAATAGTATTATAAGGCATTGATGGCCAACTGGTGTAAAAAGACTGATCCATTAAACCAGTACCTTCTATGGTTCTTGGAAGTACTTAAAGTTATATGTTAATAGGCTTAAGTTCCTTTAAATGATCGGTGGGTTTCAATGCATCTGAATTGACTTACATTTTCTTGTTCAAGTCATATTTTAGTATTCATTCCTTTTGCCCTATCGTGTTTGAGGTTGTTTTTTTCAGATTTGGAGGCATAAGTTGTTCCTATTCACTGCTTCATTGTTTTAAATTTTTCTTTTGCATTTTATTTATATTTCCAACAGAATAAATGTTGAAAACAAAGAACATGTAAAATGAAATAGACCTTACATAACTTTGAGCAATAACCTGAGCATATGGCTAGGTTACTATCATCAGTGTTACATTCCAATGCTGAATCCACAAAGCCAAAAGAAAAAACAAAACCCAAATCCAAACCACATTATGGCTGAATACAAAGTATGTGGAGGAGAGCTGGACAGGCGTCTCAAGAGGAGGGGTTCCTCCGGGCCAGTAGCAATGAAGTTTTTTGTTTAGCTCCCAAAAGGAATCAGGTTACCCACCCTCTGCATGGAATTAATTCTTCACATTAAAAAAAAATCTGCTTGTCCTCAAGCAGGGACAAGGGCAATAGTAGATGGAAGCAAATATTACTACGTGGTGGCAAGGGAAGAAGCTGGCACATCAGGCTCATTTAGACCAATTTCAGTTAATGGCATCTTGATCAGATTATCCAGCCTGTAGATCAGGTTGATTAGACTACAATTCATGAGAAGAACGGCAGCGTATATTCTTCATGGAATCAAATATTGTGGTCCTTCTAGTTTAGACTGATAATACCTCATTCAGAATAGCAGAATAACGAAGTTGGAAGGGACCCTAAAGGTAAAGGTAAAGGTTTCCTCACACATATGTGCTAGTTGTTCCTGACTCTAGGGAATCTTCATTTCAAAGCTGAAGAGCCAGTGCAATCCCAAGATGTCTCCTTGGTCATGTGGCTGGCATGACTAAACACCAAAGGCACACAGAATGCTGTTATCTTGCCACCAAAGGTGGTCCCTATTTTTCTACTGGCATTTTTTACTTGCTTTTGAACTGTTAGGTTGGCAGAAGCTGGGACAAGTAACGGGAGCTCACTCCGTTATGCGGCACTAAGGATTCGAACCCCTGAACTGCTGACCTTTCAATCGACAGCTCAGCATCTTAGCCACTGAGCCACCACGTCCCTTGGAAGGGACCTTAGAAGTCTCCTAATCTAACAATCTGCAATGTCAAGCAGGAAAACCTGTACCATTTCAGACAAAAAACAAAGCACACAAAACAAACCATGATCAAGACACTAACAGTTCAGAGCCACTTCAGTTACAGATAATATTACTAGAATCTGATCAATATCTTCCAGTAGTTGTCTAAGGCCATTCTTTAAGGACTCATAAAACTAATGGCACGTATAGGGCATTCAGAAAGTATTCAGACCACCTTCATTTTTGTCAATTTTGTTACGCTGCAGGCATTTCTAAAATTCTGTTTTCACTTTGTCATTATGGGGTATTGAGTGTAGATTAATGAGGGGAAAATGAATTTCGACAACTGTAGAATCAGGCTGCAGCATAACAAAATTGACAACAGTGAAGGGGGTCTGAATATTTTCTGAATGCACAGTAGCTTCAGGAGTCTTAACAGTCTTAACCCTCTTTTCACTAGGGTTTTGTCTCCAACTACTCTAAGTCTTCATTGATTCCATCCAGAATATTGATAGGATAGGAACAAAATTGCAACAAAGGCCATGAACATCAGGTCCATACATTCAATTTTGTGCACTATTTGTTTAATCAGAATCAGTTTAACTGTTGATAGGGCTTAGATGAAGCTCAAATTACATTGTAGATCCAACATGGTGAGATTATGGATAGTTCTAAAGGGTTTCCAATTTCTTTTTTTTTTCATCGCTGCATTTAGTTTCAGTCCAACTGAATTTGGCAAGATTTATTTTTGAGTCTCTGTGCTGCCCTTATTTTATAATTGCTTTTTTTTTACATGTAGGTATTAATACAGTATTCTACAACAAGGTACCCCCACCTCATAAATATATATTACTTGGAACAACTTGCCTCCAGAAGTTGTAAATGCTCCAACACTGGAAGTTTTAAAGAAGAGATTGGATAATCATTTACCTGAAGTGGTGTAGGGTTTCCTGCCTAAGCAGGGGATTGGACTAGAAGACCTCCAAGATCTCTTCCAACTCCGTTATTCTAATTCTAATATTTGTGAAACTAATTTGATTTCTGTAAACATCAATAATTCACTAAAACTCAGACTTGTAAGCTATGATCACTATCTACAACAGGGATGTCAAACTGGCAGCCCCATGAATGGAGAAAACGTCGCAAAATGTCATGTGATGGCAACGTGATCAGAGGTGGTATTCAGTAGGTTCTGACCAGTTCTGGAGAACCGATAGTGGAAATTTTGAGTAGTTTGGAGAACTGGTGGTAACCTTCCCCCAGGAGTGAGGAGGGAATGGGGATTTTACAGTATCCTTCCCCCGCCACACCCACCAAGCCACGCCCACAGAACCAGTAGTAAAACAATTTGAATCCCACCACTGAATGTGTTGCGGCAAGTTTGGCACCCATGATCCCTCACAGGGAGATTTTTTTCAAAAATAGTTGTAGTAGTAACACTCTTTTCTTTATATGGAGCAAATGGTCGTACATCACTTTTTCAGTGACGTTTTAACTTTAAATGGTCACTAAACCATGTTGTAAGTCAGGGACTAGCTGTATTAAATACTATGGATAAGCATATTTCTATGGCTACTCTCATTATTTTTTGTTTGTTTATTTATTAAATTTGTATGCAGCTAAATCTTTTATACTTACAATGACTTGCAACAATGTAGAAGCACAGTGAAATGTCCTTTGTAAAATAACAATGGACGACATTGGATTGAAATAACAAATGTGGTCTACAATTTCATAAATCAACACAAAATAGATACAATATATAATACCAAATATATAACTGATTGATATAATTTTGTTCCAGATGGTGTATTCCCCCTTAAGACCTCTGAGAACAGTGTGAAAATCTGTCGGTAAGACTGTTGTTTCTCGTTTTTTAATGACCGAGATGAAGCACTTTTGAACTTCGCTCTTACATCTGCTACATGAAGGTGATGGAAATGTAGCCTTTTCTTGGGTGATGCACTATTTAAATCAACACATTTTATTTCTCCAACACATTCAAGGTCCTTCTTCCTTGCTGAAAAAATACTCAGATCGTGTATTGTCTGGATGTGAATTATTCAGCAAAGACTGCCTGCAAGATTAGAGCAGCAGCTCCACTAATTACAGATAAAAGAAAACAATTTGAAGTATTTGGTAAGTCTATAAAAGTAATTAACCTATTCACCTTACCCCTAATCTTCCCCTGAATGAGAAGTATCAGCCTCTCTTTTCCCTGTCACTAAGAGCTTCTTTGTAACAAAATCACTACTCATTCAATACTCTCTGTCCAAACTAATTAACCCAACAGGTCCAGCAAGAGGAAAATAAGAGTTAAGTGTCAGAAATAGAAGCAGAACAATGGAACTAAATCTATATTTTAAAAAAGAAATATTTCTTTCTATCCTTTGTACTCCACATTTTTATCCACCTTATTGTTTATTATTGTTCACATCCTCGTCTTTTTTCCTCTAATTTTAACTCTAACTAAATCGTTATGGATGCAATAAAGTCTAACTTAAATACTTTTATCTCCTAAGGATTTCATTACTTTCCCCCTCCACTTAAAGCTGTGTAGAGGAACCTAAATGTTTGTTTGTTGATGGTGTTCCGTATCTCCCCCACCTTTGTTTCCAGTACTTATATGTTGAAAGCCCTCTTTTCTTTCCAGATCAATTCATTCTTTTCCCCCACCGTTTCTGGATTCTTTCCAGATTCTAGCTGCTTTATTTTACTTGTCTGAAGAGTAGGGGTGTCCACAGAGAAACCCTGGTTGTGGGATCCTTTATGCTGTCTTGCTAATCATTGACGATGTGTTACCTAATTTGATAATGAAATATCTGCAAGAAAACCACCAAGCGCAAAACCCACTAAGGACCCCAAAGTTCAACTGTGAGTTACAAATATTCTCTTCTGCTAGAATGCTTGGTTTCTTGATGTTTTAGCAGTAACTATGACTGGCATCTTCACCATCATTAAACTCTGAAGCCCAATGCTGTCCAACCTGAAGTTTGGAGATGAGTTGACGAGCAGCACAATGGTGGACTCAAAATTCTAAAGTATTATAAACTACTTACTATATTCTCTTAGATGTTTCTAAATTTGCTTTTTTCCTCATATGTTATTTGATACATTTTTTAATTATTTACTGGTGCTTTTTTATACTAGCTTCCTTTCTTTATAGTGACCTTGTCTGTGTATTATTCAAACAGGTGTGTGTATGTGTGTGTGTGTGTGTGTGTGAGAGAGAGAGAGAGAGAGAGAGAGAGAAAGAGAGAGAGAGAGGGAGAGAGGGAGGGGAGGGATAGAGGACAGATAGACCAGAAGATTTTAAGCAGCTGAGGGCAGGACAAGAAACAATGGGTGGAAACTAATCAAGGAAAGAAGAAACTAGAACAAAGGATAAATTTCCTGACAGTTAGAACAATTAATCAGTGAAATGACTTGCCTCCAGAAGTTGTGGGTGATCCAACACTGAAAGAGTTTTTAAGAAGAGATTGGACAACCATTTGTCTGAAATGACATAGGGTTTCCCGCCTGAGCAGGGGGTTGGATTAGAAAACCTGTCCAACTCTGTTATTCTGTCATAATTTTCCATATCAATCTTAAACGTTTAAATATTTATGAAATGATTTATAATATGGACAGTACATCATAATATTCAGTCGATATATTCTCACATGAAAAAGATCTCTGCTCCCATTTTAAAGACTCAAACTGGGCTGTGTAGTCTACGTGTAGTTTCACAGGAAATTAATATCTCTCTTAGACTAATCTCTTCACAAAATAATGCAGCTGTGGTCAATTTGCTTACAAGATTTCCATATTTCATATAGGTTTATTTATTGATAGCCACCTTTATTATTTTTACAAATAACTCAAGGCAGAAAACATGTCCAATAAATCTTGGTTCAGCTGCGATGACCTCCTGCAACCCTGTGCCAGTGAAAACGGAACTCGATAGGGCTGCCTGTGGGCTGGTCCTTTGTTATTTCCAGGGCGGCCCCATGGGCCAGATCTAAGCACCCTGTGGGCCAGATCCAGCCCCCGGGCCTTGAGTTTGACACCCCTGATTTAAAGGCATCCAGGTGTTAAAATAAAATACGTTTTAAAGATCACTCCCAAAGATCACTCAGGATCTAGCAACTTATTTAGCTGCATTGTTACATCTTCATTTCAAGAAGTAATGGATATTATTACATTAATGACTTTAGGTAAGAAAGCTGGTACAAATATTTTTCCTATTGATTGGTACAAGGTTTTTACTGATTTTATTCTCGGTCTTGTGTTGTTTGAGGTTTACCACAGCATTGTTTTGTACAAGCTTTTGTATATTTTATTGATACTTTTATAACCAATTTTGAAAACTGATGGAGATATCCAAAATCTTTTTAATATGTGAATGCTCCAATTTTGTCTGTAATATTGGCTCAGTCTTTAAAATACATTACCTTAAATAGTTAATTCTGAAACAGCCTGGTTTTACAGAAAGAATCAACTCTTGGATAATATTGGAATATTAGTGGACATAATTAATATTTAGTCATATAATTGATTCAAAGATGAATGTGGAGAAAGTCCTTAATATGGTTGTCCTATAGTGAGCCTTAGATTGCAAGCAGAAAGTAAGGCAATTACAAACCTTAAAACTTTAATTAGCATGTTATAAATCTTCCATCATAGCCAAGACAGAGCTAAGAGCCAGTAATTTAAACAAGGTCTTGGAGAGTTGAAGGAAAGATTGCTTGCCTCATAAATTATACCAGAGGAACAAGATGCTAGTTTGAAGAATTCAGAGGCAGGAATATCAAGAGAAATCAAGACAGTCTGTAAGTGCAACATCAGAAAATTCCTCAGAAGCTCTGATCACAGGGCTAGAAGCAGGGAGAACCTGGAACAAGAGTACAGATTGGAAGCTGAACAGTGGTGGGATTCAATTTTTTTACTATGGATGGGCGTGGCTTGGTGGGCGTGGTGTGGCTTGGTGGGCGTGGCAGGGGAAGGATACTGCAAAATCTCCATTCCCTCC
>JAOYMU010000098.1:78019489-78032061 GCA_025802295.1 Psammodynastes pulverulentus
AAGAAGAAGAAGAAGAAGAAGAAGAAGAAGAAGAAGAAGAAGAAGAAGAAGAAGAAGAAGAAGAAGAAGTAGTTAGATTCAGAAAGAGGTCTACTTACATATTTTCTTTTATTCTAGTATTGAAAGTTATCTCAGATGTTTTAAGGGGAGGGATCCTCAAATTTGTCCAATTTAGCTGATTTGATACACAAGATTCAATCAGCCATAGTTTTGCTGAAAAGGAACTGGACAGTTTGGCTGCTTTTTTATGTGTAAAAGAGAATATTTCCCCTCCCACCATGCATTTTACAAGTACAGTTATGGCATCTAGTGGGTTACATATTTTGCATCTTGGTAAATGTCTTAAAAAATGTCAAGGTTCAAGTCATTGAGGCTCACTCGTAGGAGTCATTATACAATCATGTGGAAAATTTTGAATGAGCCTATTTTTCCAGAAGAATTTTCCATTTTGTAATAAAGCTTTTTGTTTAGTGTTCTGTAGATATCTTTGTAATAGGAAATCTTGGCATAGCAACAAAGAGGAAGAAAAAGAAATGTTCTCTTTTTCTATTATTATTTGAAATACAGATGTTTAATTTTAATGAACATTACCAAAAATATTTATTTTTGAAATTTTCTTCTGTAGCTTCAGGCCAACAATGTACTTACTTTGGAATCTGTAAATGCATTAAAGTATGTAGATCAAACAGTGCCTTCCTTGAAATCATGGAGATGGCATGTCATGATAAAATACACATATTTTAAATTTAAAAAGATGTCCCTAATCAATAACCACACTACCAGGTGCTTGTTAACCTTGGCAATCTTAACAGATTGCTATTTGGTGCAATTTGTTTGAGGTTTGTATAGATTTTGTTTTAATTACGTCCATTTTTAATGTTTTTCATTTTTAAATATCAGTTTTTATATATGTATTCTTTTCTGGTTATTCTATATCATCCAGAGACATTTATTGTGAGATGAGTGGCTATGTAAGTGTGATTAATAAATAGATTACAGCAAGAAGTGCATTGTGTTGTTAAATCTAGTGTTTCTGCTGTTTTGTAGGGGATGTGCTTTGAAAATTATTCAGGGGAGATATTTTGGAACATGTGGCTGAAATACTGTTTTAAAAGAGTCCCACTTTTTCAAGATTCCATGAGATATTGCAAAATGATGTGACTGTTTTAATAAGCCACAGCAGACTCATTAAACCTGCAGAACCTTTTCTCAGACTTGTGCAGAAACCTGAAAAAGTATAGTAACACTTTACTGTAGACGTTTTGCAGGTTCTGAAGCACCTTTTTCAAATTATTTTCAAAACATTCCCTAACAGAATGTCTTAGTCTGCTTTAATTTCCTTAGAAAAGAAATAAGGGGTACAAATTTAAATAAAATAATGGAAAATAATTGTATGATTCCCACCCATTCCAACAATATAGCGTATTTATTTCAAGAGACAAGGATCAGTGAGCGAGAGATTATATGCAGCTTTCATTGACATTTAATTTTTATAGTGGCTTTAAAATTGAATTGAATTCACTGTGACAAGATTATGGGGGTGGGGGGTGGAGGTGGGAATCCAGTTTAAAATATATGGTATAAAATACCAGCTAACATTTTGATATCTTTGCCAAAAGTTGAATTTTGTTTAATCCTTTTGAACTTACCAGAATTCACTTCGTTTCTACTTCCCACCAATTATTTCTATTGAAAAATCTCACCTAAGCATTAAAACATTGTGCATGTTTTATTTATTTGTTTCTGTATAATAGTGGTTTCCCATTATAAGATATACTGTGAAAGAACCATTGCTCCCAATGTGCCCTGCAAGAGCAGTGAAATGTGATCATTGTGTATATACTTCACCTTAAAGGAGAAAGAACTAAGGCTCTCCTTCATTTATATTTCAGTCTAGGGCACACCATGCATCAGTAGGGTTCCATAAGCAAAGTCATTTCTCTTAATTAAGAGAGCAAGATTATTAACATGATTAGGATTGGCGCGATGGCTCAGAGGTTAAAGATGCCAAGCTTCTCAGCTGGAAAATTGACAGTCTGGGTTTGAGGACAGAGTGCCGCTTGACAGGGTAAGCTCCTGTTACTTGCCTCAGCTCCTGCCCACCTAACAGTTCAAAAGCATGCAAATGCAATTACATAAACAGGTACCACTTTAGTGAGAAGGCAACAGCATTCCTTATGCCTCAGCGTAGAATCATGCTGACCACCTGATCATGGAAATGTCTTTGGATAATGCTGGCTCCCTCGGCTAAGAAACAGAGATGAGTACCACACTCTAGAGTTAGATATGACTGGATAGGACAAACCTTTACCTTTAGGATTTCTTAACAAAGGTTTTATTTGGGCATGTATATATGAGAAAAAGATTGCATACACACAGACATGCTTAAAGTACACTTTTTAGTAACAAAATTATATATAGTATTACAGTGCACTATGTTTACATTATAAATACTAATGCTGATGTCTTTAAATTTAAGCAGAAAGGTGCACTTAGGTCTCTCTGAAATCAACTTAACCAGTGTTTAAGTGCAAATTGATTTTGAGAAAAAAATAACGAATACCTCACTCACAGAACTTTAAACATATGGATTTTTAAAGTTACTGCTCCACTCCTAGGCCGTAATACTGAAGTCATAATGAAAAACTGTAAACTTTGTAATTTTCTAACTGAAGTTAGTGGAAAATAAATATATCAAGAAAATGTATTTGTTAAGATAGGACCTCATGTGACCATGACTTCCTGCGGGCTTCCCTATTGACTTTGCTTTGTGGGAAGTCAGGAGGGAAGTTCGCAAATTGCAATCACATGACCATAGGATGCTGCAATTACAAGGTGGGCACCAGCATCCAGATCATGACCACGTACGTGACCACAGAAATGCTGCACTGACAGCTAATCAGGATTACCATTCATTCAACACCATCATAAGTTTGATCAGTCACTGAATGTGCAGTTGTTAAATGAGGATCACCTATATGTGCAACCATATATAAATTCTGAAAATAAGGAAAATATGACTTATGCACAGGTATCTGTAAGAACTGGGGATATAGTTGTGTTGGACTGCATCAATCTCAACTGTAATATGCAAAATGTTATATATGATTTACCAATAAAGACAGGAGGCATGAATATACTGAGAAGAATTAACATGCTTAAATTTTTTTTAAAAATTACTGGAGTGCAAAAATTGAACAGCAGCATGACAACATGAACATTAAGATTTTAAATAACACAATGTAAATCTTAAACTCATTTTAAACATTTATTTCTTGGCTTTTGAAAGAATTCATTTCTTAATTTTAGAACCAATTAAACTTGGGGTTTAATTAAATGTTACGACTTCCAAGGCATTACTTTATTTTTTTTTAAATTGTGTAAGTATTGAAATATAGGACCCAAGCTTATCTACAATATCCACAATGAGTTAGTGGCAGTGGAATACACAATCAGAATTACAATTATAAAAATAAAATATAATTTTATAATTCAAAAATGAGAATGATTTTGTTTTGTTTTGTACATATAAGGAGTAGATGGCTTGCAATTCTTCAATACAAAGTTCTTATCATGCACAGTGCATATAACATGATATTTGTTACATAATGGTATTAAAAAAGATTCTAAGCAAATTATTTAAATATTTGGCAAATTTTCATGTCCCAACATATAAAATACGATCTCAGAAGTATACATGATGGAAGAAAGACATACAAAAATTAGGGAGTCTTCTGAGATAAATTAACTTGGGGCTCAAGTACTAGACCTGGGAGTCTGTGAAACATACATGAGCTTCAATTAAGTTTCACAAATACATTCATCACCAGGAAGAAATTCCGCTCCAACAGAGTTACTCAATTTATATGCCCTGATTAGTTTTATACATCACAACTTCAACCAGCTTTACAGGCACTATTGATTTTAGATTCATAAAATTTAACCAAGGTTCTTAATATACATTTCTTCACTTCTAGATTTTGCAGTTCAACTATTATACATAGACCTCATTACTGCAAAATATATCTGCACTTGGAAAAAAAGTATTTGGCCATTTTAGCAAATAATTCTCAAACTAAAAGGGTCACCAATTCTGTTTTGGAATTGAGAATCTCTTGAGATTCAGACATCATTAACTTGGCAACTTGCAGTGCAGCCTAGCACAAATTTGTAGACTGCATACATGATTTTCTCCCCCTAATTCATGGAGTGCTACATAATGGCCCAAAGATACAGATCAATACTATTATATCCTATTACTTTAGCCTTAATCCAATAAACCTTATACGTTAAAGGAGCTTTCAAAATAATTTCCCAAGTCCAGCAGTTGACAAGCATCTTGTGAAGCTAACAGTGTTTCAAAAACATATTTGTGATATGACCTGTGACCTGCCATTCAAAGGAAAAAGAGAGTCAAGGCACACTGGGCACATCCAGGCCTAAATTAGAAATATGATCAAAGCCCTTCTCTCTAAATTTATGTTTCTTTCATTAAAAAAAATCATGTAAACATGATGTAACAGCAACAAAAGACTTCAGCATACCGTGTTGCAGAAAAGGTTTTAGATAGAATGGATCAGTGAAGGTGCTACAGGTGTTACAGTTTTTAAACCAACTCTGAACCATAATGTAAACAGACACAGAAGTCATCTGAAAAGTAAACATTTGGATGCATAAATACTCCCTTACAACTACATTTAATTAATGTAGTCTAAATTTCTGACAACTTAATCTAAACTAAAACAGCATTATTCAACTTTAAGCCTTTGGCACCCATTATTGGAAGCAGCAGGAAGCACTACTGACTTCTGCCTTCACTTTTAAACTGTGCTGCAGGATTAACAAAAGGCCATTTCATCCATTTTCTTAGTAAGACGCACTTTTTGCTTCCTTTGTTGCTGCATCATGAAATGTACCTCTTGGCTTTAAAAAAAATGATCTGCACAGACACGTGCCTCTCTTCATATAATTTCATCATAAATATGCAAGTTT
This sequence comes from Psammodynastes pulverulentus, assembly GCA_025802295.1. Classification (NCBI taxonomy): domain Eukaryota; kingdom Metazoa; phylum Chordata; class Lepidosauria; order Squamata; family Psammodynastidae; genus Psammodynastes; species Psammodynastes pulverulentus. The sequence continues at coordinate 78,024,482 of JAOYMU010000098.1, forward strand.
GTGTAAACTCATTTCCTTAAAGCACTTTCCAAACAATCCAGACTCTTAATATTTATGAACAAAGAAGAGGACACATATAAAAATAACTTGTAAAACCATTCTATCTCTGCAATGCCATTCAGCTACTCAGTATATTTAAAATAATATGTAGAGGACAGAAATTGAACATTTACTAGCCAATTTGCTTCATTCTCCTTTTTTTTTCAGGTGAGCAGTTAAGTACAGGAAGTACACACATTATGCCTTATAAAACATTTCACAGTAATGTCAGAGCATGCTATAGTAGACAAGTTCATGACAGGATTTTTACAGAAAGACTTGCACATTTACAAATACATACTTAGCTTTTGGAAAAGTGACACTGAACTGAATTGAACACATCAAACTACAGGTGACCGAAAGTATTTAGTAATTATATACTATTTGATCTAAATTAGTAAGAAATGTACATTTCTACTGAAATGTAGGATTCACCATTAAACTTATAAACAAAACATGGAAAACTATCCATGTTACATCCTACTTACAATCTTTTATAGAAAGAAAACCAGTTGTGCAAATGTATGCTTCAGGCTTAGAACTCTGTCCTTATACTTAAAATATTGACTAATTTTATCTTTTCAACTCAATGAATAAATATTAGAACAGAGTCTGGTGATGATATAATGCTAGCCAAACATTAGTTAAGATATGGAAAATGGCCCTTGAATCATAATGTCCAATTCATTGTTCCTTCCCTCTCATACTTAGAGTCGTCCATGCTTTTCTTAATGAATTAAGGCCATACCCATTCCTCAAAACGATGTTATCAACTGATTTATAACAAGAAGATTATCTAGAGTGGCAGAAAAGTTTGAATCCACCTTCATTTACCATGTCCTCCAAGCAGTTTATAATCTGTTATAAAGCTGTATAGAGCAATGTGGAAGGGAAAAAAAAAACCTAGACAAGTGGGGTTAAATGTTTCTATCACTTTAATTGTGTGTATGTGTGTATGTGTGTATCACTAACAGGGCAGTGATTATTATTAATTTTATGTCATGATTTTTGCAAAGCATGAAAGTAGCTCAACTATAGCATTAAAGTTTTAGGGCTGCTATAAAAGTTGTACTTAAACTGGTTGTCCCAGTGCAACTACAGTATATGTACATACAACCACATTTTTCTGTCTCCTCAGATACATAAAACAAAAAAGCTATAACATATAATTAGAGCAAACATTGTTCCCTATTAGACAATAATCCACGCACGTACGTTTTACCATTTCTTTAGCACATTCTCTCCAAATAAAAATTTAGCCAATGATTATTCTCAGTTTAGTTGTAGCCAAGATACTCACTATTCTAATGCCTTCGGAATTCAGAAACAGCTGAATTATTTATTCATGGGATACCACTTTTCAAAATTAAAAAAAAATAGTTTTAAAGTGAAGAAAAATCAAAGGAGATTTTCAAGATGGAAAGCATAGAAATTTGAGGGCTAATTAATCTATCTATTACAGTAGAAACTTTAAAGTCCTCTGCATTCATACCATAGAAACAATGGGTATTTCAATTCGAAACCCCTCTTTTCTTCTCTAAAAGGAAAATATCCTATATGGGATAAGACTATGCCAATGCTTAAGAAATAAGCATTATTATGTCAAGAGTGTGTAAATGCCATTTTTACAACCGCTGAACAATACATTGTAGAGGCAGACACATTTTTTAATATTCAGTGTTCCTATAGATAATGAATTGCCCATATTTACAAAAAATAGTCCAAACACAGGATTGTTTTCACAGTACTTCTGAAAGTACAATGCAAACTCTTAAAAGAGTTACATCGTGTAACCTTACATTATTTAGCTTTATTTAAAGTTACATAATTATTATACAATTTCATAATTTCAAACTGATTAAAGCTCTTTTTGGAGGAAAGTTCTTTTACAGGAACACATAGGGAAAACCTATATTGTCAAGCATTTCAGCTTGACAGTTGAAAAGATGCACGAATGTATCACCTCTACCTCCTCCAATCCCATTGTGGAATGAGAAAGGCTGCAGAGAAATTCTGATCATCCAGAGAACTTCAGCTATACCCCTTAATGTCACATAGTTTTCTATGAATGATGTGGCGGTATTTTACATTTGCTGATAATAGAAAAGGCTAGGAAAACAAAGGAATTAGCATGAAGTACAAATAGCTGAAGGGGGCATGCCACAAAGCCTGAATGTCTCAAGATTGTGTATGTGTCCCCTACTCTTCCTTGGCAAAATTTTGGAAATGGTTTACCAATGCCTGCTTCCTAGGGCTGAGGGTCAGTGGCTGGCCCAAGGTCACTCAGCTGGCTTTGTACTTAAACTGAGACTAGATCTTACAGTCTCCTGATTTCTAGCCTGGTGCATTAACAATTATACCAACTGGCTTTCTTCATGAAAATTAGCTTGAATTAAAATATTTGAATTATAACTGACTTGTCCTTTCTTTTCTTTCCTTATTTGTCCAGTAACTCTTCCCACTAACCAATCTCTAACCAGTTTGCTCCCACCCTTTCTCTTTCTTTCCATTCTTACTACAGGCATCCCTTCATCTTATTCTGTATCCATCTTATTCTATTGCTGGCTTCTGCTGGAATAAAGGGGAAAAATACATCTATGCCGTTGAATGATTCTGTATGCGATGGGGGGGGCAGGTTGTAGGGATCAGCGAATGTTGGTATATGTAGATGGAGATCAGTTAATATTGTGAATGAGGGACCTAATTTTTACAGGCAATGAGTTTTCATTAGTAGTTATTACTTTAATCAATGTACATTTATATGTCTTGTCAAACTCCTATCCTCGTCTTCTTTTTGGTTAAATACAGTACCAACTGGGACCTTCATCCCAAGTGAATTTCAGACTTTAATCTCCACAGGATAGCCTAAGAAAAATATAACCGTGGCTTTATGGTTGTTTGGCAGAATGGGATGAATTCAAAAGCAATCTACCACTTTACAATGTGCTAAATGTGATTAAACCTAGAGGGGAAAACTGATTGTTTTGGGACACAATATTACATTTCAAAATAGATAGCATTTACAGTGAGAAATGCTCTTTCCAAATTTCATGCAGGTAAATCGAATGGGTTTTGTGCAAAAGAAGGGGCTACAGAGTTACTTCAAAATAGTTTGGTGGAATGCTTAACAACTTTATGAATTAAGCTTTATTGGATATGATTTCTTTTTTTTTTCTTTTTCTTTCTTTTTTCTTTCACTTCTTTTGTTTCCTATGTTTATTTTAATTAGCAATGAGATATGTTTCATTTTACTCATTAATATTATCTTTTGAAATACCTTACTAGTGCAAATAATAGATTGTGTGTCTATAAATCATAATTTATATTTATATTCATTTAAGGATAAATATGAACATGGATTATTTGGTTAATTGCTAACATGTAAGCTCTCACAGGCATTTCATGTGATCTCATATCTCAAGCAGAATGTTTAAGGAAGGCAATTAATATGCTTAGTTGCAACTTAGTAATTGAATTTTATCAAGTGATAAAATTGTATGAATTTCTCATAGCCAAAAGATATGATAACAAATTCTATCTGGAGAAATCAGGAGTGTGGGGCTCATTCTGATAGTGTGTTTTGAAGAACCTATTGCTACAAAATGTCCTTTCTAAAAGCAATGAAGCTATGCTGCGATCCTATATCACACATATTAAACTTAATAGGACTTATTCCCTGTCATATGTTTGCGCTGCTAGTAAAGTGCTGGTGCCCGAAGAAAAAGGCAATAATACACAATATGCCTTTCCCAATCTCTTCTAAGGGAATCGCCCCTCTCCCAGCCTGGAAATCTGCAATAAATGTTAACACCTGGCTTTGATTCACAAATTTGTTCCATCCACCATACCTTCCCTAAAACACAATGCTCACCTGCCAACCCACCTACATAGTCACATAAATATTTTCCTATTAAATCAACTTTGCTTATGTTCAGAGCTAGGAAGAAATTGAAGCAAAGCAAATACCTCAAGATTGGGTATTTATTTATTTTTTAAAACCCACCCTTACATATTTTGTATGTTACTATAGCTATAAGTAGTCCTCACATAATGACCATTCAAAATTACACTGTCACTAAACAAATCATAATTATAGTGCAACGTTATGGCTTCTCTGGCACCCCATCAACTCTGAAGCTGACCTGGCTGAAGTGATTTTTCTTCTGCCTCATAGTTGCCATGAACTTTGAAAAGGGGAAAGGAGGGGGGAAGTAGGTAGACCAGCTACCTGTCAGAACAAAAAGTTTTCCTATGGTCATCTCAGCAAATGGCAGAGGAGTGGCCAAGCAGCCTCCCAGCTACCTTCATTGGACATTGTGACTGGCGTCACCTGGGGAGGGAATATTTGCTCTTTTAATTAGGGGGAAAACCACGGGAACTTTTAGAGTGGGTTTTCACTAGCTGTGCCGATATGGTGTGTCCAATAAACACGTTCTTTGGGGAATCTACCTGCCTCAGAGTTCTGCTTTTGGTGGATTCATTACTCAGAACCCTGTCATCCCCCCCCCTCACAATCATGTGATCAAAATTCAGGCATTTGGCAGCCACCCATATTTGTCTTGTAAGCTGGGGGAGAAAGAAGATGGCGGAGGTCAGCTGTGGGTGACGAGGGATAGGGGGCAGTGGTGGAATGCAAAACAGCCAAAGGAGCCCAGATAAGTGGGTGAGGGGAGTTGAAGCAGAGATGAGCATGGCAGGGCAGGAGAAGTGTGAAGTCCTTGCCTAACACGTGCAAGTTGAGACTACCAGAACTGCAGTCACGAAGTGGTGGAGTCGTGTCATGTTTTGCCTAATGACTGCTTCCCTGACCAATGGAAAGCCCAGTCCCAGTTAGTGTTGCTAAGCGAGGATTACCTGTAATTCTTACCTCTGTGTTTTAGTTCCTAAAATGATTCCTTTCACTTTTTATAATGTATTTCAATCAATTTTTCCTATATGTGAATTTTTGAAAGTAATTATAAGATATGTAGTGGTCCCTTAAAACATACCAAAAGCAACTAAAGGTATATCTATTAAGAGGCTCAAAGTAACCTCCAATATGATGTCGACATCAGATTCTCTATGTTAATACCAGGAAAAGGCAATGGAGACACAGGTCCTACAAGTGTTTAGTCACTTCTTAAAAATAGGTGCCAACGTTGCTATTTTAAAAACAAACCCTAAGTCTGATAAGTATTAAGACTTATCTTTACTTATCCCACCTACTCGTCAAAGAAAAGCACTGAAATAATACATTCAAAAACACATTTAGATGTAAAATGTGAAGCAAAAATTCACAAATTTGCTTCTTCTATGAGAAGGAGTACAATATTATTTGGTGATGGAGAGAAAAAGGCCTCAAGAAAAGAGTGCTACACAGAAAAACAATCGTGTCTATATTATACAGTATTGAGAATACCAGCAAGATATATTAAGAATGGCATGTGACTGCAATTGAGTAGTTAAGAAACAGAATATACATTCAACAAGATTTGCTCCTTCTTTCCTCCCTCTCTCTCAAACACACACACATTTGTTTTATAAACATGTTTTTAAAAAAATCTGTGAGAATGCCCATGGATTTGTTTGATCTTGTTATTTTAACTGCTCACCTGATATCGATCAAAACAGAATAGATTAATGTTTATATTTCATTTGCCTTGAGATACAAAGTTGCTTTCACTCTACAATATTAAGCAGACAGTTTTACTGCAACTGAGTAAAATCACAGGCATTATTTTAGAGGAACATGCGGAACATGAAGTTTTCTATTTGGCTCCATGAACTTACAAGCAATAGAGGCCCAACAGAAGCAAAGATTCTTTGCTAATCTTAATCTTCAAAGCCGATCACCGACATCCTTCAAGTGTTCCTGTCAAAGCATCAAGGCTGCTGTCCGTGTCTGAAGCCAATGTTTGTTCTGTTGACATGGATGAAATGTCGTTGACTGATGATGACTGAGAAGGGCTGGTATTGGTATTCACTGCTGCATCTGTGCTAAGTAAACCAAGCATAAGAAAATCTGAGGCAAGACATGGTGGGAAGCATAGGTGTTTTATGTGGCATAAAGATATGTGCACTTATAAACAGATGCATGGAAAAACAATGCCAATTTGAAAATTTTCTCCTTGAAGCTAGTCTGTAAGGTAACAAAACCAGGCAGGATGTAGACAAGACACACAGTCAACACAGAAACACATGCACTGTTTAATTAAACAAAAGTTTAAAAAATGAATTTTAAAACAAGTTCACTTATTATCCATATCCTGTCAAAAATCAGCCTTTACTGCCCCCAAAATTATTCCTAGCACTACCTTATTGACAAGGGATGACATTCAGTCCTGAATACCTCAGATGTGTTCTTTCACTTGCATTTTCCCAAACCCTCTCTCCATATTTCCTCCTCCTAGAAATATAACAAGCAAGAGGGTGCCATCCTCTGATTAGCAGTCTCACGCCATTCAATTCCTGCATATACAGTATAATGCTTATTTATAGTAGATTATGTGATGTGCAGGATGTGTGGAAAGAACAAGAATTCAGTTCTATAAGAATAATAACCTTATTCTACAAGGAATGTTGTCAAACGTCTAGTTTCATATTAACAACTCCATTCTCTATGCTTAATTTTCACAAGAAAAAACAAAGAGCTGTAACTATCTACAATGTTGCAAGAAAATCACATTTAGCATCATGAATAGATAATACTTTTGGTAATGCCGTCTGCCAGGCCACAGGCCTATGATTTTCTCAGGACGAGTAATAGTTTGGATACTAATAGATTTTGCATTTCCAAAAGTGATAGAAATAACTTTTTTGATTTGTTCCTGAAAGCTAGGTGCAAACTGACACCCATAACACTTAACACCCTCTCTTGGAGCGCAAATCAGGCAGTGTTTTTATTCATCTTTATCATATACTGCAATTAAGAGAGGTCACAGTGGTAAACAGAAAGTAAATTATTGCTTCCCATCAAAAGCAATGAATCTGTCCTTTCCCCCCCAGGAAACTATTTCTGAATAAACCAGAATTCCCAGCCACCAAGCATACACCAAGTAAAATTGTTTCAAAGAGAAATAATGTATCTCTCCATCCATATAAAATCTATAACTCTTTACAGCCTCTTTCTGGTAATTAAAAAGCTACTGTTTGTTGCCCATATGCTTTTTATCTTGTTTTTAGTCATGTGTGCATATTATCCATTGCAAGTTATATAATTTATTTGGTACATATCGTTTGTTAGCAACCATGGAAAAAACAACCTAACATAAAAAAATTGTAAAAGAAAAAAATAACAATCTATTACAGCAATGACTAACCTGAAGGCTGTTCTTTTACCAAACCATTCTTATTTCTTTCTTCCCAATCCATTACTTCCTTATATATTAACTCTGCATATAAAGAAGAGAATAAATATAGACATAAGATATATATATATATATACACTTGTTGCTTATATATCATCATCATCATCATCATCATCATCATCATCATCATCATTTTAGCCATTGTCTATCCATTGCAGGATGAAGGCCTCTTCTGCAAGTCTCCAACCTATTTAT
>JAOYMU010000098.1:78061079-78085726 GCA_025802295.1 Psammodynastes pulverulentus
GTCAGATTCGATCTGCCTAATTACAGGCAGCTGGCTGTAAGCAGAAGTCTTGCAATTACTACAATTAGTGCAATCATCCCTCTGCGCCACCAAGGCTCTTTATCACTTAAGAAGTTCAGCTCTATGCCTTAATTAGTTGATTAGATACCTTAGGTTTCTGATGCTGCTGACCAGACCTTAATCAGCTTCACACTGAAGGCTTTTGTTATAAGGTGCATAAAATTTGCTCTTAGTCTGCATTAGTTAGAAAATTATTTATTTTTTATTACCATTTATTACCATTATATTTTTGATGGTAATGCATGTATTTCTCATTTTATTCCATTTCATCACATACTTTTACTTCCATCATTCATGTCTTACTGCATTCAACAACCAACTTTCAAATTGCATTCATATTACATAGCTGAAGCCAATTATCATGCATTTTTCCTATATCAACAAACTTACCACAATTTTTTTCATAACTATACATTTTTCAGTGAATATTATGCTATGTGTTGCCCCTTTTAGGAACAATAAGAACAAAAATACAAAGCCACATTAGTCTGCCATTAGTCTGCCTCTAATCCAAAGAATATTAACCTTGATAATAGCAGTCTATATTCTTATATTCATAATCAAATCAGTATTTTAATTTACTTTCTGTTAAAATTAGAAAGAAAACTTAACATTACTAGATGCTGAACTGAGTTGTAGATCTAGGCTTAATTTTTTAATGTTCATATTGCAGATAGTTCTCAACTTACAACTAGTCATTTAATGACTTCAAAATCATGAGAATTTTAAAATCTACTTATGACATATCCTCGAAGTTACGCTGTCACAGAATCACGTGGTCAGATTTCGGGCACTGGACAACTGGTTCACATTGACCACTGGTTGCAATGCCCCTTGGTCATGTGACCATGATTTGCAAGGATTTTTTGCCAATTTCAGTGACTAAGAACAGAAGAAAAACTATAATAAACTTTAAAAGTAGCAAGTAACACACTAATGGCCCATAGAAGATAATAATGCTTCAGATCTCTACTCTGATGCAACAATACCTAATTAGACCTTCTCTGTTGCTATGTCCGTCTTTTAAAATAATGATGACCCTCTTAGCTTTCTGTAGAGCTTTAAAGATCTGACTTTTCCCTCCAATGAATCTGTATTGTGAACATGGTTTTTTTCATTTTATTGCTCTTTTTCTGATACTTAGAATATCAGAGTCATCAACTTAAATGATTCCAACAAATAAAAAATAGAAGATAAAAATGTTACATAATTAATCCTACTTCCAACTGAACTATTTAACATATCAATATTTAAAAGACAGCTATAAATCTCACAAATATTGCCAGGCAGAGCCTATTGCATTAAACAATTAATACAGCTTCAATGGTTAATTCCTATCCTTTTTCTATTGATATGTATTTTAAATAACACTTCATAGACACAAAAGAGAGATGGGATAGTGGCTACACAAAAGAAAGGTTAGGCAGAAGTTTTCTTGAAAGTTAAGCCTGTCAAAATTAATGAATTTCCTAAATAAACATGTGGAGGAGTCTGTCACCGAATAGTGAAATTTATCTCATTACTGTATAGCATAAATAATATTTTATTAATGAACTAACATTTAATACAAAACAGCACTTCAAGATAAAGTAGATTAATATATATTTGATCCAAGAATACTGAAAAAGATGCTAGTATTCTTTTGGTTTTGTGAGGGGTTACGTATGTTTTTATATGAATGGAAAGCCCTTGCACATAACTGGAAGCATGAACGTGTATCAGCTTACATTGCTTTTTCACATTTTTAAAAATAGTACTCTGGAGGAATAAAAATAATTGTGATATGTCTATACTGCATGCCCAAAGTCTCTCAGCATATTTTTTTTCTTTTATATCCCCAGTGTTTTACACTATTCTTGTTTTTCAAAATTACTTGTTTGGCTTGCCATTTGATTCTGAAAGGGCTCTTAACAAAACAGGAAAATAAGAGCTCTTTCTCTCTCTCTCCTCTGTGCCAAACTAGAGAGGGCACTGAATACACAGGTATTTGAAAGGGCCATTTAATACTGCCCCTTTTATTAGAAAGGAAACCCAGTGGTGAGAAGTGGTAATCAAATAATAATTAGCAATTGTTCCTCCTTCTCTGTCCCACAGCTGATGCTGAAAGAAAACAAGAAAGCAGGAAGTCTCCAGCTCCTCCCCTCACCATAATGTTTTGTTAGTGAAAATGAAAAAGTGTGGAAACAAGAGAGGGCAACACCAGCTTTTATTTAATCTTTCTTCCTTGGCCTCCGTGGGTAGTGCAGGAAGGAAAGGAATCTGCTTAGTGAGAAAAGGACAAAAAATCTTTGGTCACCATCATCCTTCCATGTTAAGCAGCAGAGAGGGTTTTGAATACATTAGAAATGTGCCTTATACTGAGTCAGAGTATTGGTCCAATTAATTCCAATACTGAACACATCAACTGAGAGCAATTTTTAGTGGTTTAGAGGAGTGTTTTTCATCTTACCTGACCGAAGATGTTCCCATGTAGTCAATATAGTCAACCACTGAACTACTATCCCCTCCCCACCCCATCCAACTCAGTATAATTGAGCACTTGCCTGCCCTGATGCTACCACATGTTTCTTGCCTCCCCTGATGCTACCACATGTTTCTTCAACAATATCAGAAATTCCGAACCAGTATCAGAAAATATAGCCAGCTGGTTCAGCCTGGACTAAACCCACTGCAAGACTTGCATGGTTTTTCACCTGCTATTTGCCCTTCCCAGAGAAGGCAAACCTCACTGGTTGGTTTTGGTGTGAACCAGTCACCAATGCCTGCCTTTTCCTTTTAGGAATTACTCCTGCCTCAATAGCCCGTTTCTTTTGATTTCCCAGAAATTTGTACAAACAAATGACTTTACTTCCCCTTCACAATTATCTTCTCTGACATTAACACAGACACTTCCTTTTTCTTCTTCTTATAGTATCATCATAGCTCTGAGGATACAGGTCAGTTAGTCCTCGCTTATGACCGTAACTGGGACCAGTAACTCCCTTGCAAGCAATGCGGACATTATGTGAGATATTACATGACTGTGACTTGTGATTTTACTGCTGTCTTCTCCACTGACTCTGCTTGTAAATGCTGACCAGATGTGAAGCACCCAAAACTTGATCATAGGACCATGGGGATGCCGCGATGGTCGTAAACATGAGTTTATAAAGTTCATAAAATTACTTTTTGAGTGCTATTATTTTGAATGATCACTAAACAGAGCAATCAAAGCAATAGAGAAGTTGGTTTTCTTTCATTCCAGCTTTCTCAGTAAGATAATAGAAACTCTGTATCAGGAAACAATTCATGGTTCAGCTTCACAAAATTAAAGCAGCTCATTCCTTGGACGCAATTTAATTGGGGGATGAAGAGAGGAAAAAATAAAATAAATAAATCAATACATAAATAAATCAATACAATACAATACAATACAATACAATACAATACAATACAATACAATACAATACAATACCAACAAAAAAGGAAACTGCAGTTCTGTAAGCTGGGATGGGAAAGCTGGGAATATGTTTTACCCAGCTTGGGAACAAAGAGGAAGAGGGTCCATGGGAAGATGTAAAGGTTGGTTTATAAAGGTGTGTCAAACATATATTGGAAATGTAATCAACGTGAAGGTACTTTTTACCATCTTTGGTGAACATGCAAGACAGCTATGAAACATAAGGTTCAGATATATATTAATTAAGAGAATTCTTAAAATCAATGTACAATTGAAACCAGAGGGATTTTTTTTTAGGTTTGAGAGATAAACAGAAATGGGTTTTTGTTTTTATATACGACAACAGCAGCAAGACTTTTGTATGCAGAGCGATGGAAAGACTTACAAATTCCCACAATAGAAGAATGAATGATAAGCTTAATGGAGTTGGCAGAGATGAAAAAACTTTCATTAAAGAAGATTTAGTCTAACTTTGTTTGTACTTGAAAACCTCTTTTGGATTTTTTGCTTGAAACTGAAACAAATAATTATAAGATGTAAAATTATAAGATGTAAAATTATAAGACGTAAAAGGGGGGCTCAATTTTTAAAAAGAGCTTTAGATAGGAAGGTACATTATGGGACTTCCACCTTTACTTTAAGGAGACCAAAAGCGAGAGAAGCAACTACACTCACATTATTAACATAAATACTACTCTGATCCTCAAATAAGATTGGGTCCAAGCAAGTGAATCCTTCATAAAATCTGGATTTCTCTTGGAATTAGATATAATAAATACATTCTTGTTGTATTGGCCAAGTCATAAAATGCAAAGCAGCATAATATATAAAGAAGAAAAGCTGAAGGATTGTATAGAAGAAGTGACTACAGCTTTAACACATGTTTTTTTCCTGAATAGCATAGCTTTGGGAATGAGTGTTAAGAAAAGCACATTAATTACAGGAAAGAAATATCTTATCCTACCAATCCCTCTTGTTCATGTTTTCTGGGTCCTGTTCCTTCAGATAACAGCAATAGCAGTATATTTTGTTCACTCACTCACCATTCCCCTTATTAACTGATGAAGCAACAGGATTGTGGCAGGAGCACCATTTTCTACCATGTAAATCAAGACTCCTACCACTTCTGAGTAGCAAAATGGTACCGCTACAGTCAGTAAACTGAATTTTCTTGGAGGGCAAGTAACTTGTCAGAGGCCTGTAATCTACCAATTTCCTGAGATTTTCTAGACAGGAAAAGCTATGTAATCATGGTTGCTACTGTCTAATTTCTCGCTTGCCAACTTAGCCTCACATTTTGGGCAATATATGCAGATGTTTAAAAGGGACACTGAGAGTGAGTCAACCAAAAAAATAAGGTAACTGTCCAGTTTCCTCGTCTTACTATGCAGAACAAAGAAGAAAGAGCAAACAAATAAGAGAGGAGTTATCAAGAGAAGACTTTATTTGGAGGAGGAACTGTCAACCTAACTTGCTCCTTAACCTTCTTTCCCTTGGTGATAATGGACCCCTGAAGTGATTAAGTGTAATCCTCCCAACACCATTCAAAATGATAGTACATCTGAATATATAGATAGTAAGTGACACCATCCTTCTGAGATTTCCCTGTATGCTGTCTAGGTAAAGAGAGAAAAGACAACTGCTTTGCTTTCTCAATGGGCAGCACTGAGGCCAGCCCTCCTTTTCCTGTTATAACCAAAGCTGCACCCTTAAAAGACAGGAACAGGAGTTACTGCTGTTTTTGCTTACCTATTTCTTAACTCTTAGAAGCAATAAAATGTTGGGGAAAACAAAAAAAACAAAAAACCTCACCTTAGAGAGAGGGGACATTATGGGGAGGATTTCCTGCCAAGAGGTCCCTCACTCTTCTGTTAGTTTCTACTCTCTATCAAAAATTTTAAAAAAGGAAATAAGATGAGATTCTATTCACTGTGTACATCTCTCTCATCTATGATTGGTTCAGAGTAGAAGAGATGATGACTGAAATATGTTTGACCTCTGATGTAGTTCAGTTATCAGTTTATCTTTTTTTCCTCTAGGGTGACAGTTGGCAGAATAGAAACATGTCAGTTCAAAAGCATGGTTTCTTGATATGATATAAATAAAACTATCCCCAGCTCAAGACTTGGAAATGATCTCTATGCCTTTTCCGCACAAGATCCTGCTCTGTGAGGTTGAGAAAGGTTAACCAAAAAACATGGGGGCAAAGGAATGACTATCGCTGCTTTGCCCTCACGATTCTGAAATCATCTGCCCCCTAAAAGTTGTTCAACCCCTTGTAATGCCTCCGAGGGGTAGATCTACCTTCCGATCAATCACTTCAGTTGACAGACAAAGCAGCAGCAGCCACGGACGAGCTGCCACTAGTAAAAGGAAAGGACACCGCGCCAAGGGAGAGGCAGGGATGTTGTAGACCGAACCGGGCGTTAACATATGTTCGTCCGTACCGAGAGAAAGAGCTCGGCTCCAGCCGGCCCGACGATGCCTGACGACACCCGACCGGGGCTCCTTCAAGACGGCCAGGACTGGGTTCTGTCCCCAAGGACCGAGTACCCGGGTTTGCTTCACCCGCGACGGGCTCTGCGCAAGGGCGACCGAGGGCCCCCTTTCCAGGCACTAGAGCGCAGAAGAGGCGCGCCGCGGCAACAGGGCGTGGGGAGCGCTGGGACAGGAAGCCGCCTTGGGGCCCCAAGCGGAGCCTCTGCGGTACCCGCGCCCAGCCAGGAGGCCGAAGAGGCGACGCGATGCCGGGGAAACTTTCCAGGCAAACCGCCGGGTGGGGGATGGGGGGGAGGCTAAAGCCCTAGAGGGGCGCTGCTCCTGCCGCTGACATCTCCAAGCCCTCTCGACCGCCCCGCCTGCCCGCCCCGCGGAAAGCCTCACCCCTCAGCTCCCGCCTCACCTCCGCTGGTGCCCCCGGGCGAGCCGCTTCGCGTCTTTATCTAGCTCTCATACACTCTCGAGTCGCAATGGCCTCCCTCAGCGCCTCACAGGCCGCACCAGAACCAGGCATGCTGATGAGCACCCGTGCCACCCAATCGCCGCGGACGTTCGGCGGGTGTCTACCAACCAGCTTTCGGAGGCGAGTCCGAAGATCACTATATAAAGTAGGCGCGAGAGGCGCCTTCCTCTTAAGAGGGTGTGGGGGGCGGAGGAGGAGGGGGGCGGAGAGGTGTTCCTCGGAACCGAAGTTATCTGTGACTAGGAGGCTGAAATGCCACACGCCTTGTGCGTTAATTTGGGTAAGACGAGTTTTCCGATTCGGTTGCTCAGTTTGAAAGTACATCATGACTAATGTCCGATCCCCGGTAATCGTCTACTTTTCACAACATAAATGGTACCTATCAACATAATAATGCAAGAAAAATCTGTTTTTAATGCACTACTTTAGTTTACTTATGGCATGAGGTAGAGTAAATGCCGGTAGGATGGGCAGAAATAGCCATTGTGAACTACTGTATTTACCTGTAGTTTTCTCAACCCCCTTTTCTATAAGATATAATACTTAAGAACAGATATACTCTGGCCAGGTTCACATAATAGTCTAGAATTAAAATGTGATTGGATATATTGTGATATAGTGTGCTATGCTACCTAATGACAGGTGTGTCACTGAAAAAAGTTGGCATATATATCTCTTTTTAGGAAATACCCAAATGTCCCTGAAGTGTTGCCCAATTGAGTATTTTGATCATTAGACCAATACATTCTTTTTATTTACTTATTTTCTCATTTATATTCCGCACAAGAATATAGCAGGGTGGCTTATAGCAAAAAAACAAAAAACAGTTCAAACCTCAGGGGGAGGATTTAGCCCATGCAACTATACAGCTGCCTTCAATTGGAACTCCCATGTTTTTGCTTCAACCTTTGGCAACCATCTATTGCGCCAAACCCACATCTTCAAAACAATGAATACAAAGTCAAGGCTGCCTTACTCAGAACAGCACAAACTGTTGCAGTCACAGTTTACCTCCTTACCGACCATTTTTGTACAACAAAACACAAACTAAAAATGTAACTCCATGAGAAATTTATCCCTTTGGGGGGAAGCTATGTTTAATGCTACCTTTAAAAGAAAATAATAATTTTCTTCCATAATGATTTATGGACAGTAGAGAATGCTTTTTGCCAGCACTCGAAGCCCCTAGTTTCCCTCTGACAGTGCCACCTCTACATTTGGCTACCTGGCAGCAAGTACAATGTATTTTTGGCAAGTAAGGCAATGGTTATTTGGTATCTTTTTCTTACCACAACAGGAAGGACCTGCTGTTTGTCCTCTCTATGCAGGGCAAATAGTTGGTCTTAAAAAGAACAGCTATCTCATCCTATTGCTCATTTGCTCATCCTATTGCTCACTCCCCAGAGAATAAACATTAGGTAATGGTTACTTCTCTCTTGAAATGCTCATTTGTCTTCTTTTGCTTCAGAATCTCTCCTTCTCTACAGACTAGGCAGTGGAAACTAATGTGTTTGCCAGAACATGCTTGATGTGGGGAATAAAAGGTGATCTTCCCTGACATGAGGTAGAAAGAGAAGGAACAAATGAAAATGAGCAAGCACAATATGGTTGCTCATTTGAATAGCAGTCATCTCTTCTGATCCCTTACCCCTTATCTAGTTGGTATGAAGAATTAGGCTAGCTATTGCACAGGTTGCTTAAGAGAGAGAGGAATAACCACTTTCCCCAGTTGTGCTAAGAAGCTGCAGGATTTAATGGATGAAAGGTAAGACTACATTAGATTCTTGTATTGGAAACCTCTGTGCCTTCCCCCCCCCCAAACTTATGTTTCAGGGTTGGGTAAAGGAAGAGGGATTGATCATTTAATTATGGGTATTTATTTGCCCAGTATCAAGGTGGCACTGTTCTGTATGGTTTTTGAAATGTGGGTTGAAGTTTATACTCTTCATAGAAAATTATACTTACATTTTTATAAAAAGACTACTGAGATCCAAGAATGTCTTTGGGAAGATGATCTATTGAAATGATAGAAAATGGATCCTACGGATACAGAACTGTTACACTGCTCTATTGTACTCTATTTAAAATACCTTCCTTCTTTTCTTCCTTCCTTCCCTTCCTTTTCCTATGCTAGAGGAAGTGGCTGATTAAGATAGCATTTGGGCAGAAAGATTTTCATCAGCTATGTTTTAATGGGTTTTCAAAAATAGTGATTGTCTGGTCTGAATAGTTGAAACCAGACTGTTCTTTAGGCTGTGGCATCATTTTTGTTAACAAGGAGAGACTAGAAGAAAATGTCTGTGTGTGAGATATTCTTGTACAGTAAATGTTGCCTCAGGGAACACTATAAGAAAATCCTTAATCTCCCACTTACAAGTGTACTTTTTTTAAAACAGACTTTCAGGGTTTACCCCCCAGTTGCTTTACTTCCCACTTATATAAATTAATTTTTTTTAAAAGAAGCAATCTACCTTCCGATTGGGGCTGTTAAGTTCTTGGTCTTGATTGTTGGTGCCGGCTAAGGTGTGCTTTTTATTGTTTTATTTTTAAGGTGCATTTCTACTGGCTATGGAGGGTCATCTTTTCAAAGGCAAGGCTCATTCTTGACTCAAAGCCAAATATGAAAATCTATCAAACTTTTCTGGTTTTCTATTTTAAATGATGAAAACAGTAGAGGGTTTGCAACCTAATCTCATGGGCACCGGAATATTCAGGAGTACTTCCCGTAGTCCTACTACATATTGCAGAGAACTGTTAGTCTATGGTAGCCCGAAATTAGGAGATGCCTGATAGCACTTTTTCTGATTAACACTTTTTATTAAAAGGCATTAAGTTTCCACAAATTTTAGTTTACTTCATCAGATTTATGCAGTGGTTGATTTTAAAAGGTTATCAGCAAAAGAAGTTGGGACAAATTTTGATTATACAGGTTACATGTGAGATATATTACAAGTATCACATCTTTTACTTAAGACCTAATATCCCAGGAGGTAGACTTCAAGGCCAGTATTTAAGAATAAAACTCATCAGCATTATCCATGCTGGCAGGAATAGTCAATACCCCAGAAGATAGGCTGAAGATACAGAAGGATCTTGACATATTTGAGCACTGGGCCCTATCTAACAAAATGAAATTCAATGGTGCAGAAAGTAGTTACATTTAGACAAGAAAAACCAAATGCACAGGTATAAAACAGGTGGCACCTGACACAATTGTAGTAACTGAAGAGAGGGATTTTGGGAGTCCTAGTGAACTCCAAATATGAGCCACTTAAATATGAGTCAGCAATGTGCTGCAGGTGCCAAAAAAACCAATGCAGTCCTAGGCTGCATTAACAGGGGCATAGATTCAAGACAATGTGATGTGTTAATACTACTTTATAATGCCTTGGTAAGACCACACTTGGAATACTGCATCCAGTTTTGGTCACCACGAAATTAAAAAGATGTTGAGACTAACAGTGCAAAGAAGAGCAAAAGATGATTAGGGAAGGCTAAAACATATGAAGAATGGTTGCAGGATGGGATTGGCTAGTTTAATGAAAATAAAGATTAGGGATGATTCCATTATCTAAGGGGCTGTTACAAAGAAGAGGGGGTCAACCTATCAAAAGCACCTGAAGGCAGAATAAGAAGCGATGGGTGGAAACTGATCAATGAGAGAACCAGCCTAGAACTTAAGGAGAAATTTCCTGACAGAACAATTAACGTAATCAGTGGAAGGAGTTGCCTCCAGAAGTTGGGGGGTTCTCCATCACTGGAGATTTTTAATTAAGAGATTGGACAAGTATTTGTCTGAAACTGTACATGGATTCCTCGAGCAGGGGTTTGGACTAGAAGACCTCCACGGTCCCTTCCAACTGCTATCTCGGGTCTTAACACAATGGGTTTTTAACAGATTATGCATACTAATTGATGATTATTTGCAATGTTTTTAGTGTGCAACCTGCGTCTGTATCATCACCATTTGTTTACCTACATGCTCCTGGCTCATACCTTTTTTTAAACAAGAACCAGTTAAGTGTAGTCATTAAGATACTAAACTAGAAACTGGGAGATTGGTTGTTCTAGTCCTCCCCTATGCATCAAAGCCAGTCATTCTCTCTTAGCCCAACCTATCTCAAGGAATTTTTGTGAGGGGAAATAGGATTTGTATGTTGCTCTGAATTGCACAAAATAAAGATGGGATATAAATCTAATTAGCGATAAAGCTACATCAGTTCAACCACTCTATACATTTGGTTCTCAGTTACAACTCACTGAAGAGCATGTTGTTTAATAAAACCTGTGCATTGGAAAGGTACCAGACTCATTTTTAATCCCTATTAAATCCCTATAAAGACTTCTTGTCCTAAAATGGCAGGCTAATATGAAACAAACAAAAATGTCAGTCTCTAGCATTATCTATATTGTATTTATAAAGTGCTTCAGCCTCAAACATATCCCTATACATTTTTATACGATACAGTTTAAATTAGTGTTTACGTGTCCAGATAGAACAGGGTAATAAACAGGGCGATAAACACCCTGGCAAGTCAAGGGCAACAGAAGGGGTCAAAATAATCAATTTAGCCTCTGATAAATGGGGTTTTTCCACCTGACCAAATTAAAACTATAGCAAGTCCTCACCACCACATGCATCTATTCTATGAGAATATTCTCATTCACACCTGAAGGCCTATATGTCCTTCAAAGACCCTTAGATACAGGACTCAGAACATCCTAACTAGAACCCCACTGGGGATTGGGGGTTGCGTTCTTTCCATCAGTTTTTCCAAATTTTTGCTTACAATCTGCCACTGACCCCAGACTTTAAAAATCAAATGTGATCCATTCTGCTTAGTTGCAGAATATTGTAGACAGCTTTTATACATAACAGTTCTAGTAAAAGAAAAATCAGATGCAGCAAAATCAAAGGCATTTCTGTAATCAATGACTTCTTTAATTTGCATAGCGTTTTGGTTGTATGACAGCTAAGTAGAAACGGACTCATAAAATATGCATTAAATTTATAGGGTTAAATACAACTATTCAAGAAAATATAGTCTGAGGCGTGTATAATGTATTTTATCTAAACACAACAGTTCAACAAAAATACAATCAACTTTAAATGATGTTTGAGAAGTTTTCATTAACAACAGTACAGAAATATAAAAAGTCAGGTAAATGCAATAGAAATTCAGTTAAAAGTACAACTGCCCAAAGTAAAACAATCAATATACAAGTGACTGCATTCACATATTATGTTTAAACCAGATTCATTTGTGGTCTTTGAACGTTTCTGCTTGGCTCTCCTATAGCTTCCAACTCTGGTTGGTAAACAGGCAGAACAATGGAGTTCCTGATTTAGTTATGTTAACCAAAGCACAGAATGGGATTCTATGGTTGTTTGAGCTGTTTTGGCAGGAGGTCAGGTGAGAGTGACTGCATCATTTATTCTGCCTTAATGAGATGTGTAAATGTAACAAATTAATACAAACTTAATTAACAAGGATTAATTCCTAGGCATTATCTACTAGTAGAGGTAACCCATATGCTAAATAACTTAAATGCTATACATGTGTATATTATAAATACTTTGTATTTAAAAGTAAGACAACCATTGTATGTACATGTACCCAAAAGCAAATCTTACCAATTTCAGAAGGACTTAGTTTGAGTAAACATGCATAGCATCAGGCTGCTCATAGTGTTGATTTATTCACAGTAACTCAGAAAAAAAGCTATATACATATATTGCACAGTTGTAAAAAACACTATTCATTAAACATATGTAAACAACAGGTTTTTTCTTTCTTTGGCAATTTGATTATTTCAGTAATGCTACAAGCAAGAGCACTTAGTAAGGCATGTAAGAAATATTTAAAGGCACATTAAGCAGTTTTTTTTCCAAAAATGTGAGGACATCTTTCCAAATATTTTCTAGTTAACAATATGCTGGTTATTGGTTCATTACTCTCAGGTTAAAAAAACACAGTAAAAAAAGATATGGTTTGAAGTGAAGGGTCAGAATAATTAGAACACTTGCTTGAAACCCCCAAAAGACATTTAAACAAATCAGAGTCAATCTCTCAGACAAAAAATAACCATGCCTTGTCCTGTGATTTCTTTCTCTACCATTTCCTAAGCATACTATCACATAAAGGATGGGGCTGCCTGTAGCAATAGTAGGTGTGCACATATATTTTATGTGGATAGCTGTGCCTTTATTTGTAAAGTTGTTTGTATGTTTATTGGTCTTCTTAATATGTGAATTTTGCCTGTGTTCTTGTGGACAAACTTTCTGGAAAGAAGTATTGTATAGGCTTCGCTTCTGGATTGCTCCATTTTTTAAAAAAAATGTACATAAGGTTTTGGGATTTTTATTAAGGTGTGCTTTCCCTAATGATACTTTACTGAGGCCTCATTAGTTTCCCTTCCGAGAAATTGATATTGAGCTTTTAGGAAAATGAGATGCTTGCTCTCTGCCTTACACACAAAGAACTCACCTTGGAAAGAAGAATGTTAACAGAAAAATTAAGGATTTGGGAAAGAAGAGCATCTATCCTGATGAATGGTATCTTTTAAAACTACTCTTAAATTGCACTGACAAAACTCAAAAACAAATCAGGAGTCCAAGTTTAGACGTAACAAGTTGATTAAAGTAAATCAGGATTTGAAAATCAATTTCAGATCATGGCTTCAAACTGCCAAGAAACAGCCATGATTTGTTGCCTATGGTGAGTTTATTCACTAAAACCAGCCAGTTAGGTTAAACAAAGCCTAACTTAGCATCATGAAATTATCATGCTATATTTTATAACACAATACTTATTCTACAGTCACAGATTTAGCCAAATTTCTTGGGAAATCCACCTGGAAAAAGAAAAAAAAAGATTTTCATTATACCACAATAGAAACTATCTCACTTAAAAGGAACATAAAGGAAAATAAAATATCCTAATGGCTGTATGCCTTCACAAACTTTATAAATATATGCCAAAACCACTAATATCCTTACGTAGCTGGTTTAGTTTGACTTCTGCTTGATTCTAACTTTTCTTTGTTTCATTTCATTTGAACCATGATCCCAGACCCTACATTCTTTGTCATCTTTTCATATGTTGGTGATCTTTTTACATGCTAAGAAAATGACAAAGTCTATAGCAGGGGTGTCAAACTCACGGCCCGCGAGCCAGATATGTCACGTGCTGACCCCGTCCCCACCCGGTTTAACAAAGGGGAAAAGTCCCAATGTGTCACGTGACGCCACCGCGACGCCATGAGTTTGACACTCCTGTTCTACAGTATTCAACAGTGGTGATTCTGCAAATACTCTCATCACAATCACCTCTTGGCTCTTATTCATATATTTTGGATAACAGCAATCACACACCAAGCAAGATGGTTAGTTCTATCTTTATTGAAGTTTGTGGTTCAAGTTAAAGGATGCCTAAATGCTAATCATTTCTTAATCTTTAGAGAGGCCACAATTATTTATAGCTATTTCTTTAAATCCTATCACTCATTCTTGTTACCAATTTGAAGAAACCAGGAAGTATCCAACTGTGCTTGCTTTAATTGGAATGACTAAATATGGAAGTAACTTACATCATATCCTCTGAGAACAGCCAGGTGGAAGGAAAGCAGCTGTAGAGGGATCACACTCAAGACTCCCTGTAGACAATCAACTGTCTGTGGCAACTCAATTGTTTTGTAAGCAAATTTGGAGCTCTCCGTATCTTCTCTAGAACATAAAATAATAGGGCGGCCCTAAGAAACAAGTCAAGTAGTATGGATTAATAATAATTAATCAATTATTGACTATACATAGATTTGCTATATTTTGCAAACACTTTTCCAATATGTAGGTTATTTTTAGTATTTTATTGATTAATTTTTTATGCTGCCCATCTCCCCTATAATATTTAATTAGGTTTTTATCTTTGTAAGTCACTCAGAGTCACTAAGAGTGAGTTGGGGGGCCATATACATTTTCATAAATGACTAAATGTAGCAAGAACATTAATAAAACAACATTGAAAATACCATTGTGTTTAAAAGAATACATATAAGTATTGAGCATCTTGGCTTCAATCTAAAATGCAACAGTCTAAATGTTTTAGTATCATTACTGGTAAATGTTAGAGCTGCAGTAACCAGATATAATATTACATGTAGTCCTCATGCTATGACAGGAATTGGGACCCGGACTGCCATCACTAGGTGATGCAATTGCAAAGTGCAGTGTTGACTGCATCGATTAGGGATAGCAATCCTGACAGCCCCAATTGCCATCATAACTTCGAGATGTGTGGGTCATTAATCAGAAGTGGCAAGATGCTCAGGTAAGGAGCTTGGGGTGCTACATTAGGATAGAGAAGGACAGGGAAGGCTTGGGAGGCCTCATGTAAATCAAGGAAGGTCAGGAGGAGCTTAGAAGGCCCAGTGGAGACCTCACAAGAGCTAAGGGGAAGGTGGCTATGGAGGCCAAAGCAATTGACCAGAATGACTTGAGATTTTTCCTGCCAGGTTCCCCATTTACTTTGTTTGTGGGAAGCTGGCAGGAAAAGTCCCAAATGGCAGTCACATACCTCGGGATGTCATAATCTTGAGCTGGACACCCTAGCAACATGGATTGCAATTACTTGATTGTTGGGGTGCTACAACAGCTGAAACTTCAAACCCTGTTCGTACATCCATTTTTTTCAAAGTTTATTGTAACTTTGAACAGTCATTGAACGAATGAACATAAGCCAAAGAGTATTACTATTATTACTATTTTAACAAACAGGAAACATTGTACTTAAAGAAAAAACAGCTTTTTTGTCTTCACTTGCCCCCAAGCTCCCAGCAAATTACAATTTTTAGAAAACTAAAACCATGTATCTAGCAAATATGGCAAATTAAAATTATGTATAATGGAAATATAAAAAATATATTGTTTGAGATCCAATGCAATTGGAAAAGGTGTTTTTCGGGGGGTGGGGTGGACAGGGGGAATAGAAAAGTGCAGAGAAATATTACATGCTCAATTAATCTATAACTAGAACTTGGAGAGAAAAGAGAATTCCTAGTAAACGCCACAAAAGCAGAGAATGCACTGCTACTGAAAGAGCAAAAAAGGAGAATCATAACATTCAAGAAATACAACATCTCACTTTCTCTAAGAGGAATAAGTAAATTTAATGCCGGAATAATAGTGATTGAGATCTATTTAACTTATAACTTTATGGATAATATGGAGCAAATGGGAATATCTTCCCCATTTTCTCTTGAAACGCTGCTAATTTGAAATCACTCAGAACAGATAAAATCCTCGTTCAATTGCCTACTATATGAAATGACAAAATATGAGGGCTAGGTCAGTTGACTTCAAAAAGAGACTGTATCCATTAACTATGAATTAATTATTAAACCAATTATTAAAAGCAGTTTTAATAAAAACCATTTCATTGTGTCCATTATCAGAGGCATACCAGTCAAGAAAACAAGAAAAGGTTTTTGGCTAGTTCCAAAATCTGTAACTCTATTGTGAAGATAGATCAAACTAGCTTCACTTCTTTTTCTCTGACAGCTATTGACTTACAACTTTGGCTGTTAGGATGCCCTTAAGAGGTAAAATCTCCTTTGAGTAAAATTATTTTCTTAGTAAGTTCATGGAAATGTCTACATAGTTCCTTGCAACAATATATGAATTTGCTATTGCCTTTTTGAGAATATATTTTCAACTTGATTTAGCTAACAGCACCGAAATACCCAGATTCTAGCTAATTAAATATAGACAACTGAAGCAATAGCATAGAAAAGGTTTTATTTCCCCTCTCTTGTTTTTATATTATAAAAGAATGGTAAAGAGAATAATTAGGAATTTTATACTTCTGTTATAAAAATATAAATTCCTGGAAAAACACAACATTGGAATACACTGCTAGCAAGCTCTCATCAATTAGAACTAATTAGCATTTGAAGATTTTACAGATTTAAGAAGCAATAATCTTTTTTTCAAAAAGTAGTTTTTATAAATGTGTCTTTTTTTCTCCTAGTCTAAGTTCTAAGCAGTTTACCGAGCTCTGAAGAATCCATTTCAGCTGAAAATTATACATTTCCAGTGATCTTCCAAATCATAATAATATGACATAATTATACAGTTAATATATTATTGAATTATTAATATTGTACACATTGGGTCTCATAGTCTTAGTGACTCAATTTTTATGAAATTAAAACATGTAAGAACGCTTGATAGGATTAATTCTATACCTGAAATAGCAAACTCTGAACTCACAAACCCTCTATTTGCTTTGTCTCAATTAAATTCAGCAAAAATTTACTTTGCCTGCTTTTGGAGTCAAATATGTTATACCCTGAAATTCAGACAAAACTCAGGTCCAGAAACTTTGACTTTTAAATCCTAAGACTGCTAAACCAGGGTTTTGCTATAAGGAATTTTTGTACACTACTCTTATCAGAAGTTTACAATGTTTATACTTATGCAGTGTTTAATCTTCCCCAGTTGCCAATTATATGTATAGTTTAGGCCTTCAGTAATACATGTTATTTAAAATATAAAGTCTTTTCTGAGAACTTAGATTTACACTGTAGTACTGTTTGATCCAAGTATTAAGGTTTGTAAGTAATGCTTCATTTTTCAAATAATCTTTCAAATTTCAAATGGTGAGCTTTGTTTCAGTCTATAATATTCCCTAATGATCTTCCCCGATGTTCAGTTAGTTTAATATTATTTTGGTCTTTGCTTAGAGCAGATTCTCATCTAGCAAGCTTTACAAGTCTCAGTAGACTTCTTAAGAATTCTAGAATTTCTTAATAATTGATAATATAACATCTTAATAATTCCAGAGTTATTCTTTTGACATCTATTACCGGCAAGCAAAAACATTCCTGTTTAGACAGCTTTTGACCCTGCATGTTATTCCTGCTGAAATATGATATATAAATAATATATTTCATTAATATTTATTCTTTATCATATTTTATTCTTTCAACAAATGTACAGATTAATCATAAAAATGAAAGGCAAATGACAGTGTTTACCTGTCGGGCAGTGACCTGTTGTAAAGCATTCTGGCACTTGGTAAAGCAGGGATCCTTCATAATTATCATAATAACAGGCATTTGTTTATCTATAAGAGCCAATGGTCCGTGCTTCAGTTCCCCAGCCAGGATACCTTCGGAATGCATATATGTAATCTCTTTGATTTTCTGTAAAGCAAATGAAAGAAAATCACAAAGGACAAAATAAAAATGCATTATGTTGCTGATAACAATTAAACACAGATAAATGACACCAAAGTCAGAACCCGAAAGGTGCTTTTCGCATGCCCAAATTTTAATTAGTGATCATTGCTGTGATATGCAATTTTTGGAATTGTCCTAGGTACTGTACATTTTAATTCTTAAATTCATGCTGATATCAAATATGTGTTGAGTCTAAGATGAAGAATCCCAAGTAATAACCAGCCATTAAAACATTAATCATGTATCTTTTCAGTACACTTTAAAATTTATTCTATTGATTTCTCTCTGCACATTTCAAGTGTAAGGAACAGGCGTTGCAAAGCATCAATAGTTTTGTATAGATTGGGGCTGTAGATGTGTAGGTGAAAAAATAATTCCTGATCTGAAACACATATCAATCTTTTTATTTTCTCCAAAGCACTATTTAGAAATATTTTTATATATAACTTAGGTGTACTTTTGAAAAACTCGAAGTAAAGGATTCATACCAGTGCCCCTTCCAAGCAAGTGGCGTAATTATATCCACGACCCATAACCAAAAGTGATCGTTGTTTATATAGTTCAAGCGCCAGATCGTGTATTTTCTCATCCAAAGACAGTACTTCTTTAATCATCTCTGCCAACAAATTAAAACTGAGAATTAATTTCATTCTTGCAATACTATCAAATTTCAAAATATTTCAAAATACTAAAATTGCAGATTTAAACAGACTACATCAATTAATTCCTCTGCTTTACGGTATAAAACATACTATTTTACCCTTTGATAGCACCTAATATTTTTTCATGAAATTTTCATCGATACTAGTTTCAACAGTTCTTTATCCTGAACTCCTGAAGTTTTTAACTTTTACTAAAGACTCACATTTGAGAAAGAGAGAGAGATTAATTTAAAAAGCAGTCTTACCTTAATGTACAAAAATGTAAATTTGTCCATTTATTAACAGTACACCCCACATTTACCTTCAAAGCATGATTCTATTGTATAAGACTGAAGTCCAATTTTGTTTCTCTTATGTTTTTCTCGAAGAGAAATTAAAGTGCAAGCAAATAATAAGAATCCTATATGTTTCAAATACCTTTTGAAATATCTTTTAAAATTACAAAACTGAAAATTGATTTACAAGTTCATTACAATATTTTTTTTTTCACAACAAACTTTAATTCCCCGCATGAACATACCAGGTAATGACTTTAAACTACTTATGATCTCCTGTCTTCTTTTTTGCAAGGATATCCTGTCTTCCGACATCATCAGACCAAATAGCACGAGAGAAATGAACTGGCTGGTATAAGCCTGAAGATTTAAAAAAATCCTTTATTTGGTTGTGTAGTGTATGATCCTAAGCATCTACTTTGGTGAAACAAGAAGGACCACAGTACAACAAATGTCTTTGGGTATCATATCCTGGCTCAGTCACTCATATCCATAGATAAAGCTGCAAAAGGGATGCTTTGAAATCCTGGATAGTTTCTATACAGGGGTGTCAAACTCAAGGCCCGTGGGGTGCTTAGATCTGGTCCACGGGGCTGCCCTGGAAAAAGTGAAGGACTGTTCTGCGGTGGCTCTACCAGTGAAAACAGAGCTCGGGAGGACCACGTACGGCCCTCAGAGGCTCCATTTTCAGCCATGACTGCCTCCTGCAGCCCTCTGCCAGCAAAAACAGAGCTCAGGAGGACCACACACGCCCCCACGAGCTCTGTTTTCACTGGCAGAGGACTCCAGGAGGCCGTCACGGCTAAAAACAGAGCCTGGATGGGTCAAGTGACATCAAGTTGGCCATGCCTACCCTGGCCACACATATCCTGGCCACACACACTGGCCCCCCCAAAGTCAAAAACAACGCTGATGAAATCGAGTTTGACACCTCTGCTCTATAGTAGACAGTTTCTTGCAACACAATGCTTTCTTAACAAAGAAGATACTTTACTGCTGCTGCAGGTAATACCAAGGCTATGTTTGGTCCAAAAGAGAAGGTCAATTACAAAAAAAGAAACTTACTTTTGTACTTGCAACACCAATTTCAGGTCCTGCATTGATATGTACACCACAATCTGTATCCCTGGATATTGAACTTCCCACTGTGTTTGTAATGCCAACGGTCAAAGCTCGACGATTCTTACAATACCGTAAAGCCATCAATGTATCAGCAGTTTCTCCTTTAACAGATTATGATAGTGACATTATTACTTAGATTAAGAATGGCAGCCTGACCTGCTCTATTCATCATGATACTGAACAACTTTCCTGTTTTGTGAACTTGCCAAAGAGTTATGTTTCTTGTTTTGACTCTTTTAAATAGAATTATCCTCAAAATCTTTAAAAATGATTGCCATCCATCTGTTTAGCTTTAGTAGGATATAAAATATCAGAGGGTATTCCTCAAGTCAGGAGAAGATTTGTGTTTTACAGTGCAAAATCGAATCTTAAATTGGCCCCAGAAATAGAACTAATATTTTCTTTAAAATACAGGCACAATTTTGAAAAGCTTACATTTCAAAACTGCCAGATGCAGTTTCTGAGACACTCAGTGGAAAGCCCATTACACCAAAAATAAAAATCAACATGAATTATAGTAATAAGATCTTCCTCTTGCATGTAATGTAAATACAATTAAAAGCTTGCATTCAGGAATCTTGGTATAAATTAAGGTAATAATATATACCAAAAAGCACATTTGTCAAATTCCCAATATTTCCCAAATTAAAATGTAAGGCAATTTACCTGACTGGCTGATAAAAAAGCACACATCATCTCGAAATACAGGGGTATTCCGATCCAGAAAATCACTAGCCAGTTCCACCATGACAGGTAGCTCAGTCAGTTCTTCTAATACTTGTCGTGTCTGAATAAACATAAAAACAATGCATCTGGCTTTAATTATTTTGTGACATGTCAAATTGGCATATTAGCCGAGTGAAGCAAAAGTAATTAGTTTTGTAGGAATCATGCAAATTACTGTTTTAATTCACACTAAAATGTTCACGATGAAACAGACTCAGCCCAGGTTGGCAAACAAGTGAGACAGGCCTGAATCTCTGCTTATTTATTCAGCTATATGCTGAATATATTTCTTGGGTTATGACAGCAATTTGGACTATCAGTCAAGAAATATAACACAGACCAGCATTTAATAGAACAGCCTTGAAGCATTATATATCCAGGATGTGGCTGCACCTACAAAGATCAGAATCATGTAGATTTGTAACAGTTTGTGGAAGCAATATTTGCACTTTGAAGATGTAGGATGGAAAGAGTTTCAGCACTTTTGAACTCTGAAGGCAGGGAAGACTCCTGGTAATACCACGGGTAGGCAAGAAAACAAACAAAAGGATAATCAAATCAAGCCAGAGTTTTCACTCAAGACACAAATGGCCAGGTATAAAATTATCATACTTGTGACACTTTATG
Organism: Psammodynastes pulverulentus; assembly: GCA_025802295.1. NCBI lineage: Eukaryota > Metazoa > Chordata > Lepidosauria > Squamata > Psammodynastidae > Psammodynastes > Psammodynastes pulverulentus. Next base: position 78,082,191 of record JAOYMU010000098.1, read on the forward strand.
CAAAGACATCATTCTCTGGACAAGTTTACAATAAGGGTTCCTTGGTGCTTTCTAAGCTTAGTTGTTTTCTTGCAGATGTTTCATTATCCAAACTTCAGTGCTAGACAAGTTTAGATGTTATCTAGTTTAGGTAATGAAACCTCTCCAAGAAAACAAGCAAGCTCAGAGAGCACCAAGGACCCCTGACTTCAACCCTACAAATATTCTCCTTCATGAAGTTTACAATGCTGGATAAGATGGAATGAAAGAGGAAGTGGATAACGAATAACAAGTGGATGGATTCAATTACACTGGTGATATAATTATGTACTATTGGAAAATCTGAAGGACCAAGCTGGAATCAACATCAACTATCAAAGAGATTCATAGTTCTATGATTAATACCACTCCAAAAGCAGCTTGCTCTTTACAACGTAGAAAACTCCTATAAACATATTATGAAGAACTTCTCTTATACATGTTTTCGTATGTTGAAATATTTTAAACTTACAGCCACAGCAGCATGATAACTGGTTCCACATCCAATAATTATTAATCGACGGCATCTTCTGATTTCTTTCAAGTGATCTTTCAAGCCACCCAAAAGAACTATGTATACAACAGAAATGATATGAAGACTTTAGTTCCGGGCAAGTTCCTATCAGACATTAATGATAACATTAGAAGAATAAGAAGTTTCCTCGCATTTACCTTTGTTGGTTTCAAAGTTCACTCGTCCTCTCATAGTATTGAAAACAGATTCTGGTTGTTCAAATATTTCCTTCTGCATGAAAGCACTGAAATTCCCTGTTGTTGTCATTTGAATAAAAATGGCCTGTTAATGTTACTATTTAATCAAGGATGATATTTATAGCAAAATAACCTGAGACAGAATGGCAGTTTCAGTCATAAGCCAAATAACACTTGGTTAAAGGAATGTCTATTCCCATTATGATGTGACCCTGATGAGAATCCTCTCTGGGCCCCTTTTGGCTATTATATTACCAAACAAAGGCTCTACTCCCAATTAGATTTTTACTAACATTTAATTTTCAGGACCAGTTAAAGATGTTTTTTTTTCATTAATAATGTAGATCAGATAAGGAAGATTGAAAATCTTTTTTAAAACATACCCTACTTACAAGCTTAATAGAGCCTGGAATTCCCATTATATTGCATGACAGTCAAAGTACCCATGTGACCAGCCCCATTTTATGATATATACTTTGTGGCAGTCGTAAATGCCAGTTTACGGCAAAAAAAGCCATAAATCGTGGCTATATGACTGTGGGACATTACAAACAGCCCTAAATAGGGGCGAGTTGCTGAACACCTTAAATACAATCATTCTACAGTGAGGGCAGGTCTGATGGAACTTCAGATTCAGATCGTAAGTACCTTTTGAAGGATTTGTTGTAATTTCACTGCAGACTCACTAAGTGATGGTGATAAGTCAAAGATTTATCTATAACGCTACCATGGTTTACCTCATTTTATGGCATTTCAAAAATGATATTGTTTATATTTAGACATAAGATTGTATGTATAAAAAAGGTCTGATAAAATACCGTACAGCCTTTTTTTAGTTTTATAATAGTAAATACATAAGACTACATTGGTGTTCCTATAAATCTCCAATGCCAGATAGGTAGAATATAAATGGTTTCAATGTTTATTTGTTTATATTTATATACTATTCAACCCTAACAGATTCCAGATGATACACTGAAGCCTTAGTAACTTTACAACCTATATTAACATGAAACAATACATAGATGGTCTTCCAGAACAATTCCCTAAGGAAGAAGGTCCATGGGGGAAAAAAAACATCTTTCAAAAATGGGAAGGGTAGTGAAAAGTGTATTTCCAGAAGGATGAATTCTACAATTGGGGCTAACTCCATAAAGTCCGTCCTTCTGACTTCTCACATCCTGCTCATATAGATGAAATCCTTAACAGACCTGTTCTAGATTGCTCTAGACAGGCTGGACAGAATTATCTTGTAGATGCAAGATGTTAACTTATTATTTATTTGTTAAATATATTTGCCGACTATTTCATTGTGAATCTATAGAACATTGTAAGTCACAACTAGCACTTTTAATACTTTCCCCCAACCAGTCAATTCTTTTTTGTGGCTAGGTCTGCATCTGATTCTCACGGAAGAAGCTTAAGTTGATACTAGGAAAGCTATTCTGCTGGGCTTACCCTTCATGATCTGCTGCAGCTCCATTTGCAAAGTTTGAATGGCTCGAGATGGGTCATCGGTAGCAGCACGTTTTAGCCGATGAATGGAAAGCTTTCCATCAGCCACTGCTGCAATGTCATCATCTTCCAGAAAAATAACTCTGTTGGTGTGCTCAATTATGGCACTGCAAAAAACAAAAAAAAATCCAGGTAAGGTGTGCACTTTCAAGTGCAAGGAAGCTTTGTTCTGCAGGTGTACATAAGAGCTATAGATAACCAGAAGCATGAATTGTGCATCATCCAGTTCTTGACTACAGCACATGCATGTCAGGTCATAGATTATCCACACAATCTAAAGAATCTGGAATCTGCATACAACTACTAGGAACAATTTGTATTCTTTGTTATTATATTATTGACTTCCCCACATCCCTAACTATGTATGACCATGCTGAACACACTTTTATGAATTACCATTTAGATTTAGAATCACAGGCTACTTCTCCTTGGATATGAGCCAGGAGCATTTCACCAGTTTTCCCAGAATTATTTTGCATCGCTGGCTAACTAAGAATCAGGATCTAGAGCAGCTTTACAAAGCAGTTTTAAAAAGTGCTTGACAAACAATTGGCTTGAGCTAAGGACCCCTCCTCAAACAATGAAATACCCTCATCATCTAGAAGAGCGAGTACCACTGCTCTGTAGGTTTTCTCTAGTTCTCTGCATTTGCATCCATGGACAGAACATCCTCTGGAAATTTCAACAAAGCAGCTGGGGAAAATTGCTGAAGCAGCTGAGTTCAGCCTCAAAGAATCTGTGGCTATTTCATTGTTTCACTTGGGCTCGCGTGCTTTGCACAATCCTGCTAAAGCTACACATCATTATGTCTGTTACCTTGCATCCGAAGCAAAGAAAAATTCAACCGCTTTATCACCCACAGCATGAAGGCAGGTTGAACTGTCCAGTCTTTTCATTTGAGTTTTGCATATGTTCTTTACATTTTCTATATTACCTAGCAATGAAAAAGCATGCACATGTAACAACTTTAAATTCAGCAGTGAGTACCCAAATTCATCAGAGTTGAAATCAGATTATTGAACTTCATGAATTATACCAGAATCATTACCTTATTAAAAGTTACTAAGAAAATGAGGCAAGAATGTTATGCATACACACCATTTTAATTTCAATGCATAAATATAAAATTTGGCAGAATTTTGAAGTAAGGGTTTATTTAATATAGTATAGTATTTATATGGTATTTTAGTACCATGGATTTATAGTTAATGGACTAATAGCAATAGCACTTTAGATTTATATACCGCTTATCAGTGCTTTTTACAGCCCTCTCTAAGCGGCTTACAGAATCA
>JAOYMU010000098.1:78121102-78135722 GCA_025802295.1 Psammodynastes pulverulentus
CTATCTATCTATCTATCTATCTATCTATCTATCTATCTATCTATCTATCTATCTATCTATCTATCTATCTACAGTATATATGGATCGCTTAATTTACTTTCCAAATCATCAATTTAGGGACCAAGTTCTTTTGCAACAACAGGTAGTCCTCACTTAGCAACCACAACTGGGATTGGTAACTCTGTTGCTAAGCACCATGGTTGCTAAGTGAGACATTGCACGATCATGACAGACTCACCATATCTCTGATCATTCAATGGTTAAGTGAGTCACTACGGGTTTTTATTTAGTGAGATATCACATGACCATGAATTGCAATTTTGCTGACAGCTTCTACATTAATCTGGGTTGTCAGGAGATGGTTGTGAATCATGGAAACAGCAATCATGTAACCACGGGGACGCTGTGACAGTTGTAAACACCTACTGTTTGCAAAGAGTCTGGACGTCAATTATGTAATTGCAGGGATGCGGTGGCAGTCATAAATACAATGACTGCTCATAGAATTACTTTTTCAGGAGAGTCATTAGGTGAGGTCCACCTATGCTCACTTCTATTCAGAATGGAAATGCTATTATTTATTATATGTGCTACAGAAATTAACACAAAGCAGAAGCACAACACAAAACATGTGATATAAAACGGCTTCAGCAACTTGAATTGAGTACATTTTAGTCCTGTCCATCTTAACAGAAGGAACGGTGGACCTTAAAGCACCTTATAGACAATACATACAGGTAGTCCTTGACCTATAACCACAAAGGAGCCCAAAATTTCTATGACCTAGCAAGACAGTTGTTACGTGAATTTTGCCCCATTTTATGACTTTTCTTGCTCCGGTAGTTAAGTGAATCATTGCAGTTGTTAAGTTAGTAACATGGTTCTTAAGTGATTCTGGCTTCCCCATTGACTCTGCTTGTCAGAAGGTCACAAAAGGTGATCGCATGATCCTGGGAGACTGCAACTGTTATAAATGCATGCCACTTATCAAGCGCCTGAATTTTGATCATATGATCATAGGGATACTGCAATGGTCATAAGTATGAAAAATGGTCATAAGTCACTTTTTTCAATGCTATTATAACTTCAAACAGTCGCTAAATGAACTGTAGATAAATCGGCTGTTGAAGAATGGATTTTGAAATTAACTGAATTAGCAGAGATGGCAAAATTAATTGCTTTGATTAGTAGTAATAGACTAGACAGCTTTATAAGACTTTCTACATGACAAATAGAATAACAGATGGTTAACAGACGGACTTGAAGATTAGTGCAATATTTAGTTCAGTGTGTGTGTGTGTGTGTGTGTGTGTGTGTGTGTGTGCGCGCGCGCAAAAGGGGAAGAGAATTCACTGGTTTTTCTTTTTTTCCAGCACCCAGCCAAGGTGGATCCTACATGTTAAATGTTAAATTTATTTGATCACTATTTCCTCTTTTTTTGTACACTATTTTTTTTCTTTTTTGTTGTTGTTAGGGTTGAATGTATGCTTTTGTTTTGTTTGTTTTTCTGTTTTGTATTTTACTTTTTATGATAAAATAATAAATAATATTTTAAAAAATGAAGGACTACCTGTATTTAAAAATTACATACATTAGGTCAATTAATGAAATATGCAACAGGCGTAAAACTAAAGTAACTAACAAGTTTAAGATACTGTGGCTATCTAAAACCTGGATTAAAGCAAATTTCAGTTTCTGATTTATTATTAATCTAGGACTATAGATCAGAGTTCCCCAAACTTTCTTCCTTTCAGATGGGTGAGGGGAAAAGGGACACAGGATGATTCAGGGCGAGCGGTGGGCAAGTGAATGCTCTTGCCCACCACTTCTGATTGGCTCAAGGCCCGATAGTGGGCCGCAGCTTGGGGCTTGGGGAACCCCACTATAAATTTCAAGGTGTATTGAGAAAGTATGACTAATTAATCCAGGAAATCTGATGTTTCATTCACACACCAGGAAGAGGGAAAGGAGCAGATAGAACAAGTAAATATACGTTTGTTTTCTTCTCAGCTTCATCAACTGTGTCCAATGTCCAAATGAGAGGTATGGAAATCACACGCAGGAATCACTGAGCAATATATATACAGGAAGTTACTTTCCCACCTGGATGAATTCCATCCAGTAACATTCTGGAAAGGGCAACAGAAAGTATAACTGAAGAATAGAATCAAGTGTAGATGCTGTATAGAAACCTTCATTGTCAGCTATCTATTTGCCTGCCTTCTTCCAAATTGAATAAAGGCAGCCTTGAAAGGACAGGAAAAAGGATTTGGGGGGGAGGGGGAATCAGACAAGATTAACAGGTGGAATAACTAAGTCTTCTTGATATATTCTTTATAGAAGTTATCTCGGTATAAATAGAGAAACCACTGTTAGTTTTAAGTTTAACCAATTTATAAATGGAACGGTTGGTTAGAGACTGTGCCAGCTCGAAGGCTAACATTAGTACAGACTCATGGCTGTTGATTTTACTCTTTTATATGTAAGGTCTTTACACAAACACAAATACTTGTTAATTGAGTTTGCCAACCTCTTTTACTCCTTGCCCACAGAATTCTGAAGCATCTTCCTAATCCTTGCATTACTCTGAAAATTATGCTAATGTTATTATTAAATTACATTAACAAAATGTCATATATTCTCTTGATGAAAAATGCTGTACTTCCTGCAAAAGTAACTTCCAAGTGAGTACATAGGAATTCATATTGACACACAAAAGCATTGCTTTATCTCAACATTAAGTGAACTTATAAATCATTAAAGATTGTCTCTGATTTTAGTGGAGCCCTTGTTCTAATGACATTATGCTACCCTCACTGACAGACTAGTACAGTATTACACAATTGGGGGAATCTTCAGAGACGTTTCCCAATCCACATTTACTGCAACAGAATTCCTATGAACATCAAGCCCAGCTGTAATTTTACATGCCAGAATTGCTTTTTCCTCATCTTACTAAATCAATTTCTTTTAGAATGGTCAATTTTGAATGCCAAATTTTCTCCAACCATAGTGCGAAAGAAAATAAAAGCAAGATTCCTTCCAAAATAAAACCCACCCCCAAACCCAAGAAAAACAAAGAGCAAAAAAGCCATTTTGGGCCATGTTCTTATTTATTTTTTAAAGATAGGCCTGGTTGTCAATCTGATATGCCTGTTTTTAAGATATGAGTTCTGATGAATGTATCTTTTTCCACTGGTGGTATTCAGCTATAACACCAAACACCTCTTTCTATATTCTTTCCCTTATACTTGCAGCCTACTGCTCCACTTTAGTTTACCTTAAAAAGATTTATAATGCTTAACAGCAAATTATCTTGATGAATGACAGACATGCACAGACCAAAGACTCTTGCTTAATTCAAAGATTCCAGGTATGCCTTTTCTGCTGTTGTGTCTACCCTGTGGAATATTATTCCCCAAAGGTTTGGAAGATCCTCACCCTTCTCTTCATTGGTGAAGACTTATAAAATCTGGTTCTTCCCCAGGGGATTGGTTCAGATTATGGGATGGCCATGTGTAGAATTAAAGACCTAGATTGAATTATTTATGGGATAGCCTTGGTTAATTATTTTCCTGTTGTTACTTCTATACCTCATATCCTATTATTCATATTTCTGTCTGGAATGTTTATTAAGGTAAAGGTAAAGGTTCCCCTCACACATATATGTTAGTCGTTCCCTAGTCTAGGGGGTGGTGCTCATCTCCGTTTCAAAGCCAAAGAGCCAGCGCTTCCAAAGATGTCTCCGTGGTCATGTGGCCATCATGACTAAATGCCAAAGGCACACAGAATGCTGTTACCTTCCCACTACTTGCATTTTTACATGCTTTCGAACTGCTAGGTTGGCAGAAGCTGGGACAAGTGACAGGAGCTCACCTTGTTATGTGGCACTAGGGATTTGAACTGCTGAACTGCCGATCTTTCAATCGACAAGCTCAGCATCTTAGCCACCCCTCTGGGATGTTTATTACATTGTATTTTATCTATATTCTATTTGAAATTCCTTGTCTTCATGTTTCTATAAACTATAAGTTGCTCAGAATTGCTTAGTGAGTTGAGTGGCCATATTACTACATGAAGAGTCTCTCCTATCTCATGATTTTGGTATGGTAGCCTAATAATACAGGTCACTTTAAAGGTTACTTCAAAACCAGTAAGCGGCAAGGCATTTATTGGACATTTGAGTTGAAAACTCATTCAATTATCAAGCAACACACTTTAAAAGTTTGTCAAAGAAGCTGTGTTTCTGGAACAATCCCCTGGGACACTGTAATATTGTAGTAATAGCTGAATGATTCTTCCTTATAACAGAATGTTCTGTAACCTCATAATGCTGATTTATTACACTGGGTCCCAACTGTTATTATCTTGAATAATTATATCAGGAGATCGTCTCTGAAAAAACAGAATTAACATTCATAGAAGAAAAACTTCCCGGATAAACTATTTTAATGCCTGTTCATTTTCAGTAAATGAGATCTGTGAACCTCCTCCACATTTGCTTCAACTACTTCATCATTTGCTTCAATTACTTCTTCCAAGTAAGCTTACGGATCCCCAAAAAAATAAAAATCTGTTAATGGACTCCAGAGCCTTGAATTCTTCAAACAGCTGTATTTTTTAAAGGCTCTCTTGCAAATGGAGTCCAGCTGCATGAATAAAATAATACGGACACAACTGTGATTACTGTATGTTTATTCAGTTTATTATGTATAAAATAAAGTGACAGATGCAACATTTAATGAGAATGTGTAAGAGGTAATTAAACCAAAATCTTTATTATGGTTATAGACTAGAATAATAAAAATAAAATGCAAACAATTCAAGATACTAAGAAATATAAAATACACAAAGTCAAAAAACTTTAAAAACTAGCACAGAGACACACACACAAAAATAAAATAACCTACACAAAGGGATAAAAACATTAATTAAATACAAAATTTAAAACATAGCTAACTAATATACCATCCTTCCCAATTGAACAGGCATTAGAATGAATGCTAATAAAAATATAGTAGAATAGTGCAATGTATGTCTTATGTATGTATGCAGGGGTGGGATCTAGCCAGGTCTCGCTGAATCGTGCGATCCGGTTGTTACCTGATGCCACTGTTCCGCAGAGAGGAACAGGAAGCAAATACTAGGGCTGGGCCCTCCCAGCCACCCCGATTCTTACCTGTCCTTTATTGTCTGACGCTGCTGCTTACAGCAAGCCCCAGCAGGGGGCTGGGAAGTGGCGTGTGTGTATTTTTCAAGTGCACATGCGCTCCCAAACCAGTTGTTACGCCGGTTATATCCCATTGCTATACGTATGTCTTATAAAGAATGATCAACTATATTTAAAATGACTCACCTTATAAGTAATGCTAACATTTGGATTCAAACCTAGTAATGCATGGAGAAGCACCCTTAAATCAATAGCACAAGTTAGACATTACTAACTTAAATCAAATTTCTTTCAGTGGAGCTAACCTGAAACCATCCCTATAAAAATTATAGCATTGGAAGCTTTTTAAAACACAACTAAATTGTTTGGAATTCACAGAAGAAAAGCTGGATCTAAATCCAATTGATATATAAATAATTAAACTGTGATTTGATGAAACAGACTTTAGCATTGTTTTCCAACTTTCTTGGGCACATATTAACACGGTCGGTCCATATACCGCATTAGCCATATAATACTTTAACTGAATATCTTCATATTATGGGTGGAATAGTGTACATTTATTTCACCATCATATGCAACTTTGTGCATGCAAAACAAATATTTCTTGGCTAGCAAAAATAAAATATTTTCATAAAGGAAATTTTTTTTCAGGAACAGAAGTGTAAAATTTGCAGATTTCATGGATTCCTTTTCCCAGATAGTATCACTAGATATGCAAACCTAGGATATTTCCATATATTTTGACTCTTTGATATAGATCTCTCCATATATCCACAAGAATATGGTTGTTTTTCAAATTTCTGACAATAATATGTTATTGAATATGCTAAGTGTTCTATGGAAAAGACTTTGTAGAAATAGATTTGTTAAGGTTTCACAATAGAAACAAATAGTATTTTGTCTTTATTTCCATTGTAGAGAAGATGACAAAAACAAAAATAGCTCCAGAGAGGGGAAGACACATCCTGCTAACATATGTAATTAGCTGAACCCTACAGAAAATTATTTTCTTTTTTTGGACAGAAGAAGAGACACAATGATGGACAAGTACAGAGACACTGACAAGTATTAAAATGCTGTCTCTTCCTTCTCAAATGAAACAATGGAGATCTGCTCTTCTCTCCCCTTTTCTGCATATTGAGAGCTTCAAGTGAAGTTGGCATTTACAACAGAATGTGAAGGTAAAGGAAGTGAAAGGTAAAAGGATTAGGATGATTATGTGCCCATCAACTTAGTGACAAGAGAGAGATTTCTTTAGGATGATATGTTGCCAATCTGTTCTCTAGTCTCCCAACAGTACACCTATTGCTGCTGTAATGGAATCTATCCACCTTGTCCGGAATAATATAGGGAGGGATGTAAACACCAGGCCCCTGGGTTGGATCCAGCCCGCGATGTGGTCGGATCCAGACCATGGAGCCGTCCTGGAAAATGTAAGGGGCCATTCCACGTCATTTTGTCCAGTCTACCCAGAACATAAAGGAAACATGCCAGCAGTTTGGAGAGTGGTGTCAAGCTGGCCATGCCCATCCGGTCAACCATGCCTAGTGAGTGGCATCAAGCTGGCCATGCCAACCCAATTGGCCATGGCCGCCCGGCCCCCTAAGGTCAACCACAACCCTGATGTAGCCCTCAATGAAATTGAGTTTGACACCCCTGATATAGGGTCTCCTGTTTGAGCATGGGGTTGGACTAGAAAACCTTCAAAGTCCCTTCCAACTCCATTGTTCTGCATTCTACTGCTGACTATCTTCATGTTAGGCTTTTGAGGTAGACCAGACAAAGAAAGCAAAGATATGAATGTTACTTCATATTCAATTTAAATATATTAAGTTTATTAAAGGGGTACAGTAACATAATTTTGCAAGTAATGGAATTGATGTCATAAATCCAGTGTGGTCACATGAAGTTTCACTTAACCATGTTTTTTTGTGACAAAGTCTGTCCAATAGTGTTTGTTAAGTAAGAACTACTGTGTACCACTCAATGTGCACCCAATCTTGGAATTGTCATACCTTGAACAATAGGATACTTTGAGGTGATCTTATTAATCCTTACCAAGATAGGGATTGGATGTAAACTTTCTAAAACAAAAAACTAATGGAGTCTCACATTAACATGGAAAACAGATATGGTATTGTTCATAGTATGACTTTGCCTCTCAAGCTATGAAGATGCAAGACGAAAATAAAGGATTATATAGTGAGAGTTTTAAAAGACAATAGTGGGCTTTCCTCAGAGTTCAGTGATAGTTAAATGTTCTGAGTACATTTGTTACCTAGCAACAAAGGGAGAGTGAGGCAAGTTTGCTATTTGGCCTATTTACAAAGAGGTTAACAGTATTTTTCTTTCGCTAAAATAGGGCTATCATATTTAGATATTTGCAAAATCATATTTGCAAAAATAAAGATGAATTCTAGGCCGCAGCAGATTTTCTATACATCATTTCCAAGTGGTTTTCTAAATGTTTGTAATCCAGATCTTTGCTAAGATAATGATTTGAGAACAATTTCAGTTGATATTCCATCAACTTGGTGTTGATTCAAGCAGCCACAATAGATTATTGATCCCCAAATTTCTTTCTTCATTACCCAAAACTACTTACCATAAAGTCCTTTTTATCCAATACATTTAAAGCACTTTAAGTCAATGTAAATATGGGGTGACTAAGTAATGGGTTTATGTGTGTAAAGAAAAACCACTTTTATCCAATTTTGTGTAATTTGCCTAGGTTTGAGAAGTATTGGCATAGATAAGATTCCCCCCCCCCCTGGTTTTTCAAGTCTTCCCACAGTAACTCACCATCGCTGTAATTAAGTCCACCAAACTAGTCGCTGGTCTTCATCTTTCCTTTCCTTCTACTTTTTCCAGCACAGGACAATTTAAGCCTGGTCACTTCTGCCTTGAAAGAGAACTCAAGGTTGATTTCCTTGATGATCCATTTGTTTGTTTTCTTTGCAGTCCAACATACTCTACGTTTTCTCCAACACCAAAGTTCAAAAGTATCAATACTCTTTCTATCCAACTTCTAAATAAACTGATGGGCCTCCAGTCTATTTCTACATCAGTAAAATTTGAAGAACTCTTGCTAGACCTAATGAGTTAATTCAGTCATTTTGGTTAATAGTAGTACTGGATTGAGCTACACTCTGTTTAACATATTAAGATTGTGGAGTATCTCTAGACTGTATGGTAATTGTAAGCTAAAATGTTTTCACACAGTTTTTATGGTGTACCAGCAACAAATATGATGTCAATCTCAGATTATAAATCCTATAATCATCAGCTAATATGGCTGTTACCATTTTTAATAACTTCATAAAATAGATCACATTAGTAGCACAAATCCATGGATATTTGTTCCTAAAAGTCCCAATATATACAGTCTCTTAATCCTTCATAATAATTACTATCATAAACCAATATTATTTGGTTATGGAAAGCTATTTAATTACTGAATAAATTATTTTCCATGTATCTTCCTTCTATTCCTTATTGCTGGTTCTGTCACTGAGAATTTAGGACAGGAGGTTTTTAATGTCAATCAGGCATTGCATGAAAAGATAGAGATTCAGGAGAGAGAAGTGAGGAAAGGTCCCTTCCTTAACCACAGATGCCACTTTTTCCTAATACTGCCTATCCCATTTTTGTTAATGATGGAGTCACAATTTACCTAATTTTGTTCCTTTCTTAAGTACAACTAGCAATCTTTTCCTGGGAATTCTCTCACCCAATCACCTTTTTCTTTTTAATTTACATTCATGCTGCTATATGCCTGGCAAATCCTCCTTACAGAAACCAGTAGGCTTAATTTTGGTGACCTTAATTCAGTTCAAACCAAACCCATTCCAAAGTGGGCCAATTCCTGTTTAAAAATATTAGACAAATTCATATAAAATGTAATCTTTTTTTTTTTTAGAATATCATCTTGTTATGGAACAGAAAGTCCAAAACACTGAAGAATCTACTGTACACCAGAATCACTGAGTCATAATGTATCGAAAGTCAAATGCTTGCTTTTGAGGTGACTGAATCTTGAGATTACCACTCTGTTTTTGTTTATCCAGAAGCCTGTAACTATGAAAAAACAATTTCAATGACACGTCAAAATTATTACATAAACTTACTCAGAGCAACAGTTCAGTGTTAAGAATCTTGTGTTTATATTTGTGTAAGTACTGTACAGTACATGTGTTTTTGCACACGTGCATCTATGTATTCTCATTTACAAAGTATAACAATAGAGTGAGTCAAACATTCCTGCAGTTTAATTGCCTGGTGATTCAATAACAGAATACAAATGATCAGAATTGCTATTCATCAATTGCAACAATATTGTTTCCAGCAGAATATGGCACAGTTTAATTTTTAACATTTAGCTTTGCTTTGGCCAATATATTTATATCCAACCTAGATGCCAGCAAAAATAAAAACAAAACTCTGATTCTCATATAAATCCAGGTCAGATTCTTATACAACTTTAATTACACCAGTCAGCTCTCACCCTCTTTCCTTTCTCTAGTTTTTATCTCATTTTTATGTTTTCTTTTGGCAATTAGGCTGTTACAATGTCTAACTTGGCAAATGGGGGAGATATTCCTTCATGCTGTAGCTCCAAGTTGTGCTGTCCTTTAGGAAAAGGTAGCAAAGATGGGCCTCCAGTTACACACAAACACACACCATTATGTACAAATATAGACACCAACACAAGTTGAACTCAAGTTCTTCTCCCCACCCTCCCCCCAAAGGAAGTAGAAAGGTAATATTTGGCTTTTTCATGGCTTATATATCAAAGGCTGGATAGATATTAAAATTCAGTTCCAGTCCATCTGGAAGAGCCCACAGCAAAGTCAAAAATTTCCCAGTTACTATTTTAAAGAGCAAATATCAATCCTAATTAAAGGACAAATGAAAAACAGTGTCTGTCTCGAAAATAAAACTCAGATTTCAAGAATTAGATAAAAGAAAGCAAGTTCATCCCTCCAATTAAAAATGATTTAAAACAACTTTATTATTTCCAGTGAAAATGTTTCATTATACAAACCTGCAAGATTATATTGTATTATCTGATATGTAGGTTAACAATTAGTTATTAAAAGTAAGTGATAGATTTATTTTCATTTAACGTTAACACCAGTGGAATCATGGTTCATGCACACAGTGGTAAAACACCTCTCTAATCCAGTAAATTGCAAATTGACAAATTTAATTCATTAGAAAGAAGAGAGTCACTGTGCCACATAACTGCAATGCAAAAAAGTGCTGAAGTTGCTCATGTGGAAATTCTCTATGCGGTTTAATATTGCTCAATTTTGTAGTCTTTCCACAAGAAATCTAGACAATTGCTTAAAACTACAAAGCCTGATTAAGAACTTCCATGGTGGGTCAATTTAAGTTAATACTGTATTACATTATTTCAACTTTTTGGCACAACAATAAAAATATTAACTAAAAGCTTTTAAACAAAATAAATTTAAAATGTACTTAATGGGTATATAATAATTCACTGTTGCAAAAGCAGAAATTTCCCTGGTAACAATTATCGTTAATTTCCTAAGATTCTAAAGCCTTTATAATATATTTTTCCATAAATTATAGTATTATCAATTTAATTAATTTAGCTACAATACTTACGCAGCCAAATAGCATAAGCCAGACACTTGACAAAGATCAACTAACTTGCAAAAATTCTGTCATTTGCTGAAGTACAAAACTCTTTCCAAAAAACTCTGGAATGAAAGAATCTCATAGAACAGTTCAGTATAGTATTGACATTAAATACTGAACAGAAACACTGAACATAAAAATGAAGAGAGGAGAGATGGAGTAGCTGGAATTAAAACCACAAGCATCTTTGCTTTGCAACATTTAATTACAGCTCTCATTTATATATATATCATGATGGATGGATACACAATGGTCTTATACATAAACATTAGTTGAAGTTTCACATCAGATTAAAAGATCTCCGAATGGGATTGTTGAATTCTTACATTTCATTATCTTTAGCAAGCTTAAATTTTGTAAAAAATGGGGGGGAAAAACATGCAGTGGGACATTACAATTCAAATGCCAGACCTGTTACAACATCAAAATGCAAATACAAAATAGAATTTGTGTTGCAATGCATTCTTCATTTGTCTGCCTGCAGTTGTCCATGGCATTGAGATTATAAAATGACACTGTTTGTCAACTCCTGGTAAATATTTTATAGTAAACTCGGTTCTTACAGCAACAGCTTTTACTTAGCTATTCATGCAAAGGAGAGTTACCACCGTTCAGGAATACAGAAAATATTTAGGAGAAATTCTGAGATAATTTTATGCCCCCTTCTCCAAAAAAGTATATCCAGCAAACATAAGATTGTTGGGAGGATGATATAAGAAAGCCAAGGGATGGTACAGAAATTATTTCAGTACATGATTTTTTTTATCTTTTTATTGCTAGTAAATCAGGGCTAGAAGTTCAATGTCAGATAAGATACCTCTGACGTTGCAAACTCCAAGTACATACTGCAAAACAGGAGGCAGAGATAGAGTGTGAAGAATCAGAGAGAATCTGGGAGATGGAAGCAAAGCCTTTAAAAATACATTTCTATTTTATTAAAATCATGTATCCTTCAATGTTGTTGAGGATACAATATATATTTAACTAGATTCCATAGTGGATTTTAATTTCTGATTTTTTTCCAGAATTAACTTTTTAAAAGCTGCAGACCTAATTCGGTCATACTGATACAATTACTATTCAGATATCATTCATAGTACACAGATACCATTTGGTCATTTTGAAACTTTCCTTCAAATCAAGAAATTAAAAGACTTTTTTTTTTTTTAAAAATGGCTTTTATTCATATCTTAATGAATGAAAGAACAAAACAGAGTTTCATTAGAATCATATTCAATGAAACCTGAATTCATTAGGAGTATATTCACTGAAACTTGAATTCAGTTGCAGCAAAGCAATATAAATAAATGTTCCCATAAATGAAGATTTAATTCATAAAATTTAGTTCTGAATTTTGTGAATATTTTCTTTCAAAGTAACAGGTAGCCTAGCATCAGAAATGGGGTAAGCATGACTTGTGATGAGAAAGGTAGGAGATACACAAAAACTTACTATATTTTTATTTTAGCCTTATATAATTTGAGTTTTTCTTTTATTTTTGGTGTTACCTATTGATGGTAGAGAGGAATTTAGCCATGCCAGATTTGATCCTTCCCAATTGAACAGACAGCTACTGAGCCATTTGCTTGTTAGAAAAAATGCAGGCTCAAGGATAGGTATGAAATATGGTTCCAAATGGCATTACAATCTGAAGTCTGGTTAGATATGTTCAGTTGGAGTAGCACCCTGAATCTCTTAAGCATGGTTTTAAGAAAGGTAGAAGTTACCGGGGAGGGGGGGGCACCTAGGACAGGTCTTCTTTTGTTATCAAAAAAGTAGGGGAACCTGTTGTACATATTTTTCTTTAGTAGATTTTTGTTGAAAATAAATATGGTTTCTGGATGACTTCCTTGCTAGACAAAATGGGTGGAGTTTATGGCTGGTAAATGAGAATTCAGGGTTTTGGGAATGGAGATGAATCATACTCTATTGCATAAAAAACTATTTGGACCTGAAAATTTTTTGGAACTCTCACATATTTTAAGACATGGAATATATAATGAAAAATGCACTAGAAGTATTAGAAATTGGAATTGAAATTGTTGGGGGGAAACACTAATCCCATAATGCTAGTGATAATACTTCAATATTTAGAAGCATGTTAAGATTTAAGATGAGACTGCAATGGAATATGGCAAAGTTCTGAGTGGCATCTTTGATATAAATTTAGCAAAAGGATTGATCTTTTTTTTTTTTTTGTAAAATAGAAAAATTAGAGATTTTCAACCTGATGATAAATATTTTGCTCTCATATAGAAAAGAAAAAATTTGCCAGTGCACATACTATAGTTGGCATAATCTAATATAGATATGAGTAAACAAATTATTTAACCACTGATGACAAGTGAGGTAATCTTTCCATGTATGCTAATGTCTATATGTCTGTCTATACAGACAGATACTTGAATGGCATGCACAGTGAAGACCCATTTGAAATCAGGCATATATTCTACACTGGGAAAAGAGCCCTCCTGGGCTTTTCAGAACATGCCCAATCTCACTCCTCATATTATGAGCCATTATAGCAAGATACCAGAATATGTGACTCTCTTGTTTAATTGCCTCTAAGAATGACTTTCTTTCAAGTCTTCTCAGAATGAACTACTGGGGAATTTGGCCACTTCTTAGATACCTTTCTATGAGGTATTCAAATTTTAATGCAGTTTTCAGAGTAGCTATCATTCTTATGACTCACTTTGATGTCCTCTGAAAATAACAAGGGTGTCTACTTGAGGAGGTCTCAGAGCAAAACATTTTGTTAACTAGCTGATCTAGCTGGAAATCGAGGAATTGGACCTAGCCTTTTTCCTATATTCTTTCTAAGGTAGAGAATTTATTCTGTCTGGTCTGCAGATTGATCCTAACTCATTTTGTTTGATAGAGGAAGATTGGTGGGTGTTCATTGTCTGGATATACTAAACAATTAGAGATAGATCAATACAATGTGGATGAACAAGATGTCTTTCTGGATAGGCCTACAAGATTAGAAGTTGAGACTGGATCCAGAAAGTTGATTTTTTTTCCTGAGGAAACAAGCAGTTTGATGGAATTCAGTTCTGATATGGAATGGTCAGATGGCAATGAGAATCAGACCAGTCTATGCTCAGCTTCAGTTTTTGCACTAGCTGCATCCCTGCCTATGAAATTAAGTTCTGGTCCCAATTTTATTACATTTACATTACTGGAACACAGGGTCTGCCCTTGAAATGTGTTAAAAAACACAAGTCCAGATGTGGTTAGGTTATCTATTATGTCATTTGAAATACTGCACTTCAAATTTCTTTTTAAGCCTAAATCAAGGAGATCCTATAAGATTAACAGTGAGCATTTGAAAATCTGCCTTTGGTTTAATATCTTTCTTTAGCATCTGAGGCATATGGTTGGGTTGATGAGTGTTCAGGCCATAGTCTAATCTATGTAATGATAGCTCAGTTCTCAGTAAACCTTCTCTTTATTGTCTTTCAGATAATATTGTTCCACAATCAATGCTGCTGTTTGGAATTAATATTTCCATAAACTCAATGTGCGAAGGAAAATCTGAAGCTATTTACTATTTTGCAATTTTTAATTTTTAATTCTTTTTGTTCTTTTATTTGTACTACTCAGTACAGTAGGATTGAGTGGATCCTACTGTATTTCTCACAATATACAAAATGATGCTTTAGAAAAAATAGCCATGATGTAGAGCAGTCTGAACTTTATATTATTCCGATAAAAAGTTTTTATTGGTCAAAAAATATACATATATATCATATAAAATATGGTGAATTTTAGATTTCC
>JAOYMU010000098.1:78155979-78166207 GCA_025802295.1 Psammodynastes pulverulentus
AGGAAGATGCACGATATCCTTTTAGTATCCGTTTATACCAAAAAAAAAAAAAAAAGCAATTGAGGGAATAATGTCATGAGATGAAACTGGTTTAACCAAAGGGATGGCTGCTGCAACTCTTCAGAGCTATTTAGGAATAAGTGAAGGGAAAGAGGGGACTCCACCACTACTAAAGCCGTGCCTCTTCCTCTCTGCCATCTGAAGGAAAAATAGATTACGAAATCTGCAGGCGAATAAGCCTGATTGCTGAGAACAGGATCCATAGTTGGTGATAAATTGAAGCCTGCTTGCACTGTGTGGTGCTGAAAGGCCTAGTAGTTGGTAATACGGCTGTGACAATAGACGGTCTGTGTCTGAAATAGAAAGGAAAGAGCATTAGCTGAAATGATTGGCAGCTGTGCTAGCCAATGCAGTAAAACAAGGGCAGGAGTTGAGTGTATGTGTAGAAAGACAGCTGGCCTCCGGAGACTGCAAACCCTACATATAGGTATAAATTGGAGAATTGAAATGCAAATGTTTGAGGCTAGGCTAGGGTATAAAAATAAGACTGTTTCCTGTTTTTTTAGTAGAGAGAATTTCCAGTAAAGGCTAATATGTTGGTGAGAAACCTGAACTTTCTTATGGTTGGGAATAAAGGAAAAGCCTACTTGGGCAACAAAAATGGTAAATTGCACTTTTGGAAGCCATGTTTTATGTGATATTTCCATATGCAGTGTTATTTTCATATTGGCCATTTTGAATACGTAAGCATTTAACCTGTAAATGTTTGCTAATAAACTTTTGTGTTAACTTATCAGTAACTTACCTGTTGTCTGTTGCAACAGTGTAATTATTAATCTTACATGGTATGTGGCAAGAGAGTTGATAACATTTTCCAAAATATTGTAAATGTTAATATCTGAATCATTTCAGGATTTTTCAATATCTTAATAAACTAGATAATGATATGATTATGCTCTTTAACCCTTTGTGTTCATGTGATTATGTTAAACATATTCCAATGAAGAACATGTGAACTGTGTTCTAAATAGTTATAAATTTTGGCATTAGTAAATTATATTATCAGGATAACAGACTTAAAATTCAAGAGGATTAATGTTTTGTGTGAAAGGTTTGAAATATTGATTGGTGATTGTATTGTATTTTGCATTTGTTTTTATCCTAGAGCAGGTGTCATAATTGGGGATATATCAACATTTTCACTAGGGTAATTTTACAGAATTACCTCTCCGCCTTGTTTTCTCCCTACTGATTTGAGTGGACTCTGGAGTGTGATGCTAGGAATGAAGCCTTCTCTGGAGATTTATTCATATTATTCTTGAAATCATTCACATGTGGATTAAAGCTTTATTCCTTTTCCCCCTGAATCTCTTGGATCAGTTCATTTTTATAAAGGTGACTGATACGTATCACGTTCTTGAACTTTTGAACACACTAATGTTCAGTCTGTTAAATGTATCTGAATCATCGAGAAAGAAGGACATATTAAAATAAATACATGGACAGATAATTCTTTTTAGTATTTTATGTCTTCATTTTTTTCTCTTTTGATTCCTTAGTGGTTCTACATAATGATAAACTTTGACAGTTCTCATTGTAAAAGAAAAACTAAACTCAGTGACACTAATTTTTCTTTGGTGGAAAAGTTAAATCAGGGCTATAAAGAATGTTTCTGAATGAAATACATTTGTATATATTAAATTGTGTTCACTGAATGTGAAATATACTTTAAACCCATAGCCATATGTTGAGATTTAGTTTTCCGAATGCAGGATCCTCTGTGAGGATTTGGGGGGGATCATATTCCAATTACTATGTGTCCAATACAAGTTATGTGATTTCGTACATTTTAATTTTTGTTTTTTAGATGCTGATGGGATGTACATTTGTTCATGAAATCTATAAGCTTATGTGTAAAATATTATTTTAGCGGAGATGAGTATGAGGCATGAACTCCAGTTGTAATACTTGAACTAAATGGCAGAACAATAGGATGATTTGAAGTTCAATTTTATAAAGTTACTGGCCTTCAAACTATAAGACTCTTATTTTCTTATGGTAATGATAGACATATAGAACTTTCGGTCTGTTCTTTGTCAATAAAAATTAGTCTAGTGAATCATCCCACAGGATAGGAAGGAACAATACCTTATGATTTACACTTGTATTCTGAGTACCCGGAAGAGGCTTTCATTGATGGTGATGTGTTGAAGTGATCACACTTCTTTTACAGGTCTTTTTCTTGCTATTTACAATATATTTACCGAAAGAGCCTTTTTTCTTCATGAAGCATAGAAACCAGGCCTTCCTTTGGTCCATCCTCCATTATGGACCATTTTGTTCTTTCCTTAATCTATGATTTTAAGTACTATCTTACTCATGCATCATAAATTACAAAGCAAGATGGAAGGAAGGGCACATCTTTCCCTTTATCACAGACTGATTTAAAAAGTGAAGTTTGTTCATGCAAGACCCGCAATTGCTGTATTTATAATGCGTACAAAAATTCACTATCTGTGTGTTTAACATAGCACTACCTCATGCTGGTAGCAGAGGAAAGGCATAATCCTTTATACAGTAAGCTTTGCTACCGACTCCTTGGTCTTAACATTAGACAAATAAAAAGGACTTTTGCACCGTCTATGCCCAAAATGGAAACACAGCAGATTGGTAGATGAGGATGGATGAAATCCTTCATACTATTGCCTGAACTCTTCTATTTTCTGTGATGAATGAGATTTCTGTCTTCAAATAGAAACTGAACGAACCGTCAGGGCCAAAGCATTCCAGCCCTCTTTTAGTAATCTCACTCACCTAGATGAAACATTTATTGCAGCCAGGAGTGAGTCATTTGTTGCATTAATCCATAGTTTACACATTAATAGTGATGTGATTCACGTATAACACAGATCTAACAGCTAGCCACACAATTTCTTAGTGCAATAAGAGATATTAGCTTGTATTGTGAGAGCATTCTGCTTAAAATACTCTAGACAATCTGGTTACTTCAGACTGAAGTATGATACTAAGCAAATATTACAAAACATACAGTAATTAGTGGAGCAGTGAGGTAATTTTAAACTAGATTAATTTACAATGAATTTAAAAAATAAATTTAATCTTGATTGGCTAAACAACTAGCACCCTTCAGTGTAAATTAGGTTAAAGTGTGGAAATATTTGGAAGTCAGTACAGGTAGTCCTCCACTTACGCCTACAATTGAGCCCAAGATTTATGTTACTAAGCAAATTTCTGTTAAGTGAATTTTGCCCATTTTATGACTTTTTTTACCACAGTTGTTAAGTGAATCTACAGTTCTTATGTTAGTAACATGGTTGTTAAGTGAATCTGGCTTCCCCATTAGCTTTGCTTCTCAAAAGGTCACAAATGGGGATCAAATGATCCGGAGGCACTGCGACTGTCATAAATATGAGCCGGTTGCCAAGTGCCTGAATTTTAATCATGTGACCATGGGGATACTGCAAATGGTCATAAGTGTGAAAACCGGTCATAAGTCACTGTTTTCAGTGCTGTTGTAACTTTGAACAATCATTAAATGAATTGTTGTAAGTTGAGGACTACTTATATATTAAAACTTGTGAATTTCTATTCTTAAAGCATTTACGATTCAAAATGACTATTCAGGGGAAAAGCATTAATAATTCCCCAAAATGTCTGTATTAAATTTGACAATTTAGTCTTGTGAGCTAAACATATTGCCTGAAAAGGCTGAAAATAGATTAATGCTTAGGTTTTTTTTTTTAAAGGCAAACATTTTGATAAGTTTAAACAATCATTGTTGAACTAGTATTTTTTATGAGAACACTTCTCATTACAAGCTTGCTGGACAACTTGGACTTTGAATTCAAAAGTGGAATTCTCAGTCAGTTTTTCCTCATACACTTGCATATGAATATGATATGATAGGATCATATATTCATATCATAGAATATGATATAGGATATGAAATTAATCATTTGAATCCCTATTTTTTCAATGGATGCTTTCCCTGTGTCAGATGGCAAGAGTGCAAATGAAAAAAATGATATGTATTCACTTATCTGCTTTGGGAGCTGGATTTAAAATTGGGCCTAGCTTGACACATGCAGAGCAAGAATTATTTTCCCACATAAACAGATATAGCAGAGTTTGTGTAAAGTTTAGGGAATCGCTTATGCCAAGACCAATAGAAAACAGCTTGCATTTTTATTTAGATGTCTTGCCGAATCTGCAGTAATATAAAACTACAAATAAGTAAAACATTTTTCTTTAGCAAAATGAATCATGGCTTGATATAATTAACATTTGAGAAACAAGATTTTCCCACTGTCAATGAAAGTAAAAGTAATGGATAGCATAGAACTCTTATTTTAATATTGCAATCCTTGGTAGTAGTCTGCAAACAATAGATTACTGGAATTGCAACTTTTTATGCAATATAAAGTGTTCTTTTATATTGTGGTGGTCAGTTGTTAAAATTGTTGCATGACATGAAGCTTGCTGAACCTCAGAACTCTAATACAGTAGCTATTATGTTTTACTGTATTTCCACAAATTGCAAAAAAATGTGCAGCACTGGTGTTCGCTGCAGGAGTTTGCTGGCAAATTAATTGAGAAGTCAATAACTCATCCTTGCTTTTCTGTGTATAGGCACCATTAATAAATTGTATGATTAGGATATTATATAATGTGTGTAACAAGGTTTCAGAATCAAAGGTATAATAAATCATATTTGATAACATAGAATTTGAATGGGGAAAATATTCTGTTCTTTGTGTAAGAGAGAAATTGTATGGTACAATATGAAGTTTCTTAATTACTCTGAAAAGAATGTCAATTGTTACATGAGTCTTAAGCTAAATATTAACTTCACTTACCCAATTTTGTTTTTGTAATAGGTGCACAAACACAAATGCCCATGTGGACAATCTCCTGTCCAGCATCTGCTTACCTACAATACTATTTGTCTCTCTTAATTGCTTGAAGCACAGTCTACTTATAACATAATTAGGTCTGGAAAGAAGCTTAACTGAGGCTGTATTTTGCTAGAAAACTAAATTCATTTATGCTGTACACTGAAAATAGCTTTCTTGTTTATTACCACATCTGTTTACTCGAATATCAGTTCCTCATTTTTCTATCATTTACTTCTACTACTTATGATTGGAAATGATTATATGCTTTTATATGTGTTTATAGTTATGCTGTTTCCTACTAAGATTTAGGGGCTTCAATATAATATTTTCTGCTTTTTGAAAGAATCTTTGAGTGTTACATGATCTCTACCATGGGGTCATTTTTATGTAGATTCACTGAAGCTAGTGAAAGACAGCTTGACTTGTTGGATGTCATGTCTTCTTAACATATGACTGATCTATTTCCATTATCTGTTTTCATTATGTCCAAGATTGCCATTACTTTATACTTTTCTGGATTTCTTCATTTCAGCTAATTACTGGAAATATAATGTCAAAGACTCAATGTAAACCACAATAGTAAAAAACCTTTAGTGTTTTACCATCTTAAACTATAATAGACCAGGTCTTGCAGACATTACTGATATTGCTATTCACCATTGTATCAAAAGGTATTGTTATCTATAAAACAATGTAAGATTCCTATTTTTTAAAAAAGTAATATTGTAGTTTGTCCAAGAATGCTTGCATTTTGGCGACGTTTTCTTCTTAAAGACCATACTTATACTTTTCTATAAGATTAATTTATTTCAGTCAATGATCAATCCAAATTTTAAAAAATGGTAGAGAGAAAGGGTGCAATAAAACCAAGGGCACAAATATGTTATGAGTAAATAAGTGATACAATAGTGCATATTATTCAACTAAAATTCTTGAATAAAAATTGTATCTCAATCTAAAAGGGGAAGTAAATACTCAATTTATAAAATAATTTGACCAAAAGGCATAAATCATCCTGTTAAAATTTAAAAATTGAATAAAAGTCACAGCATCTATGAGAATTATAAGATACACATATAAAAGTAATTAGCTGTTTAAGCACATGCAGGGCTATAACACAAAATTTAGTTACAAGTCCATTTTGGTTGGTATTTTCATATCTCTATATTTTTTTCAGTTCTTTGTTTAATCTACATCATTAACATTTTTATTGAATTATAAAGTAATGTAAAATACAAAATACAAAGTAAATAGGAAAGCAGTGGGGAGGGAAAGGGGAAGGAGAAGTGAGGAATGATAAGAAAAGGAAGGCAGGAAGGAAGGAAGGAAGGAAGGAAAGGAAAGAAAGAAAGAAAGAGAAAGAAAGAAAGGAAAGAAAGAGAGAGAAAGAAAGAAAGAAAGAAAGAAAGAAAGAAAGAAAGAAAGAAAGAAAGAAAGAAAAAGCATTGACTTCTGACTCTCTCTGTTATAGTAACATAAGGCATTAACATCAAATCATAACTTTTTTTGCTTTTCCTTGATAATATAAACAAGCCATTTCTATAAAGATCTATCAATCTAATCGGTAAATCCCAAAGTCAAAGTTTCACTCTTCTCCACAAATCTTAAAGTTACTAAATTTAGAGATCCCTGCGTGGATCATACTACAGAGTTTTAATATTCCATGTCTCTATGCAGCAAAATTCTCCTGATTATTATTATTTTTTGGTTACTAGTTCTCATTCCATTTGATGAAAAAGAATTTGCTTTTCAAATGCTTTCAAAGGGTATGAAAATTTGAGACATTCTCATGGGTCGAATGTGATGTTTTTGTACTTATTTCAATGCAGGGTGAACAAAGAATATGTGAACATCCTGTTTTCCTTTGTACAGAAGTCTCTGAATCCGCCATGACTTCCCATATCCCAAAACTCTCCCAAGAGAAATTCAAAAGAACATTGCAGGTACTTAGAGAATAAGGTAGAAAAACAAATACCTGTTTTGCAGGGGGGGAAAAAAGCTTGGAAAAATGGCAAGGCATGCTTCTGAATAATATTAGTATTTTTAAAAAATGATATGCATTATCGTTTGCATTATGTTTGTCTTAAAGCAGCATTGACCTATAGCAGTGATGGCTAACCTTTTCGGCACTGAGTACCCAAAGCCCGCTCATGCACGCATCCCCAAAATGCAATACGTGCAGATCCCCCGTGAATGCACGAACATCCCCGTGCAAGCGCCTTGCTCCATGCACATGTGTGTATCCCCACAAGTTCCTGTGCATGCGCCCTGCCCCCTACACATGTGCACGCATCCCTTGTGCATGCAACCCCTGTGCATGCATCCTCCCACGCATGTGTGGCAGAGACCAGAAGATCAGTTGGACAGTGGGAGGTGCACGGTGCATGCACAGCAGAGCTGAGCTGGGGTGACAGCTTGTGTGCCCACAGAGAGGACTCTGCGTGCCACCTCTGACACACATGCCATAGGTTTGCCATCACGAACCTATAGCAAAATAGTTAATGAAGTTACATTTTCAGCAAGTAATGTGTTCTCTATGACATGCCCTAAATTTATTCAAGATCATATACATATTAGGTATGGTGCTCTTCAAGATCTGTTCAGTTTTTTTAATCTCCCCCTTGCCTGATCCCTGAGCCAAGTTCCATTTTTTAAAAATATGATTTTATTAAATTTCAAAAGCAAGAATAAAAAAAAACCAGCAAGAAAAAATAAAGAGGAGAAGAAAGCGAGAATCCAAGCTAGGTTTCACAAAGCCTCTTTGGTAGTAAATAAACCATCAAGCAAGCAAGCAAGCAAATAAATATTAAACCCTCTAGAATAAAACTCGACTTATTTTCTCTATCGTTGCCAACCCTTTGTTCCTCCCTTTTGGCAGAATACATGGTGAAAGATGACAGTGCAAGTTCCCCTTTCAAAAAGAGTTGAAAGTAATCCCAGAAGCAGGAGACAGAAAAATTGACTCTGTGCATAGATGGTGAGATAATGGTTGTTTTTAGTTTAATTTTTGGAATGGCAGCTAAAATAGCTGTGGAATGTTTATCTGCCAGCCAGGCTTTTAAGGACAGATGCTCGAGGCACAATGTCAGTTGTATATTCTGTTCAGGCATTATTTTCATAAGTTCAAAACATGTGGCTTGTAAATGGTCATTCTGGTTACTCCTTTGCTCAGTTTAGGGATAATAGCACTAGCACTTAGACTTATATACTGCTTCATAATGCTTTATAGCAGGGGTGTCAAACTCATTTTCACCGAGGGCCATATCAGGATAATAGTTGCTCTCAAAGGGCCACATGTAACTGTAAGGCAGTATAAATGTAACCAAATGTCCTAAAGACAATCAGAACTTTGCAGCTCTTGCGGGCCACATAAAATGACATGGGGGGCCACATTTGGCCCACGGGCCTTGAGTTTGACACCTGTGCTTTAGCCCTCTCCAGGTGTGGGATCTTCCTGGGTCTGCCCGGATCGGGCGAACCGGTAGCTACCCGAAGGCTCCGTTCTGCGGAGAGGAACAGGAAGCAAACAATCTATGTTGGGCCCTCCCACC
The DNA here is from genome assembly GCA_025802295.1 of Psammodynastes pulverulentus. Lineage (NCBI taxonomy): Eukaryota > Metazoa > Chordata > Lepidosauria > Squamata > Psammodynastidae > Psammodynastes > Psammodynastes pulverulentus. The sequence continues at coordinate 78,164,447 of JAOYMU010000098.1, forward strand.
CGCCCTGATTCTTACCTCGTCTTTATCATGTTGGCTCCAGTGCTTCCTTGCTAAGGAGTCCGACAACAGAATGGGGTGGAAATGACTTACAGAGCTCATGGCCGAACGCCGCTCCTGGAGCCTGCGACACTTGATCGAACTAGACCCTGATCGAACCAGCAACGCTTGTAGCCATCTCTGTGCAGAATCTGTTGTGCATGGGCGGCATAACAACATGAATGGCGAGGCGGGAGGACGTTTATGTGGGTGTTCCGAGGAGCCTCCAATATGGGAGGGGGATGTGCAAGTGTTCAGCAGGTGTGTGTGTGGGGATGAGTTCTGAACTTAGGTGGGGATTAGGTGCAGGGTGGAACTGCAAACGTAATTATAGGCACCGGCATTGGATGGGGGGTGGCAATCCTGAAAGTACTCGAAGGGACTCAGAGAAGGCTGATAATGATTCCTGGTAATTAGTAATGGGTTAAGTGGCTCATTATCCTAATGGACATAAAATGCTAAGGAAGTGGCTGTTCCTTAGCGCTGGCTTTGACTGGGTTTTCCGGCTTGATCACAGTCTGGATGAGATAAGGCCCTTGGAAGGAGATCGAAGTGTGGTTAGTGTTCTTTCTTGCGTATTGCCAAATCATTGGCCAGAAGTGGTTCTAACATATTAGCTCAAACTGATTGTTGCTGCAAGCCCCAGCTGGGGGCTGGAAAGCGGCGTGCTTGTGTTTTTCCAGTGTGCATGTGTGATCTCGAACCGGTAGGTGCGCTGGTAAGATTTCACCCCTGGCCCTCTCTAAGTGGTTTACAGAGTCAGCATATTGCCCCCAACCAGGGCTTTTTTTCGCCGATGAAAGGTGCAGGAACGCACCCCCCGTCGTCGCGCTAAATATCCCGGAAGTGATAGCGCACGATTGGTGGAGACGGAACACGTGACACGGACTTCAAAAAGGTCCCAGAATGCCGTTCCGCCGAGTTCCGGCAGAAAAAAAGCCCTGATTATATTTATTTTCTCCTCCTTATCATCACTTTTTATTTGTTGATTTGTCTGTATGTTTTCTTCTAGTCCTGTAATTGGTTCCACTTCTTCCTGGGCATCTTGCTCGCTCCTTTCTAACTCTTCCTCTATACTGTGCATTTTATTCATGATCTCCATCCTTCTTGCGAACATGTCCTTAATGTCTTTAAACATAAATGCCATTTCTTCCCAAATTCAGCTCTTTTCTTACTGGTGGGACATTCTTTAATTTTATTTTATTCCCTCTTTTTTTGTCTGATAATCCCAAAAAACTCAAATGTTTAAACCCAAGTCACTTCTTGTAAGATTCAATGTTCTTATATCTTTATATCTCCAAATTAATTGACCTATTTCTCTGGATAGTTTCAAAAAATTTCCAAAGCCTTAAATTCAATCTTGTATTAAAACTTTCAAAATCACTTTAATAATATTTCTGGATTTTGGGGAATATTTTCTGCCTTCTTTCTGTAAATGTGTGGCGCTCTTAAATCCAATTCCAGATTTAACCAGTTCTCTAATTTTGAAAATAACAATAAAAAATAACAGTATAATGAGGGACTCGACTTCCGGTTTCCAGCGGCAACGGACGTCTGCGGGACTTTCTCTTTGCCCCCAGCGCCCGAATTCAACCGCCGCTGAGGCCCCCAGGGGCCAGGTGCCCTGGAAAGGGCACCTGCCATTTATGGACGGCTCATCAGGGGTCCCCAGCCGAATTCCAGGGCTGGTGGACCGATGCTGACGCGTCCCAGGCTCGGCGGGGT
>JAOYMU010000098.1:78193600-78207162 GCA_025802295.1 Psammodynastes pulverulentus
CCACACCCACAGAACTGATAGTAAAAAAAATTGTATCCCACCACTGGGTGTAGGCCTGCCTATTGGGGGTGGGGGTGAGGTGGGAGGGAGGAGGTAGAGCAGGTTGCAGCTAACCGATAGTTAGTGATAGAGGAGAACATGCATAACTCAACATTGAACTGTGGGGTCCTTGGTGTTCTCTCTTGGTGGTGCACTGGTGATGGTACTTAGTTTGACAAGCAAACATTTGTAAGAAAACTACCAAGCTCATAGAACACTAAGGACTCCATTAATAGGTTCTTGCCTGCCCCTGGCTTCATACATAAGGTAAAAATAGAAAATAATGGAAATAGAATGCCATTTATTTATTTATTTGTTTATTTTAGTATTCCATGGATAGCTGAATGCAATCTGAATGAAACCTAGGCTGATTCATTTGGTTTTGATAAACTGATGCCAACGGGAGAACAGTTGTTCCAATTGTCTTAGCAGCCCAGCCCCATATGGGTACTTATCCAGGGAGGCAACTCTTCCTTCAGGAGTTCCTGGCAGGGCATATGCCCTTTGCTCAATCAATACTTACACTCACATCTTATAGAACATCCCATGCCTCATAAAACAAGGAATGTCTATTTTTTTTAATGAAATGCAATATAGCAATAGCCAGAGGTGGGCTTCAAAAATTTTACCAAGGGGTTCATTGCCCTTGCTAAAATCATTGGGTGGGTGTGGCCATGGTGGGTATGGCCTAGTTGGTCTCCTGCACCATGGTGGGGGTGGCATTTTCACCTCCCCCGGGCTCTGGAGGCTTTCCTCAAGCCTCCAGGAGGACAAAAATGGCTTCCCCGAGCTCTGAGTGCTCTCTGGAAGCTGAAAATGGGCCCATTTTCAGACTTCCAGAGCCTCCAGGAGACTCATTTTTGGCCCTCCCCGAGCCTCCACACATGCCCTGCACTTTACTTGCATCCAAAATGGGCCGTGTGGAGACTCCTGGGAGGGGAGGGGTGGAGTGGGCAGGGCCAGCTAGGAGTGGGATTTGGGAGCTCGCCAAGTCTAACAGAATCTTAGCTAGGGGATCGCTCAAGCCCCTGCGAGCCCCCAGCAGCCCACCTCTGGCAATAGCACTTAAACTTATATACCCCCCCCAAGGTGCTTTACAGCCCTCTCTTGTCAGTTTGCAATGTCAGCATACTGCCCCCCCCCCAACAATCTGGCTCCTCATTTTACTGCCCTTGGAAAGATGGAAGGTTGAGTCAACCTTTCACCTCGTCAGAATCAAACTCCAAATTATGGTCAGGTCTTGCCTGCAATACTGCATTCTAAGCACTGCGCCATCAAGGGTAAATAGAACGTTAGAATATATGTAACATGCAAACTTTAATGAGAAAATTCACATCCTAATATTATTATGTTTTTTTTAGATTGCAGGTCAAATAACTGAAGGAGAAACTCATTGGCTGTAACACATCTCAATGAACGAAAGCAGAAGAACTGTTGGGCTTATCAAAGGTTGATTAATTAATTCCACTTGAAACTGTTCAGATCCTACCTCTCATTGACTTCCGTGCAATTGGATTTGAGGCACTTCTTGCTTTTGCTCTTCTGATGTATTCCGGAAGCCAAAATGCATAACAAGCTACATTTTCAAATTGTAGAAAGAAGATACATTTCTTTGAAAGAAGATGCATTTTTTTTTAGAAGTTTTGAAATGTGAATTTTTCTGCAGAGTTAGTTATAAAGACAGAGAGTCAGCTTGGTGTCATGGTTAAAGTACCAGGCTAGAAACCAAGAGACTGGGAGTTCTAGTACTGCCTTAGCCACAAAGCTCACTGGGTGATTTTCTACCAGTCCTTCAGCTTCAACCCCAGGAAGGAAGCAAACCATTTCTGAAAATTCTTGCCAAGAGAACTGTAGGACTTGACTTGCCAGGAATCAAAAACTAACACACACACACACACTCATTTATACAGATACACATACGCATACATACAGATACACACAGACACATATAAAAATATGTACAATGACAATAACCTTAATGAGAAATTGATATTCATTGGAAATTGACTCTCCTGCAAGTGTCACTTTAGTATTTCTTTCTACATCTTTTAAGTAAGGAATTGTTAGTTTTAGTACTGTTAAAATGCAAAATTGCTCAGTTGAGATAGTTGGCCATGCTATGTTAAAAAATGATGCTATAAAATTAGCAGATTTTCTGTTGACTATTCAACTGTCTGAAAAACATTTCTAATTTGCTCTATTAGAGTAGATTTTTTTTACTGTGAGATTTCAGTGATGAACTGTTTGGAAATTTGGCCTTAGCATCCAAGCACGTATGCTTAATCTCCAGTTGTGGTTACACCGCAACCTGGCTTAAAGGTGAATTCTTCAATCATATAACATGACATACTGGTATACACATACACAGACACAGACACACAGACACACACACACACACACACACGTATGTGTATGTATATATATATATATATATATATGTGTGTGTGTTTGTGTGTGTGTGTGTGTGTTTTGTGTGACTCATACATTTCTTTTGTATGTATAAGTTTCCCTTCTAACCTTCCTGAAGTGTTAATGGAACAAAAAATGTTGCTTTAGGTAGCATTCATGGACATAGTTCTGTTGATGGAAGAGCACTTCTCAACCCATCAGCAGAAATACAGGATTTGATGTGCAACCAATGCACAGCTTTAACCCTCCTCCCCCAAAAAGGGCATGACTGTGAAATTGTGTAAAATCTCAGGTAGTGAAAATGCTCCAAGTGAAACAAGAGTAGGGGAGTTGAGATTGTAAATTACTTTGGTGTCAGTTGAAAGTTTGTTTTTTTTATCTTCTGAAATTTGGCAAAGAGAAAACCAGCTGTTTATGGTGAACTGTCAGACAATTCAAAGAAAATAAGATAAGAATGCCAAAATATTGCTGTGAGTGACAGAGCTCTGCAAGATGGCTGTTTCTAGGTAATTAATTGTCGTGGGTGGTATTTAAAAAGCAACATTGTGAGGATAAAAATATCAGAAAAATACAGAGGACGTAAAAAGCAAAACTTGGAAGCTTTATCTTCAGGAAAGTTTATCTGCATGCAAGACCCAAATCTCTGAAATATGCTACAATGGTTCCTAGTTAGGAGGGTCTTCACTGATAAACAAGTTGCATAAAGAGCCTTAGTAGTTAAAATCAGTATGCTTGTTTCCTTATCATGGAGAACTATGAAATTGTGATCTCACAATGGGAGTTAAAAGGGTACAAGTACTATATGTCAGCCTTGGAAGCCATATTTTACTTGAGAGCTTCGAGGCTGCCACATTTGGTGCCTGGGAAATTGGGAGGGGGGATTAATAGTGAGCTAGAAGATTAGCCATGACAACATTTTTTCTCAGACAGTCAAGGACAAGTTACTCTGCACATGGAGAGGAGTGACTGAAGGAATGTCTCCAGTTGGGACAATTATTTGATTGGGCCATGTGATGGACTGATGGGTGCAGTGGATGGAACTTTGAATTCTCTTTTGGGAAGGGAAAACTCGGAACTCTCAGATTTGGGTTTTCCCCAGATGTGCCAATGTGACAACTCTAATAAAATGGAACTTTGAGAAATCATTTGTCTTGGAGTTTCTTGGTTAGGAGGTTGTTAGTTGGAACACTGACACTGTACTTATTAGAACAAGGGTTATGAGAGACCACCCCCTCAGCCCTCTCCCAAGTAAATAGCATGTACATTCTTGCCTATCTCAACCGCTCTTTCACCATTTCATTCATTTCTTGTTTCCCATTTATTTATCTGTATCTCCTGTCAATTAACTGGTTTAAATATGCATGTAATCTCTTCTTGGACACTTTGTGGTGTTCAGGTGAAGTATACTGCCGATTGTGATTTGATAATGTGTACTGCCCAGACAATTAAAGAGTCCCACCTTCCAAGAACTACGTCGTATGGGTCGTCACAGGACAACCCGTCATGACTAACTTGCTGTGGGACAAGTGTTATACTAATATCTAAGAAATGGTGAAATAGAATCATTAAAAAAAAGGATGCCAAAGGGATAAAATGAAATGTGAATGACAAAATTAAAATAATTATTTTAAATCATTCAATTGAATTGTTGAATTGTCCTATGGAGAGTTGGCTATGGCAAGTTGTCCTACAGTGAGTTGGCTGTGGTGAGTTGTCCCATTCCTCATTGTGTCTGGCCTGAGTGGCAGGTTTTCTTTGCAGTGCCACACTTACCCTTGAGCACAGTTTTCCTGAAGGATGTACAATACCCTTGAGTTTCATAAGATAATGAAAATATTTTTCTTCTATTATTTTCTTCTGTTTGATTCTGGCTGATTAAGTGTTTGCGTTGCTTTGCTTTGCTTTGCTTTGCTTTGCTTTGCTTTGCTTTGCTTTGCCTTGCCTTGCCTTGCCTTGCCTTGCCTTGCCTTGCCTTGCCTTGCCTTGCTTTGCTTTGCTTTGCTTTGCCTTGCCTTGCCTTGACTTGCCTTGCCTTGCCTTGACTTGACTTGACTTGACTTGCCTTGGCCCCCCCACCACATCTTGTTTGTATTCTCTGATCTTGTTTTAATTTTAATTTCTTGTTTTCCACTATACCACCCAGAGACTTACAATAGGTGAGATTAATAAATGTTCTAAATAAATAAATACATAAGAACAGCGTAACATCCAAAATATTCTACAGATATACAGATTGATTGAGAGTGGATGACCTCTGCCTACTCCAACAAAAGAGATGCAGTGCTGCTAGGGCTACTGTATTTATTTTACACCTAGGAGGAAAAAAAAACTTCTGTTCTGACTCATGTCTCCATCTGATAGATCTACATGAGGAATGGACTACTTGTGGTCTGTACCTGTGATTATGCCCTGTCATCTGTTCATTTTTGTTTACTTTTTTTCAGAGGGTGGTAGAACTCAAGAGATGAATGGAACCATACAGAACAGGAGTGTCAAACTCATTTTCACTGAGGGCCACATCAGCGTAATGGTTGCCCTCAAAAGGGCCACATGTAACTGTAAGACAGTATAAATGTAACCAAATGTCCTGAAAAGACAATCGGAACTTTGCAGCTCTCGCGGGCCACATAAAATGCCGTGGCATTTGGCCCCCGGGCCTTGAGTTTGACACCCGTGTTGTACAGACTTCAGTGAAGAGAGCACATCTGCCCAACTCCTATTAGATAGATCCTTCAGTGTTAGGAATCAGTCTGAGTCTTCAGATTCAGAAGCTGAAGAGCTCAGCCACTGACCCTGAGGCTACACTGCAGACAGGAATTACCTGAAGAGATTGCTAAGAAGACACAGTGCAGCTGAGTCAGCTGATCCAGAACCTGAGTTAGACAAACTCCTAAACCCAGCAATGAATCCCAAATTGCGAAGAGAAGACCAAATGGAGTCACACTACACTGAAAAAAAGAAGCATGACTCAGCAAATTAATCAAGATGATAGTAAGGGCTATACAAAGGAAACTTGACAATCCTCCCCCCGATCAATCTTCATGCATCTTATTTTTTTTATTTAGCATATGGCAAATACATAGACTTATAGTGGTTCAAATGTTAATGTACAGCCATTCAAGGACAGGGTGGTCTAGGTTGAAAAAATCAGACTGGGCCGGTGCAAACTCTTGATGGACATTCAGACACAATGTGATGGATATTTTGTTGAGCACCATAGTCATACTGAGGGGCAGAGATAAGACCCCACTTAAACAATGATGCATGCATGTGATCATATATCAATGCTTCTTTGGATTGCCTGGATGAATTTTAAAACTTGATCATTCTAGGACCACTTCTGAATTGGCCATTTTCTCCCCTCTCTGGAGTACAATTAGTTGTCGTGTTTTCATTCCCTAAGCAGAAAGTCTGCTGTTTGCAATGTGTTTATGCCACTACAGTTAAGGATTTATGACTATAATAAAGACCTTGAGTTTGTATCAAAACTGGCTATATATGTGCAGTTGGCAGCACATGGCAGATTGAAAGTAACTCCTTTAATTGCAGTTGTTGACAATTGAAAACACAGCTTTTCATCTGATCATACAAGCTGTACAATATAGAATGTACCAGCACCATTTCAAAAATGCCTAGCAGTAGTGCCTAAAAATGCTTTAGCCTTTTTAGCCCAGTGCAATTTGTATACGAGTTTTTGCCTTGAAAACCAACCATACACCATTTTCAAGCTGACTCTGTTTTTACTATCTAGCTCAGTAACAAAATGGATTACCCCTCCATAGCTTCATTGTTTAATTATAGTGAGATTATCAACCATTTCAAGTTGACATTGCCACTGAGCTGTAATAGGGAAGCTGGTCAGTCATTATGCAAATGATTGTGGCCTCCTCTCACAAGAATTGAAGTGGAATGAGACAGCTGGGATGGACCAATTGCAGAAGAGATTGACAGACAGGATCCTGGCTGAGTTGCCAGAGTGAAGTGCCCGATCTCTCTGTGAGACCTGATTGACTTATACCTGTGTATTAATGGGTGCTTCCAACAACACAGAGGATTATCCCATCCAGCTCTCCCTTGGATGCATTCTCCTTTTAGATCCCAAAGGGGTCTATTTGCAAAATTCATTCAAATAATCAGAAGCTGGTCTCATTTATATCTGGAAAATAAATTATATGCAGGGATGCAGGAACATGTCTATATGCCATATGTACAAGCAAAGAAATCACATTCTGCCATGTTTGAATATAGCTGACTAAATGGACTCCTAGATCAGCAAACTGGGGCCATTCAGCTACGTCCATTTGATCCTGTGTGTAAAGATTCAGACTCAAGTTATGATTGATTCTGGATCCTTCAGGAATTTCATTGACCTCACATTTGCTGAAACCTTCATTTTGAACTTTTTTGAACTCTCAACTTCTTCATCCTACCATCTCTGAAAAAGTGCACCATCCAGATGGTATACCCCAGGCAGAAAGGTTTCCAAGAACTAAATGAATCCTTCTCCATCCAGACTATCTTCCAACATTCTAACCCTGCTGAACCATTTGCAGTGGAAACTGATGATTCTGATATCACAATAAATGTTATTCCAACTAGAAGAGAATATATGTAGCTCAGGGTAGAACCTTGGTGCTCTCTGAGTTGGTTGTTTGCTGGCAGATATTTCATTACCTGCTAGGTAATGCTACTAAGAACTGATGATGTTATCTAGATGGGTAATGAAACAATTGCAAGCAAACAACCAAGCTGAGAGAGCTCCGAAGACTCCAAAGGTTATTTGGCTACGAGTTGCAGCAAGAATACAGACCTTGCTTCCCTGTATCTAGCCTATAACTAGATAAAATTAAATTTATCAAAATAGCACTATATTGTCTGGGACCAGAAACTCTTGGCTATGTAGGTAGCCTGTGAAACTTGGAGGCATTTACTGGAAGAAGCTCAAAACCCTGTAGAAGTTGGAACAGATCATTGTAACCTGGAATACTTGCAAGCAGCTCAGAAGTGATACTAGCTATTGTCAGAGGCCAACCAAGGAAATGCACAAGGCTTTTATTTCTACTATCTAGGCCCCAGAAAAGTGTATCTGTTCTTCATTATTGACTAAGCAAACCCAAAGATGTTGAACAAAAGTGTTGATACTTTTTCTAAAATGGTTCAGGCTTGCCAACAAATTAGCCCAATTGTTCCTGAACCACATCCCCAGCTTTATGCATCGCACAAACATTTTATTTTGGAGCATGAAATCCCATTCACCTGAGAACCAGTTTGGTGTAATGGTTAAAGGCATTGGACTAGACATCCAGGAGATTCTGTGCTTTGGTCCTGCTTCAGGCATCATCTGGGCAACTTTTGGTCACTCTTTCAGTGCTAGAAGGCTGGAAAGATTGCTTGTTCCATGCCACGTTTTTCATACCAGTGCTTAAGTCAAGCCTTATTATGGGTCACCCAAAATCCAGTAAAAAGCTGCAGCCATGCATAAACTACTTGGCTATTAACAATATAAAATTCTATGGGCTACAAATGTAAATTAGTATACATCCACAGGAATAACATTTTATTTTGCAAACTGGCTAAACTACTTTTTTATTTATCATTTGCCTACTTTAAATCACAAGAGCCAGCCTTTGAATCTACGCAACTGGAAGTTCAAGTGCTTAAGGATCAGGTGCTAAAGGAGCAGACAAGGAAATGTGCAAACATTTTGCTGACTGACACAACTTGGTCCCGCTCTTTCAGTTGGTCTAGTTATCATCAGATACTATGAGTAATTGGCTTAGATCTGAAGGAACCAGTCTATGACTTTAGAGGTTTCCTAAACTCAGGACTTCTGCTTGAGTAAAAAGAAGGAAGCCATATTCATGGGAGTCTTTGCCCAGCTTTGGCTGGCACTTCTGTTGTGGTAACCTCTGAGTTATGAAACCCTTAAACTGTGCCTTCTGCCCCCATAATGCTGTATTTAACTTGATTTGTCAAACTTGATTTCATTGCGGGCTGCATTAGGGTTGTGTTTGACCTTGGGGAGCCGGAGTGGGTGTGGCCAGGGAGGGTTTGGCAAGCTCGTCACTCAAACCATTCTGTCTATTCATCCCAGGAATACATGCTTACAGTCTCTACAGGAAGTAAAGAGGTGATGTAGGAGATGACCAGGTTGAGCCTGAGGGAGAGGTCAAACATGTCATCACTCTTGACCTTGAAATACATTGACTCTTATCTACCGCCAATTTGCTTTGACTGTTAGTAATTCAGATTCTTGTAGAGAGCATTAGTATACAATAAACCATTTGAATTGCCTGGACTCCTGATTTCTTGCACTTAACAAGCAGTCCTTCTTGATCATGGCAGTCCCAAGGTTATGGAACAGCTTACTTTCACAAAGCCATTCGTGTTGGTATTGGATTGCCTTTTGGGAGGAGGGTATATTTTAATGTTTTCCTCAGTCAACAGTTTGCAGTTAGTGTGATTTTTGTTTCATTTTGTAGGTCTCAGGTGTTTTTGAATGTTGTTTTTTGTAAACTACCTGCAATCTTTTGGAATTGAGTGATATTCAAATTTTTGTAATAATTACAAATGAATATATTGTATTCAACTAATTATTTTTCTCTCTTATATTTTAGGAGGTTGAAACTGAGCAGTACTACAGTTTTTTCCTTGCAGAATTGAAAGAACGTGGGTACAATGGATTCTTTAGTCCAAAATCCAGAGCTAGAACAATGTCTGAACAAGAAAGAAAGCATGTTGATGGTTGTGCAATATTTTTTAAGACAGAAAAGTAAGCAAATGCTTTTTCGCTGGATACATTAACTTGCATAACAAAATCAGTTTCACTCTTACAACAAAATCTTATCTTTAGTTACTTTGCATTAAAAGGTCTTTTTTATAAGTTACTGATTTAAGAATCTTGTAATATCTTAGCTGTTAACTGCAAAACTGTTCATTAATGAAGTATGAAGAAAGGGAGCTGTGGATTTTAAAGTAGGAATGTGAAATAATTTCAAACTGAGTTACTTCAAACCTGAAACATCCATGTTGAGTGCAAAATGGCCCACACAAGGTTGTAAAATATCTGTTTCAGGTATGAAATGGGCAGTTTCAAGTGTTTGGGAAATGTTGCAAACAAGAGAACATAATTAATTTGAGCTCAAAATACTTCAGAGCTATGCAAAACAGCCTGCTCTCCCTTCAAGATGGAGCACTGCATATTTTAATGAGGTGTTTAGCACCTGAAACTGTTGGAGTCAAATATTTTGCACACCAGTTTCTTCAGCATTATTTTCATAATAGCAAGGAGATTTGACTGCTATTGAAGAATCAGTATTGATTTTGTTTGGTATGTTGGTTGAAAGCAGTTTTTTGTTTTCTTTTTGTTTGACATGAGTGTGTATTTGTAGCTGAAAGAATATGAATATTCATCTTAGATATTCTATGTTGAAGTTACACCATAAGAGTGTCTGAAACTTTGACTGAACTATGCATTGAGGCATCTTTGCCACCTTGAATTATTTTTAAATTTATTTGTAAAATTAATAAAGGTGGGATTCAAACAAATAAATAAATATAAAAATTCTCCAGACAATCTTAAGCAATTGTCTTCTCTTTTACTTTCAATCTCATACTCTCCATGTACAGTATGAGACATGATGCTTAAACAGTTATGGATTTTTAACTTACTGTCAATTTTAATAAAAACCCAGTGTGATATACAGGTAGTCCTTGACTTACCACCACAATTTAGCCCAAAATTTCTGTTGCTAAGTGAGACATTTTGTTAAATGAATTTTGCCCCATTTTACAACCTTTCTTGCCATAGTTGTTAAGTGAATCACTGCAGTTAAGTTAGAAATGAGTGTTAAGTGAATCTGGCTTCTCCCTTCGTTTGCCTGAAGGTTGCAAAAGGTGATCACATGATCTCGGGACACTGCAGCCATCATAAATACATGCCAGTTGCCAAGCAGTCCAATTTTGATCATGTGACCACGGGGAACGACCATAAGGGTGAAAAATGTTCTTAAGTCACTTTTTCAGTGCCATTGTAACTTTGAATGGTCAATAAACGAACTGTTGTAAGTCGAGGGCTACCTGTACAAGTTAAAGTATACCAAATCAGGATCTGGAAGATCCACTGAAGTCCATCCTTAGCCCTGGAGATTCTTTGGATGGCTTTGGGGTAGTCACACTGTCTCAGTCCCATTTATCCTGGAAGGTTGTGATTGTTGTTGGGAAAATGAAAGAAGTGTGTTTTCTACTTTGAGATGAAAAGGTCAAAAGACAGCCTATAAATCTAATAAATAAATAAGCTGTATGAAATACCCTTTATATTTAAATGCTATCTGTTTTGGCAAAATGCAACAGATTATAAAAAGTTTTGGTATAATAGCTACACCAATAAATTTCCAAATCACTAAATTATGTCTTACCTTGGTTATGAAGCTATCAATATACTCAATCTTAAGTGAATTAATAAATTGAGTTCATCCCGCTGCAGTATACAGTACTGAAGCACTAGCATTCACTAAGTATTATTTTCAAGGTTTCACTAAAATAATTCTGTAACATTTTAAAATTCACTTGGCTCTCAGATGATGTATTCAAGATAACATTACTTGCAAAATGAAGTATTTCTATTTTTAAAGAAGACTATATATATTTCAGCTGTTACAATTAATTATAACAATTAAAAACATAGCATTTTTTTTAGTTTGGACCAAACTACAATTTAGTTTGGTCTTCTTTTAGTAGCACTAAGTAAAGTAGTGTCTTCTTCAGCTCCTAATGATTTCATGGATATATCCAAGTTGTTTTCTTGGCAACAGCATGGAACTGGTTTTCCAGTACACAAGTTGTTTTTGTTTTTTACTTTATTAACTTTATTAAATTTAAGCACAACCCCAGACTTCCTTGCAGAGAGGCTTTTTAGAGCATAATTGGTATAAAACTCCTTTAAAAATTTATATAGATTGGAAATGAATGCTAGCAGCCAAATGCTGACATCTCAGTGCATGTATTGATAACCTGGTTATTTGTTTCATTCTGCCAATGAATCACTCTTTTTGCCTACTGAGAAATTCAGCCTGAGTGACCTTTACTTATATGTGGCATAAGCTATCACTTCATTGCTCTGTCTGTATTAAATACATTGAACTATCACTTCATTGCATTGTCCGTATTAAATAGATACTACATTTCACTATATCATTTCTATATTTGAAAAAGCCTGTTCATAAGTAAATAAGATGCGTCAAGTAATAATTTGTTTTTTAAATGGGAAATGACTTCTTTGTTTCTGCCGTGTTCTTTTAAGGTTCACCTTGGTTCAAAAACATACTGTTGAATTTAACCAATTGGCTATGGCAAACTCCGAAGGATCTGAGGCAATGCTGAACAGAGTCATGACGAAAGACAACATTGGGGTTGCTGTGCTGTTAGAACTGCGAAAGGAGTTAATAGAAATGTCATGTAAGTTTGTTGTTAATCTACTGGTAGATTGGACTGACTCATTTCATACATACAGAAACACAGACACACATTTTGGGAGGGAAAAATCATTCAGAAGGGCTGTAAGAAAAACAAAGATAAATGACTAGTCAGAGGCGCTTTGAAGCTTTCTGTGCTGTGATTGATTTAAGAATGAAAATTTATTTTATAACATTTTTCTAGCTGTAGCCCTTACAGGTAGTCCTCGTTTGATAACCGCAAATATGAGCTGCAAATCAATCATTCAGCAACGCGGTTTTTAAGTGAAACTGCAAGTGTGCTTACAATCTTTTGCTTCCCCCCCTTTTCTAGACCTGTAAATGTCTAGAAACTTTATTTTTTTCATAACAGTTGTAATTGTGAACATTCACTAAACAAGGTACTAAATGAGGACTACCTGTACTGCTATTTACAACATGACTAGTTGGCAATGAAAAAAAGAAATCCTGTTTTTCACATATCAGAATTTTCTAGCTTTCGACATTACTTTACTAAAAGAGCAAATCTTCAATTCTTATACCAAAGAAAAATATTTTAACTGACCCAGCTACAACTGACAATCTTACCTAGTACACGAGAGGCGGCTCTATGTCTAATTTTTGCAAAGTAGAAGACCCTTTGAGGTCACAAAAGTGAAAGTAAAAATTTAACATGAATATTCCTGTGAGTTATTACAGCTTGCTTTTATGTCATGTTCATGTTTTTGTGTATGTTTTGTTAATGTCTAATGAAAATTAGATGATATGTTAAACACTAAAAATGGACATATTTATGTTATTTCATGTAACTATGTAAGGATCCACTTTTGAATTGCTTTATAAAGGACACTGATCCCTTGTATTGTTAGAGGAGAATAGATTTCTTTGGTAGTGCTACAACAGATTCTTTAGTTATTCACACAAAAGGGCAACTTGACTAAAAAAAGATTGTAGATCAGTTTATTAGCATTTAGTCCTGCCTCTAAGTAATATGGCACTTTCTTTTTTAATTGTGAAGGTACCTCTTCTGCAAGGGAAACCATTGTCTATTCATGGAGAGTTGCTGTGTGACTTAGAGATCTGATATTCTCATATTTCTGTTCATGTAGGGAGCCTCTATGAAGAGAAAATGTAGAAGTTACATTAGAAGATACAGAGTTCCAGCAACAATGAGGGTCGGGTTAAAGATATGCTGCAGTCCTTTTCTATTGCTACTGTTCCCTTAGAGGGTGTATAATTACTGGTTAGGCCTAAGTTCCTTTGGTTTTTTTTCCATTTACAAAATTATCACATGTTGCCTCTGATTTTCTGAGCAGACAGTGCAAAGACTAAAGGATCATCTTGGCTACATAGTTATAGATAGCAGCAGCAGTTGTTTTAAAGCAACACAATTTGTGTGCAGACTATCACCGTGTGGCTTTTTGTTCTTGTGTTAGTAATGTAAAGGATCATCGGCCTGAGTCTTTGAAGATGGGGTGGTATATAAATTTAATAAATGAATGAATGAATGAATGAATGAATGAATGAATGAATGAATGAATGAATGCCAACAAAAATGACACTGAGCTAATTTTTTTTTTTAAATGGTAAAATGGCTAGCTAGGCCAGGGGTGGGCAAACTTGACAGTTTTAAGACTTGTGGACTTCAACTCCCAGAGTTCC
>JAOYMU010000098.1:78211373-78223335 GCA_025802295.1 Psammodynastes pulverulentus
TGCTGCTGTGCTGCGTGTTTCTAGCCACTCATCCTCCCGAAAGTTCCTTCCTTCAGTAATTTTCCAGCAGACACAAGTTTAGCCTCTATTGTTTCATCTAGAGTCTAGAATTATTTGTAGCTAAACAATCTGATGTTCTTCAAATGTTTAGGGCCCAACCATCGTAGCTAGAGCTATGGGGTTTTGTAAATTTTAGTTCTAAGCATTTTGAAAATGTCCTATTCTGTCCTGAGAAGTAGAATTGGACTTCTTCTAGATCAGTAGCATGGAGATTTCTGTTCTGCCTGTGGAAGCAATAAGCCTCACTATTTCTGAAGGCCTTAGTAAGGATCTCACATGCCATCTGTTGAGATTACGTGAATGTGTCAAACCAACTCAGATTCTATGGCTACTCCTACATCACCTCTCCTTTCTTGTCTAGAAATCGTTGTGTGTTTTTTTTTTATCTTTTTGAAAAAGGATATTGTAACTACAGTATTGCCATTGCCTCAGATAGCTATCCCACTAGTTTCACAATTGAGTTTATGTGACTTCAGTATCACCTGTGGCAACTATAGCTTGTTTTCTTCTCTCCACACCAAAATATCACACCATATTTTATGGTGCCATAAACCTGATCCTGTTTTTCCTGCAAACAAGTGTCTTTCGCTCCTTGGGGATCTATCTTTTGATCAGAAGGTAATTAATCAAATTCATCTCCTGAAGTTGGGACCAGGAACATTTCTTAAGATCACAAATATAAGACAATATATCATTTTTAAATGTTCCCTTTCAAAGTCCTGTATTTTAGCCCATTCACGCATGCAGTGGTAGCCATTCTGATGCTGCATATACTACACCAGGTAGCTAAGAAAGCATGGCAAAAGCCATCTTCCCTGGCTCATGATTCCAGATATATTTTTTACAATTTTATACCTCCCCTTTTCGGTATTTATGTGATCTGATTTATTGCACACGTCATCTGCGGACAAAGAACTGTAAACTAAATATTACAGACAGATGGGATTGTAGTGACAACCTGAAAGCTATAAGCAGTGGAAACTGAAGTAGTAATGCCACATCTTGATTCCAAACTATAGGAAAATGTACATTGGAGTAGGCATTTTTCTATGTCTGAGAACTCTGCATAGGCCAGTCATCTAAAAATACACCAATAGATATTTTAACATGAAATTAATGTGTTCATACAAACCTATAGTTTATTAATGTAAAGATATTTATGCAGTTCCTTTCTCCTTTCTTTTTTTTTTTAGGGTATTATTGATTACATCTTCTATTCTAAACCTCAGCTGAATATTCTTGGCATCTTAGGACCTTTGGATCATCATTGGCTAATAGAGAACAATATAAGTGGCTGTCCACACCCGCTCATTCCTTCTGACCACTTCTCACTTTTTGCACAACTGGAGCTGGTGCTGCCTTTCCTGCCCCCGGTAAATGGAATCCATCTGCCTAGCAGGAGGTAGTCAAGTACATTTTAGAGGACAACCTCGATGTAATTTGTAAAATTGTAAAATCTGAATATAGAGGAGTGAGGTATGGCCAACAGGGATCTTTCTTAATGATCTTAATTTTAAATCTAATAATTTGTTAAAGAAATAGTAAAAGCCAGGTGCTATCAGACACACAATTCTGAGCCCAACATGCTTTATATACTGTTAGACAGGGATTGGTGCATGGGCACCTTTCTTAGATTTGTTACCAATTATCTGTTGTTTTATCCAATGTAATATTTCATGCCTTGAAAATAGGGAATTGCTATAATAAATTCTCTTTTGCACAGATATCTGTAGCACTACTTTTTGAGGCCAGTAGTTAAAAATCAAAAGACCATTCTTCCATACTTCACTCCCTTCTTTTTCAGACTTGTTTGTTTGTAAAATATAGAATTTGAATTTAGCCTTTATTGATTGTATATGAACAACAGAAAACCTGATTTATGAGATTTTGTACTTTAAAAAAAATCAGATTTGGAAAATGATTGTATTGTAAACTAAGGCTAAATTTTTATCTGTTTCATGTGTTATAAAGGCCAGCTTGTAAAAGAAGTTGCACCAGATTTTCTCTGCTAATGATTTGCACTGTTAGGGCTTTTAGCCCATATGTACTACTTCATTTTTTTAAATTGAGAACACCGCTTTTAAATCTGAATTTGGTAAATTCATAGTTAACATGCATCCGTTTCTTTCTTTCTTTTAACTTAAAGTGGCAACTTTCACTTGTTTTTGGAACAGATAAGCTAAGCAGTGTCTGATTAGGCGTTTGTGGATGGATAGCATTCATCAGTATGATCACTCTAGCATTTTTCCTGTCAGAAGTGGGTTGGGCAGAACATTGTGTACAGCTCTTTAGTTTCTGTGTTGAGTCACCAATTTCCTATCTCCACTGTGCCTGCTTGATTTTGTTCTCAATTAGCACTGCCTGTGCATGCAGAGGGAACCTGGGCATCCTCTTTTATTTTTAAAAAAATAATGTTAACATTTTGTGAAAATTTTATGAAGATACTTTTGTATAAGCTGTGGCATCTATTTTGTTTTCCTTTTGTGAAGCGTTGGAATATCACTTTTATGAACATGCTCAGATGGTGGGTACACAAATTCTAAGCTTCTGATACCCCTGCACTGCTTCTTTCAATGTTATTGCATAATGCTGTTTCTTTCCTAGCCTCACTCCCCCACTAAATACCATCATGTGAATTCCTTTTTCAATTTAACTGTATTCCTCAGTCGCCATTCCTTGAAGATTAAGTATACCGTCTTCTATTTTATGAAGCAGTGTAATTAGAAATGCTTTTTCAGTACAGGTTCCCTAGACAACATTTCAGATCAATCATTAAAGTGACCAAGTCCTTTTCTATAAAGTGTCAACAAAAATAAAATTGTGTACCCACATAGTGCCATTAGTGTTTGAAAGCCGTGTATGTGTGTGTGTGTGTGTGTGTGTATCTGTATACGTACACACACACTCACAATCTGTTCTAAAGGGGAATTTTATCGAATCCTTAGTAGGCAGACCTTCAATATTACCTTATATAAAGAAAGAACTTGGTCAGACTGCTTTTGTTTCAACTGCAGGCAGAGAAATAAAAGCTCGCTCTTGTATTGAGATTCTGAAAATAATGACTTTTAAAAAAATAAAAATGGATCTTAATAATTGAATATTTTATAAAGAAGAAATTATCTGCACTTAGAAGTGCTTAACCATTTTGTTTTGAAGAGAAAAATAAATTTACAATGAATTCATGTTTAAAACATTTTAAAGTTTCAGTAGAAAAAGGGGAGATCTTGAATCCTTGTCTAGGACCTGATTTTTTTTTCTTTTGTCGTTGTTGTTGTGGGGTTTTTTTGTTGTTGTTTGTTTGGGGATTTTTTTTAGTTATTCAAATACCAAACATGTCCAGTTTATAATCAGTACATCGGAATGCTGGTAACAATTGATGTAGTAGATCCAATGAGTAGTGATGTTTTTTTTGTTCTTTTGTTCTTTTTTGGTTGGGGTTATTTTGTAAAAGTGTGAATAAAAGGTGTTTTACTCATCTTTCCTTAACAATGTGTTGGTAATGTATGTCATGACAATTTTTTATGACAGTGGAACCAATTTAGCTTGTCATATTTTGCAACTCTTTTGTTTCCTGATCATCTGGATTATTTAGTAGTATGTCCAGAAAGCTTTATAGAAGGGAAGCACTTATACATTTTATATTTCTTGAAAGGAGTTGATTTTTTTTTCCATTTAAGTTGGAGCTTGAGTGCACTTGGTAAATCTTAAAGGTTTAAGCTTTACAAATCCATTTTCACCTTTAGTTGTTCCGTCTTAAATACATATCTGTATGAATTTGTAGTAGCATATTCAGTGCTTAGAAGCCTATTCAGGTGCTCTTCTATTCTTGCCTGGGCATATTGCAGTCTCAGAGCTGCTCAATTAAATTTTCTATGTTTGGATAAGAAGATGAAGAATGCAATCTCATCAGAAACAATAGAGCCCTTTTGGCATCAGTGGACCTTTGGTCAGATCCTGCAGCAATGAATTGAAGCTCACTTTGAGGAAATATTCTGCAACTTTACTGAACGATACATTAATTGCACCAAGTGTAATACTATTTTTAAATAATTTTCTTCATCAAACAAATCCAGATATTTAATAAATAAATGCAATAAACGATGTCTTCACAAAATGCTAATTTCCAATAACTTTAACACTTTATTTACTTAAGATGGCTTTGGGTGTTGCCATAATATATGTTCAGTATTTCTTATTCATGTAATCACATATATTAAGTCAAAAGCATAGAGCATTGCTGGGCATGAAGTGTCCTGTCCCTGTCCCCTAATTTAAGAAAAGAACTACGTACGTCTATTTGGTCCTGAAATGTGCATACATTCAGTTGTTAACAGAACTTAAATGGAAAATATAAACGTTAGGGATTTTGAAATGTTAAGATCACCGAGAAAAATATCGAGGATATGTGTGTCATTATTTTGTCCCTGTTTATTTGTGGGTTTAAAACATACAAGTCTCCACTGTAAAAACTAACCATTCAAAATGCAGGCTTGCACCCACTTATGTAAATCTCTGATAAAATTATATGAATTTTGCTGTGGCTTAAATATAGAATAGTAGGTTCAGATGTCAAGTTCTCACTTCATCCATAGGACAAAGAACTCAAAGACAAAATAATTGCACTACCATTTTTCAACAGAATTAATCACTGCAAATTTCCAAGTCAAATTTACTGCTTAAGTAGTGAGTCTGTTTTATTTTCCCATCCAGCCTGACACAGTATTTTCATATATGTTAACTCCTGATATACTTTTCAGTTGTGTAAGCTTCTTTAAAATGTAGGTATCTTGGTATGTTTAAGTAGTGTCTAAATTTTAGATAGTCTCTATTCACAGTACTTCTGTATAACGTGTAATGCACTGGACTAACTCTTGTTTACCATATGTGTAACAAAAAAAAAAAAAAACCAGCACATCATCTGCACTAAGCTCAAAGAATGTTGCATTTGTCCATAGGCAGCTCTTCAATATGATAAATGGGAAATTGAATATGGTCTGATGGTAAACAAGGGCTTTTACTGTTCTCTTCAGTGGAACTTTCTTCTTGGTCAAATTTTAACTAGCTAGTATTATATTTATATACAGGGTTGTCTTTTTTTTTCTTTACCAATGTATTTTCCTACTCATAGCTGACCAATAAATTCAATATCTGTTTCAAATCTCCTTGAAGTCTAATTTTCATATTTCATCTGTGTATGAATATGTCTAATTTCATTAGATTGTTCGGTTGTTTTTATAGTACAAACAGTTGTCTTAAGGAAGATCTCTGTTTGACAGACCATAATTCTGTTTAATTGATCAGAGCGATTGAGACTGAAAATGCAAGTAGGTAAACTTTGAATCCTTGGATGTCTAACGGAAAGAAATGGCCTTTCTATTTTGTTTGCTTTTTGCCTTTCATTTTTGCCATTTAAACAGGAATTGCATTTTTAAATATCTATGGTAAATTTAAAAAGGAACAGTGCATCTGATAAAAGGAGTATAAATGTTGATCTGATTATTAGACTACAAATAGAATGGCATATATTTTTCAAAAACAGGAACAGTGAAGCATTGTCAGATGCTATCATTCAGTCTGAGGAACAAGTTTTTTTCAAGGGTTTTATGGTGAGGAACTTGCAAGATCTAGAATTTACATTTCTGAAAACTTCCTGCTTTGGAATCATGTCTGATCCTACAGGATTGTTAGCTCTGCTTTTGATAGACAGCTGTCAATCATGGTATCAAACTTGTATGAATGAATTTTGTAGTCTCGGCCTCTGAATATGGTCACTGGTAAAGGAGCAAGTTAGGGACATTGATCACGAGAATGATCTCACCGCTCTTCCTACATTTTCTAGCCAAATGTTAGCCCAGCGGTCTCCAACCTTCCACCTTTGCAGACTGGCGGTGAGGGTTAGGAGACAGCAGCTCCACTTGTGCCATTTCCACCAGTGGAGCTGTGCGCACAAGCCCACTGGCCCGCAGGGGTTTAGGATCCCTGTGTTAGACCACTGCAAGCCCTTTATTATGTGGTATTTGCATATCAAATCCTGAGTAAATATAGATGGTCTTTTTGTATAACTGGTTTTAATGCTCTTCCTCCTTCTAGGTGGGTAGATTTCATGAGAGACCATATATCCTCAGAGACATAGCTGTTGTGGCTTTAGGGAGATTAAACTTGCCCATCTTTTTTTTACAGTTTCCCTTCTGTGTGCATGATATCCTGACACATGTTTTGCTCTCCTCAATTATTTCCAAATTTGAGGGTCATACAGATAAATTTTATAGCCATTATTTTTAAACCACTCATATTCCAAGTTGCCAAATACCTTTACTGAGCCATACCGCTGTATAAAGCTCTGACTTGGCTGTGTTGTTTTATTGTTTTATGATTTCTTGGCAATGGGTTTGCCATGGCAATCTTGTTTCCTTTCTCTGTATTTGTAATGCTGGGCAAAGTCCTAATAATAACCTGATTTTGTTTACATTGCTCGGAAGATTTAAATCAGTGATTCTGAAGCCTTAGTGGATGTGACTCTAGATGATGCAGTGAAGAAGAAGAAATACTCCTCCTAAATGTTCAGATACAAAAGAATTAAATGTAAATTTACCAATCTGCATAGAAGGTGGAGTCCAGCAAAGCCCAGGAAACTTGAACTGTAAGTAACGAATTAGGAGCCAGAAAGCTCTTCACAGATTAATTTTGGAAGATGGAAAACGGACCCTATTGGATCTTTGTTCTACATTGTATCATCCCAACAGGAAGGGGGAACCTTTGCTGGCTTGCTCCTCCCAAGGGAAAACCACTTGTCTCAGTCCTGGAACATTGGATTGGAAAATCAGAAGAAATCTATCCTCTGCAAAAATATGGGAGTAGATCCAATTATGATTCTTCTATCATATGTATTATAGATTGAACTGAACTCTTATTTGTGTACTTGCTACATACAGTCCTGTTGTGGACAGGAATCCTCATTTCCTTGTTTCCCTTTGTCTTTTTATTCTAAATTGGTTCCTAAACAGTTAATACATACAGTAATAAATCTTAAAGTATCTTATCCTGACATTCCTTCTGCCAAAGAAGAAAGCTAAAACACCTTGCATTACTGATGCCACAGAAGAGAATGAAAGGAATAATAAGCAGGACTTTCCACTTCCTTCCAGAGTGTGGAAAATTTGTTGCTGTGTGAAAGCAGTAGCGACACTTCAAAATTGTGGTGGTTCCAACAGCAGTGATTGTGAGAGAAAAATTAGTATATTCCAGAAGGGCCAGTTTGCTACACTTTGGTGCAGAGGTGTCTAAGTGTATACTTTACTGCAGTGAGACACAAGTCAATGAAATATTGAGCTGAATAAAAAATAGAATAACAATGCTTATAAATACGTGGCTGTCTTTTTCAAGAAATAACGGGAGCATTTCTTTAATAAAAGGATCGTGGTTCTAGAAATCTACAGTTACAGTAGCTGTGGGACATAGCTGTGACATAGATATAAAAAGCTACAAGCTAGTGATCTAAATTGCATTAAATACTTTAAAAATATTTATTGAATCTTTGGGTATATTACAATGATTTTAAAACAAGGACTGGAATTTTTACGGCTTTGAGAACACTTAAGAGTACTGTATTTTAAAAGTTAAATCTAAAAGCGAAAATATTACCTATTTAATTTTGACAAATGGAAAGTTGTATCTATGTCTTTTCTCTAGTACATCCCCCCATGAGAGAAAGGTGCTCTAAATATCTCCAGTGTAGAGTAACTGTTCTTTTTTATTCAGAAATATTCCATTTGTCATTGTACTGTTTTTGAAAGAGGAGTATTTTGCATTTACTTCAGGTCAAGCCTTTTACAGCAGAATAGAAGATATGGCTGGGAGAGAGCTAGACTATGGTGAGAAAATTTGTAACAATTATGAAAAAATTCAGTTTACAAGATAAGCAAATAAAATCATGCACTGCTTAAAAGAAAAATAAAATGATGCTACTATATGTAGTATAAAAATGAAAAGTAAAAAAGATGGCATAGTAGGGGAGCATGACTCTCAAAAAGCTAAATTGCTAACCACCTTCTGAAAGCCATGGGGGGGGGGGGCGCAGATCTAATCTCGGTGGGTTCCCAAGCATTGTCCCAGCGCTGAGGGAGCAAGCATATTCTAATTTCATCTGCCCTCACCTTCCACAAGTGTGGGACCACAAGGAATTTTTCCCTTGTTGCTCTAACAGGTTGTGGTGATACAAGAAAGCAATTGTGCAATTACCCATGTGCCAAGTTATAAAAAACCTTTATAGGAAAAAACCCAGGATTTTTGATCGTAGCTGGAATGGAAATGGTAATCAATGCAGGGCCCTTGGTATCAGACCAGCATGTCAAATTACTTCCTCCAGCTATTTCATATACTGTACCATCCCAAAGGTGGTTTTTCAAGAGGCAACTGGACTTTGTTTTTTTCTCTGAAGACATTTCACTTCTCATCCAAGAAGCTTCTTCAGCTTTGACTGGATGGTAGGGAATGGAAAGATTTATACTCCTTGCAGACAGCTGGTCATTTGCATTCTTTTAGCGAGTCATTGAGGTGACCTGGAAGTTTATCTGTGTCATCAGGGTCACCTGAGTGGCACAAATGGATGTGGAGCCTTCTTGGAACTGTTGAAAGGACTGTTGTAGACTGGAAATAGATGATGACGTATCCCTCCCCCTTGCTAAATGACTCGCTAAAAGAATGCAACTGACTAGCTATTTGCAAGGAGTTATATAAATCCTTCCATTCCCCACCATCCAGTCAGAGCTGAAGAAGCTTCTTGGATGAGAAGCGAACCGTCTTCAAAGAAAAACCAGAAAGCCCAGTTGCCTCTTGAAAAAACCACCTATGCCCTAGATGACTGAGAATCTCCATAGACCTATACTGTACATGTTAAAAGAAGGACTATGGACTATATATGGCCTGTCCCTCATTCCCCATTACAATAGGCTGGAACCATCTACTGATGAAGAAGGGGAACCAATCTATTCAATCTCCAACCCTCCTAAGTGATCCAATATGATATGGTTAAAGTACCGAGGGAAATGTGCAACCCCCATCCAGGTCCTGACAGGTCATCCAGGACAGCCATCTCATTCATAATCAGCCAAGATTATTGTTTGTTCCTAGGAATACATTACTTAAAAATCAAAGCAAATCACAGCACATTTAACTCACGGACGAATTAGATTTGGGGCCAACTTCAGGTACACAGAAAATGCTTTGTACACTACAGATAAGGCTTTCGATCCCAGATGGGATGAAATAGCATTTCAAGAGTTCTATTATTTAAAAAACAAGTCTATTAGGGACAGAGTTCAGTTTACAAATCAGAGGTTTTTTTCCCTTCACCTGAATGTAGTAAGTATACATTTGAATTACTTGAACCTCTCTCTAGTTACATCTACCCATCTCAACAGATCTGGCAGGAGGAGCATAATGCGGGGTCCCATCAGCCAGAGAATATCCAGAAGTTGGCCTTGTCTGCTCAAAAATCCACAAGTGGAACATCTTCCCCCCTGGAGATCCAATGGGCCCTGTTGGCTTTTAGCAGATCCCTGAAGAGACAGGAAAAGAGGAGCTTGGTTATGTCAGTGCAGTGGCTGTTATACTGAATTGGTTAATGATGGGAATATGAGCTGTGAGTTTTGTGTATCTTACGATGCTTTTTAAATAAGCTTTTAAATTGTTCCTTGTTTTTAAATTATACTGGGTTCATTTTGTATTTAATTTGTTTGTAACAACAGCAACAATACAAAGAATCCGCTTTCCTTCCTTATTAATAACTGGGCTGGCTTTCACAGCATTAAGTATCTGCAGAATAACAGTTATGAAAAATGCTTGGCATTTTAAAGATATGCATATTTATTTTCTTCAATTTGGAATATCATGCTTCCGAGATTTGTGTCAGAACTACCAAATCAATACACTAGCAACTTCATACTTACTTTTCTAAGCTTGATCTAAAAATGGAGCCTGAATCTTTAAAATAGTTAGCAAAACCTCATATTTTTCAAATCGAGAAAATCAAAACCGAGAAAATCAAAACGTATTAAATCCTCTTATCAATAGAAAGATAAGAGAATATTAACATTTTATTTCTGCTTTTTAAAGTCACTGTGGAATGCAGATTAAGGTACTTAATAAAGATTAGCAAACATTTTCCAACCATGGTTAGTTATCAATCATATAAAAATGTTATCCATCATAAAGGTGATGGAGATCATTTTTAGTTGCCTTTGGTATTTCCTTATTTCTTCTTTGTATTTTTGCACCCTATTTTTTATAATTTTGCTAATAACAAGGGGGAACCATCATAATTTAATTTGTGGTGCAACTTATATTACTATCATTTATAGAGCTATCTGTGCCGCAAACACCAAACTTTCAAGCTTCCTGAAACTCAGTTGTATAGGCATCATGTCCAACTTATTAATTACTCATCCAAAATTGATGAGTGGAAATGTTTTAGAAGCTCTCTATGCATGGATAACACAATATTGTATATGGACTTAAGAAATTGCTTAAGATATTGATATCTAAGCTAGTCATTTGTGCGAGATTCAGTTCATATTTTATATTTCTGCATGTTTTCTAAGGGAGTTTGGATTTCATATAACATGAAAACCATAATAAGATAGAAGTTTGTATTATTAATATTAGACATGTTGAGTGGTTTATAAAAAATAAAAGTGGGATACAAATATATTAATGAATACTAAATAATATAAATAAAGATATAAGGATGTCTTATTAAGTTCGAAAGCATAAGATTCAGTATTATATTTTGCTGTCTCCCTTTAAATATCAGCAGATATCACATGGAGTTCTGATGATGTTCAGTGGTAAAAGTATGCAAACCTTCAGAAAGTCCGAAAGAGGCAAATTATTTTTTTTCCCCACCAAAATGTACATTACTTATAGCCTTGTGCAAAATGCTACATTACCACAAGGTGGCAGAATTGATGTGTATATTCATAATGGGAAGCCATCTAGCATTTTTAACTAAGGGAAAATAGTTTTAAAGGATTGGGCTAATACATAGTGCCATCCCTGTCAAAATGCATGCTCTGTAATCTGTCATCAGAAACATTGGGATGTTTGTTAGCTGTCACAGAATAAAGTTTGTTACCAGCAAATGGTTCAGTTGCAAAGGAAATTGTACTATCGATCAAAGATACATTGCAGTACATGCGAAGAAGGGAGTACAACTTCTCAGGGAAAGGCTGATTTCATCACTAAAGTGGATTTCATTAGAGCTGTTTAACTTCTTTGAAGTAAATGATTCTATTGTAGGGTGAAACATCTGAAGCCTCCAATGCCACGTTTATTAGGAAAAGGCAGAAGGTGTTCAACAATCAGGGGTCCTATTAGCACTTTCTCTTCAAACACTCCATTTAAAAAATAGCAGGAAAAGGAAAGGGGAAGTGGGAGTATGTGATGGATGGGAATAACCTTATCAGGGGTATATATTTCACTGTGAATCATAGCTGTTTTAACAGGGATGCTGGGGGAATTGGTGCCAAATAAGAAGGCAAAGTTGAAACACTTTTTCATGCATCCTAACTCCCCAAATGTTGAATCAATTTTTTTTCTGAAATTTGACAAGTTATTGGCATAGCAATCTCTCCATCATTTTATTTGCTATTTTGATTAAAAAATTTTTTACCCAGGAATCCCTTTCATTTGAATTTTAACCTCTTTTGCTCCCAAACCTCTGTGGGAATCCATCTGAAATCTGTTATGACTTCAGCTTCTGAGGGCATTGTGCTTGCAAGTATTTCTCAACTTTATATACCGCTTTATAGTGCTTTACAGCCCTCTCTAATAGATCAGACATTCAGCCCTTGCTTATCAATGGAGACCGAGTGGAGCAAGTGGCCAGTTTTAAGTTTCTGGGTGT
>JAOYMU010000098.1:78281246-78291295 GCA_025802295.1 Psammodynastes pulverulentus
CCGGATCCTTTTCGGAGTCCGGATCACGTGGTCCGTCTCCACCAATCGCACGCTATCACTTCCGGGTTTTTTAGCACGACGAGGGGGGGTGTGTTCCGGCACCTTTCTCGGAAGAAAAAAAGCCTTGAATATAACTGTACAGCAGCATTATGAAACAAAGTTAAAGTTCCCAGGTACTTAATGGGAAATAAATGAATGAATACCTTTTGTTGCTGTTATTTGATTTTGTGCTGATTTTATAAAATATAGTTCCGGTTCAGTTTCCCAAGGGAAATAATTGCCTAAATTCTTTAAGTTAGAGATCACATGTTTTAATATATAGAACTATTAATTTAACAATTGTAGATCTACTGTAAATATGTCTACATATCTAAAAATGGCAAAATAATGACCTATATTTGATTCTCCCCCAATATATTTAAAATGAATTTTTCAACTAAGCATAATTTTCAAACTAATTAAAGAAACATTTGGCTTCAAGATGCCTGTTGAAACAGCTTTAGAAAAATGCCTTATTTTTCCACAGTAAAACATATGAAATGTGTAGATTAAATCAGGTGAAATGACTCCTATGATGCTCTTAAGATGCATTTCATTTATAATTAAGAGTTTGTAGAAAGACATCTCCTTTACTTCCTTAGTGGGGGGGGGGCAATTAGCCACGGAGCATCAAGATTTGTGGCAGTTTAAAGATGTAAGTGATTTTGGCATCAATCACTTCCTGGATTGCAAGCCATTTGCATGCAGAAAATTAACCATGAACCTTCTTGATTCTAAGGTACAAAAGTCTTTAAGCTGTTTGTCTTAATCTTGTGACTTGTATATATATCAGAATAAACATAGGTGGTTATTCCTCCAACAAAACTGCCAGACCTGCTGAACTTTAATCTTTTATTTTGTAATACGCATGACAGACTGGAAGTTATCTCTTTAACTCAGCGGTAAGAAAAAAATAGTTATTTGTACAATCACTTTGGTACACATTTCAACTGGCCTGATAGAAAATATTGAACAGCAAACTGAATTGGCACATGTTTAATATTGTGTTAAATACATACAAAACACTGATAAAATATCCCTGATAAACCAAAGTGCATATAGAACTGCGCACGATGCCCAGGTATCTTATTGCACCATTCTCTAGAGCCACCCATATTGTCAAACATCACTTAACAGTTGTCTATTGAAAGGTAACTAACAGTCATAAGTAAGTTGATAACAGTTATACACCAATTATTTTACATAACAGTATTTAGAGCCAGATAACACGTCTTTGCCTTTTATGTTGCCATGTGTAATTACTAACATGTTGCAGCAGGAAATAATAATAACAGCAAAATTTAAATATGTGATCACATGATAATGACCATTTTGAAGTGCTACATTGCCAAAATCCACAGGGTTACCTTTGTAAGGTATCTCAAATGTTTGCGGAAAGAGAGCAAGAAAATTGTTATGATACCCCAGGACTAATGCCTTTCTATTCTTTGATATTACATGAATGGTCCATGGAGACTATATTTTAGATCTTCAACACAAAGCCTGTTGAAGGAATAAATTGCAATTAAACAAATTAAGTCTTGCAAAATACTTTTCTTCATCCAATTTGGTAATGAACCTTTTCCTTTCTCATACATGGACTGTGCAAATTTCCTTCCAGTGTTTAATCATTCAAGTAAAACACTGTACGTGAATATCAATTCATGATATTCACCAGTACACTGTATTTAAAGCTGGAACTGGAGATTAATGCCAATGCAATTAAAGTTTAAGGCATTTTTCTAAACAGTTTCTTCTTCCCTAAGCAAAATAAAACAAATCAATAAAAATTGAGGTAATTCTGTAGTTCGCACTATAATGCTTGCCAGTTGACACACACCTGTAGATCATACATGCACACACGCACGCTCACACACACACAGAGAGAGAAAAACTGAACAGTCAAGCCAAATATGCATATGGTGAAAAAAGACTGATGA
Source organism: Psammodynastes pulverulentus (assembly GCA_025802295.1). Lineage (NCBI taxonomy): Eukaryota > Metazoa > Chordata > Lepidosauria > Squamata > Psammodynastidae > Psammodynastes > Psammodynastes pulverulentus. The sequence goes on from JAOYMU010000098.1 coordinate 78,283,226, forward strand.
ATGTAATGATGAATAAATAATTAATTGCTGAACAACTTTTGACATTACACTGTGTGTCAATGCCATATTGTCTCAACAATATTACAATACTGCACATCACAACTTGTAGCATAAGTACATGTTCTGCCATGTTGTTTTTCTAATTGCTTTTTAAAAGGAAAAAAAATAACATAAGGTACACTCTGGTAAAAATGTGTTTTTCTATTTTTGGAAATCAATATAAACCAAACGAAGATTCCTTTGAAGCATAGTATATAGTAGCAGCAGCATTTGATGGACTATATATAAAAAGAAGTCTCATCTTCCTGAAGAATAAGTTTTTCTCATGGTAACAAACACACATTTTAAAGCCATTGTGATACATGGATTGAGAAGCAATGGGACTATAAAGAAAGATGGAATGGGTGCTTTCGTCCTGTTTGAATACCCTGCAAAAACATTGACCTACCTAATCTGCCATGAGTTAGAGGACCTTTAGATGAAAGGAAAACCTTAGCACTACAAGTTGTCATTATTGTGATGTGATCACATTCACAATAAGTTGTCAGTTTCACCATCAAACTCAAATCATGAGCCAGTTAAGAGCCTTTTTTCACCATCACTAACCAACAAGCAAACCGACGTCAGCTCACTTTTTAGAGGACTTACAACAAACTGCAGATATTCTGCTTCATACACCCAACCCCTTGACAACCTCCAATGCAGCAATGAAGGGCTGCTCAATCTCCAGAGAAGTAAGACATTGGACACTGCAACCCAGTGCAGGGGGAAAAAAAGATTCCTCTCAAGATAAAACTCTGAAGATTCAAGAAAATGTTCCATATAGGAAAAAGAATAGAGCAGAAGGCAAAGTCCACATTTGATGTGGCATGCAGCTAAAAGCAAAGGCAGAATTATAAATGGGTCTTTTACTTGAAGATATTTTCTGGATGGGATAATCTGTGTCCGGTCTTGACAGCCACTGTATCATATAGGTCTTCTTGGATGTATCGGATGAATTTTCTGAAGGAGAAAGAAAGATTTGGAAAAGGAGGAAAAATATGAGCACTTTTTGTAGCTTTTAAGGAACATTTTACAATCCAAAGCTGAATTAATAGACCCCATTCTAATCACAAAAAGGAAACTATTTTAAAAGCCAAAACTATACTTAGAAAAACACCAGTGTTTTTAGTTTTAATGAAGTTAATCATTTAAGCCCTTCTGTTCAGATGTATCACAACGTGGCATGCTTTCAGAAAGGCTAACAGTACAAATGTAGATAGTGAATAAATGTTTTTAGAGAAGTTTACTTCCATTTTAGGATTTCTTCACACATTCTGGCTGTTAGGTGTGCAATGAAAACTTTGAAAGTGTACTTTTGAACAAGTAGGACAGGGAGAGGGGTTGACTAGGGCTTGCAACAACTCTACGGAGAGCAAATTATGGACCATTGTGGGTCTAGACTGAAAGATATAGAAGTCGAGGAACTAGAGAACACACAAAAAAAGCAGTGATGAAAAATAAAAATGTGCTAATCGACTGATCTCAGTATCTAGTCTCCATATTAAAGTTTCCAGAATGGAGTGTGATCCTCTGATAATTCATAGACCAATATTTCTTAACCTTGGCAGCTTGAAAACGTGTGGACTTCAATTGCCATGGCTGGCTGGGGAATTCTGGGAGTTGAAGTTTACATATCTTTAGGCTGTCAAGATTGAAAAACACTGTCATCAACAAAGAAGAAACAATGCTTTTAGATTCTTGCCAAGTATGATCCTCAACATTTTGGCTTTCTTTATTATTTCATACTAGCCTGCTAGCATCCCCCCCAAATCATCTGCAGTGAGCTCCCTCTCCCAAATAAGACTTCTTTAAGAAGTGTTTTTCAAATTTTTTCTCCAGCTGGAATAAAGGTAAAGCTGTTAATATTAGGAACATGGGACAGATTACTGTGACAATACAGAAGTAATGTGATTGTAGTATCTCTACAGTTTATTGGCATTTCACAAAAGAGTCCTCCCAACTTCAGCCTCCCCCCACTCCCTGCCTTTCCAGAAGACTCAAGAAGTCAGAGTTTTTCCCAGTTTACCATTTTTACTGGGTTATAAGATAAAATAAGATACAAAATACGAAAGTAAATAGGAAAAATGAGAAAGAGGGGGAAGAGAAGTGAGGGAGGATAAGAGAAAAAAAAATAAAAGAAGTAAGTTTTTAAAATGTGTACACTCACTATGACATGAAGGTAGCCTGCAGAGTCTTGTTGTTTCTGGTCTATCTTCTTTACAAAAGCCAGTAATATTTTCCCTTGTCCTGCAGAGAACTGGCCTTTCTTGTGTGCCATTACCACAGGTTACAGAACACTGGAGAGCAAACAAAGAAAAATGGGCTTCTGATTCTCTTTTGTAAATGCATTTTTGGTTTATATCTTTCATCTTTATACACACACACACGCACAATTATTTAGTGCTAACAATCACACTATTGTTTCTCTTCTTCCAACATCCGGATGACTCTAAGGCAAACATGCAGCCATGCTGTTATATAAACATAACATCTCTACATTCCATTTTGTATTTCCAAGATAAAGGGCCACTGAAGGGCCACAGAGACTTTTCCATTTATTTCAGTTGAAACAAAATGTATAAATGGAACCATGATTCAAATGTCTGCTTACCTTTGACCAGGGTCCAATCCACCATTGCGCAGGGCAAAGCTCCCGATTGCAAACCCTCTTGCCCTCTGGACGATCACTGCTACAGTATTTGGTATGGACAGAACGGTTTGTGTTGTCGTGCAATGTTTGGATACATCGTACAGAACGCACCTGATATCCTGTTTTCCCACAACTTTTGCTGCAAGGTTCCCAGTCACCTGTTACCCATCTGTTTAAATGAAAAACAAGGAAGTCAAATATATAATGGCACCCCATATCTTCCTATCTAGTCTGAGTATTTTGAGAGTGAGTATTGTTTAGTCTGGGACTTGCAGAAGAAGAATAGCGGACTGAAGACAGCTCCATGAAAAGCAGAGCTGACGATTGTGATGAAGAATGAAGAGCTGATGAGTAGACTAGCTCTTTAAACCTCTCTGGATGGGTGAGAGATTGCCCACAAGTGCTCCACACAAGGAGACTGCAAAATAGGGGTCTCCAGCAGATTCTGAGCGGTGGGAGAGGAGGGAATAGTAATCTTGCCCAAACTACAGTTGGCTCCATTGAAAGGAAATACTAAGTCACAAAAGGAATTGCTTGTTAACTACTTATCAGCTATTAGAAATCTTTGGATCAGCAAGTTTGAAAGCATCAAGTAAGTTTGTCTTCAATGCTTTAACACAGGGGTGTCAAACTTGCGGCACGCTATCCTAATGTAGATACATCAGACTTAAGAACAGAACAGAATTTCCTTCTAGTTTTTCTGACAAATAAGATCATCTATTTGTAATACTCTAAACCAGGGGTGTCAAACTCGCGTCATCATGGCGGTGTCACGTGACGTTTTGGGACTTTTTCCCACTTTGCTAAACCAGGTGGGGCCAGCACGTGATGCATCTGGTCTGTGGCTGTGAGTTTGACAGCCCTGCTCTAAACAATTAACATGGAAACCAGCAGGGAGAGCCACTACTAAAACAAGCAAAAGCTGTTAGCAAACGCTGGCACAGAAGCATCATAATTCTTAGAAATAAATTTGCTACTTTCGCTTTGCCAACAATTCAATACTCAGCTAAGTACCATACAAAAGAGAGTGAAAGTCATAGCTTCACCATTTGTTGTTCCCTTGTATAACTTTCAAAGCAATAGAGGCATTTTTCTCGGGAACTATATTTAACTATTTCAGTATCTGTGATGATCATAGAATGTGTGATAATTATATCAATATTAAAAGCATTAAGTGTTACAGAACTCTGGACTCTTCTCTTTTGCAATATTCCATCTAATACCAGTTCCATTTCCTAGCAGTTGATCAAAATGCTTCACAAATAGCATCAGAAGACAGTCTGCTCAGGCTGTGATACCCGCTGATCTACAGTAAGTGAAATAGAAACAACCTCCATGGAGAAATTTCTCTTTAAAATCAGGGCAGAACTAAATACTTGCTCTTTCCAAGAAATACCTAAATTCCTTTTCAGTTTTTAGTTGGGACACAGTGAACTAAGGAATGTGAAAGCAAACGAATTATACAGCGGATACTATTTCCAAGTCATCTATGATTTTAGGATTTTCAAATTAATGTGTATACATAAAGCCTGCTTTATGATATTCCTTCCTTTTAGGTATTACTATACAGAAGGTCTACTAATAATCCAATGATGTGAGTTAAGTGGTAATAGAATGCACAGCATTGTAACATTACTACAGACACATCAACTAATTTGGCTGGGACATTATGCTAAATAACAAAAAATCTGATTTATCAACAATGAGCCCGTATGAGATTAGGGGTCCTTGGTGCTTTCTGAGCTTGCTTGTTTTCTTGCGGACATGTATGAGATTCTCAATCCAAAATGTGATAGTCCTATTTATGCATTTTAAAAAATTGCTAATCTCTAGTTAGATTAGGAACAAAGGCATATCCTCTATCTTTACAACACCTGCTAATCAAAACCATGGAGTGTAAATATCTGTTTAAAATTACCAGAAGTATCTAAATGAAAAATACAATAAATGCTTACATCTAAAGGTTTTGCAAGCGGAAAATCCTCATTTTCCACCATTCTTCAACAACCCAATGTTTCTAAAAGTTACGCTATAAAAAGTTTTTATTGCTGTTCATATTAGGATTAGCAAATGGAATACTTTTTAATAACAGCCTGTACATATTTTAAAAGAACTGAAAATCAATTTATATAAATTCTATGTGCTTCCCCTTCGAAAATTCAGATGTTTATACATGTTCAATAGGGACTTATTCTATTAAGTTTACTAAGATGTTTTTCTTAAAAAAAGTTTATCCCCTTCAAAATTTATTTTGCAATCAGGGGACATCCTTAATTTATGAGATTTTTAAACTTAAGTATCTTAATATTGCTAATTTCATCATTTCACATTACATCATATGTAATTCCTAAAGTAACGACTTTATAAATGTATCAGAACAACCTGATCCCCAGCAATGTTGCGTTAGGCAATGAGTATTTAATGGCAGTGAACATTCAAAAAGATCCACTTACATTGGCTGGGAACATTCCTGGAGATTGCACATTCTACGAATGGGCCTGGGCTTTGAGATAGACTCACAGTAACTGCGACGGATCATCTTCAAATCATTCTTTCTCCGGCAACCATATTTTGTAAATTGGTAGCCTTAAGGGAGAAAAAAAACTTACTTTATTTTCAACATTTCAAAGAACTTTCACATACTTCAAATATTTTTCTTTCCCCCCCCCCCTCCCGCTACTAAAAATACTGTGGCCACTATTTTATGAATGAAGACAAATATATAGGTCCCAGAATAATGTTGCAGGATCCAATCTGGGTCAGTCACTCATGCTGGAGCCCATCTTCTTACTAGAGAGAAGTTCTCTGAAGATGAGCTCCAGCACAAGTCCCAAAACTCAGAAGACAAAACCTCTGGTCCCAGTGACCGACCCACAGTGTATCCTGTGCTATTTTATGACTTCTTTTCAGCAGCTAAACCAAAGATAATAGAATAATTCTCTTCTGCACGGAGGCCTGTTCAAACACTTGTCCATCTCTCAGTAATCCAGGAAAGCACATAGAATTGTGAATGGTTTATAAATTAGCTTCAGTTATATAAAAGTAAAGTAAAATCTCATTGCAGTCAAGCTTGACTCTTGATAATTTACACTGATACATTCCTATCACTTGCTATTGCCTTCTTCCTTGAAGTTTGACTTCTCAGTGTAGTCAACTACCCTGTGCTTCCTAAAAGGTCCTCTTCCACTGAACCAAGAGTGACTTTGCTTAGCTTTCCAGATCAGATAACATCAGGTTTCAATTATACAGAGAAATCAATACACTTGGGTTGTCATATGCAGGTTGCAAAACACAGGACAATCACAAAACAGTTAAAATGGGGTTCTGCTCTCCTTCCCAGTTGCAAGTTAGTCAAAAAACCAAGATCCAACCATCTGGAAATCCTAGAGGCGTAGGCAATACTGAGAAGCAGAAGAATGATATGGGAAGAAAGCAATTGTAACTCATATACTTGCTAAGAAAACAATTTGGATGTGTCTGTGCAGTTATCAAAGTCAAGCTTGGCTTAAGTGATTTTATCATTACTCCACTAAACACATCTGTGTTATGGCTGTATTTTGTATTCATAATATTAAATTCTGTGAGTGCCTGAATTGTTATGCTGACATATTTGTGGCCTTCCAATAGAGAAATATTTATTTCCTTCATGTGATATATATATGAAGAATGATGTTGAGAATAATGAAGAATGATGTTTTTGGCAACCAGAGAACACAGAAACTCAAAATAAACATAACTGTGTGCAGACTATGGACTTAGAATCTGTATTTTCAGATCAGCCATAGTTTTTGCCATTTAGATCAAGAAATAGAACTGTGTCTCGCTCTGTTCTGGAAGTAGAAAATGAATCCTCTTAAAAAGACAAAAGCAGAACACGAGAAAGAAACATAGGAAGAATGTATGAGCTGAGTTTGGGAAACCTCTGATAAAGTGAGAATTTACTTGAGGTAATGTTCAGGCAAAATGGACAAAGGTAATAACTATTTCAAGAGAAATCTAGTTGTGAAGAAATAGGTAACAAGTTTACTCGAGAATTTGTAATTGTGTGTACTTCTGCCTATTATACATATCCTCATGCTGTGCATCATTTTTTAAACAAATTTTTGATCTGTAATAATTAATCCAAATCTAAATATCCTGGTAGAACACTCATTTATAGCAAACCAGTGGCATCTTGTGGTCCGTCAGGAGCATTACATATTTTATAGTCTTAAAACCTGCCTTTTCCCCATACTTTGAACAACTCTAAACATTTCCCTTCTCTATTGAATATTTATATTGTTGTGTTTACATTTAGAAAGCCCCCTCTCTCTTCCTCCCCTTCCCCTCTCTCTTTCTCCATAAAGTTTGATTTCATTAATCTTTGGTTAGTCTCCCAACAGGAGCTCAAAGGACTGAAATGTGTGGTCATATCCTTTTAATGATCAAGGAGGCAGCAATGCAGAAATTATTTCAACTTTTTGTATTTTTCACTATTCAATCACAGTCAGGCAGCACAGGATATGAAAGTCCTCTCTCTTTGGCACACCACAGTTAATGGGAACACACAAGCTAAGTACCCCTTGAATGATAGATAGTGACAGGCCTATAAAAAAGAATAGGAGGCGATGGTCAGGTATGAAATCTCAAAATTCTTCTGAGAGTTGAGGTCTAAGACCTTCAGGTTTCCCCCCTACAGTTCAGCAACTCTTCTACAGGTATGTAGTTAGGGGCAGCAAGTGTGGTGAGTGTTTGAGATTGATTCCAAATTTCAAAGCAGGTAGAATTCTGGGAGCTGTGAAATGAGATAATGCGGAACAATTTTGCATAATTCTGTAAAAACCAACAACCAACACGTTACTGGTTAGGTATTGTGTTGGTTCATCTACTCTAGATGTGAAATGCAAGGTATGTTCTCCAGTGAAAATTTACACTGCAGCATTTCATCTCCTGCCATTTGTTTATTTCATCTGCTTACTTTTTAAACTACTATCCATTTTCTAGATGTGCAGCATGTTACAAGTAATAGACAGCAATAAATAATTCCCATGGAATGTATTCTTCTACCTATGAACTAAACTTTTCTCTATTAAAATGTAACCGAAGATGTCAATATTTAATGATTCATAATAGATCATTACACTTTGGAAATCTCACAAAGACTTGATGGATGATTGTTTGGAAAAATCAAATGTGCTGCACTGAATGAATGAATGACAGTACCACAGATAAGACATCACAGGTAAGCCTGTTAAGTCATTTTAACTTCGTGGATTCTGGTCTCAAATTCAGCTATAAGCCACATTAAACCATCAAGCATACTTAAAAGCATAATTAGAAACACAGTTTTTCATAACAGACAGAAAAGTCAATGCAGTCATCAGCATCTTTACCTCCTC
>JAOYMU010000098.1:78417583-78435234 GCA_025802295.1 Psammodynastes pulverulentus
CGGAAGGATGGAAGGCTGAGTCAACCTTGAGCCTGGTCAGATTCGATCTGCCTAATTACAGGCAGCTGGCTGTTATGGTCCAACTTTCACTTACAACTGGGAAAACCATAGCCTTAACTATACACACTTTTGTTGGCAGGGTGATGACTCTGCATTTTAGTATGCTGTCTAGATTTATCCATTCCAGACCAGCCTTAAACATGAAAACCAGTTGGGTGACTTGGGGCCTGTCTGTCACTCTCTCTCTCCCTCCCTTCCCCTCTCTTTCTCTCTCTCAGCCCAACTTACCACACAAGATTGTTGTTGTGGGAAAAATAGGAGGAAAAAAAGAGTATTAAATATAGTCAATGCCTTGAGATGTTTTTAAGAATAATAAAAGTGGGATTAAAAAAGTGAGGTATCTAATGTCTCGGTTTAAGGTTGTAACTACCTGCTATTCCTTATTCCTAATTAAATAGATAAGCAACACCATAAAAACAAGGAACCAGAAAGATCGTAACTGAAAAACTATTGCATTGCAAAGGTGACCAAGTTTCTATTTAATTATCTGGATTTGAAAAGATTAATAGAAAACTGAAGCTCAGAAGGGATTAGCTTTTATCCCTGATTACTATATTATGTCAAAGACTGTAATTTCAAGGGGCTGTTCTGATATTGTAAATATAGTATTCCTTTTTTACTTTTCTTCTCCTAGACCTAGAAGAAGTATCCCAGACAAGAACACAAGATTCCAAGAATTTATTATAAGTAATAATTATTGAAGAAAAGATAGAAAATCATAATGAAAGAATTCAGTTCACTGTTATCTTATAGAAGCAAGCCCTACTTTTAGAATCAATATTCAAACCTTCTCCCATTCTCTCTACGGGCGGCTCTGCCTGATCTTTTGGGTGGAAAAGCCAATTTTCACCAGTGCCTTTTCTGAACAATTGTCAAGTGTGCTACTGTCTTCCTTTTTTCTTGAAATGTGTCATAATTAATTCTTATGAGAATTATAAATATACAAAAACTAGTAGGTATCTGCATCCCAGAATGACTGTGAGTAAACTTACTTCAGGAGGCACTCTAACTAAACTTCATCCTCCTGCATAAGATAGAGCTAGGCAGATGTTTTGATTTCTTCCACACAAATCCATTGCTGGTTTCCAGATGTCTTAGGCAAGTCTTAGCTAATGGCAATTACCATCCAACAATGCTAGCTCATACAAGAACATCAAAATGAATAACCCAGCTGAGAACTGAATGAACAACAAAACAAACAGAGCATATAAACTTGATATTAGAGGATTATCACAACTCCCATGGCAAACCAACTGCAGATAAGCATGTCACAAGCAGGAAGAAACTGCATTCTTTGCATTTTATTTGTTTTAATTGTTTGTTTACCAGAGAGCTCTGGTCTGATCTAGTCTTCTTATGTTTTTCATCAAATGTACACAGAAAAAGTATTCAGCTTGATTTATAACATCATTGGCTTCAGACTACTTTGCCTAAAGGAAACAGGACTAAGATTTGGTCAACAGTACATTAATAAATGGGTGAGCATTTCAAATAACTCTTGAGAATATTTTACATTACATGCCCTGGATTTCAGCTACTGTTTCTGAGACATTGGTGCCAAAGACTATATTGACCAGCTCTGTCAATTGCAGTAGGAAATCTTATTGTTTTGTGGAAATTCTGTTTGCTGTGTGCTGTTTCTGTTTATTTTAACAACTAAGATTTTTAAAAGAAATGCCATAAGGCATGAATTATGTTCAAGCTCTTTTGTTTCAGAGAAAAATATGTGGCAGTTAAATATTGTTCCAACACTGAAATAATTTGCATCAACACTTTATTAACCCAACAATCTGCATTAGAAGAATAACAAAAATGTGCTACATGGGAAACCTGATCATTTGGCTTCAGCACAAATTTAAATGATTAGAAAGCTTCTTCAGAAATTTGCTTGAATGTGTAACAGCCTAAAAAACAGGTAGGGATCAGGGCTGCACATGCAACCTCACCTGTTTCATTCCCTGATCTCCAAGGATTAATCAGAAAGTCTAAAGTAATCTATGCTTGCAAACCATGAAATCTGGAATCCTGTGGAAGCAGGGTCTTGTTTCATCCAAAGATGTGTGATTTATCATATAATCAGTTACCCTTTAGATCTCTCATCTAAAAACATAGTCAGACTTAACTGAGCGCAGTGCCAGCATGCATGCCAACCTCTGCTCACTTTCAAACCCTCCTGCATTCAAACTTACTTTTGAGTAAGATGTGCATCTTTTCATCAGCCGGAACATGGGTTCATATGCATTCACTAGGGCTGCAGTGATGACATAGAAAGCAATAAATAAATAGGACCCCAATTAATGCTATATCTCTCTTCTATCCACTACATTTCCAAGAGTGACAAATTTTGTAAAACTCATGATTGATATTGATCTGCATAGTAGAGGTGAATATTTCCTGCCATTGCTAAGCAGCATTTCAATCAACTAATCAAACTTGGCTCAAGGGGAAAGCAGGCTGTAGGTGTGGCAGCAATCAGCACAATGTTTCCAGCAAGAGGAGCGCATCACTGGGCCCAGTCTGCCTAGGTTTTCCACTGGTCTGGACTCAAGAGGTGAGCCTTCTCTGCCATGATACCTGTCCTGTGGAACATCATCTCCCTCGAGGTCAGATGGCTACAAACCTATTGAACTTAAGAAAATCCTTAAAATTTGGAATGCACTCTCCTGTATTTTTGTTGATATTTTTAATGGTTTTGTTTTAGTTGTGTGCACTGCCCAAGCCACATTTTGTCAGCCTTTCAAGGTAGTCCAGACAAGAATCATCAACCATGAGTATTAACATTAACTTAATTATAAGATAGGGCCAGTTTGGTCTAGTGGTTAAGGCACCAGGTTTGAAAACAAGAGTCTGTGAGTTCAAATTCATCAAACAAACAAACAAATAAGGTTACAATAATAGAATATTGCAAGCCCAAAAGCACCTCTCCCTTCCTTACTTTTATTCTCCCAAAAACTAGGGAAGATCCCTTCTGAGATGCTTTCTCCACCCCAGATCTCCTTTAGACTCAGATTTCATTCATCAGACCATTGTCTAATCTTCCATCTGTCTCCCAAAATAATTTTCTTACACCAGTGCATACAAATGAGATGAGCATCTATATACATTTAATAAATAAATAATAAAGCAACTAAATTAGATAGTCACACCCCAAAAGTCTTTAGTAAACAAGCACATATTTTTTTAAAAAACCAAAGGACTAATTACCTTGTATAGCAGCACTTACTCAATGCTTTGGTTCTTCCATTCACCCTCTCACATTGTAAATTACATACAGTTAAGTTATTGAGATCAGGAACAACTATTTCTCATGTGTCTGTGCTCAGCAGATAGTAGCACTTAGCTGCTTGGCTGATTCAAGAAAACAAAATACTAGGCAGGGTTGCCTCCAGGGCTGAAGGCTATATGGATATATGGTTTGACTTGAGGGAGAATGTACCTTTATTGTTCAATGTTTGTCTAGCTTGTTTAGTTGCTTTAGCTAAAGGGCAAGATGACATTACCTCCACCCACCACCATTCAGAAGAAAACTAAATTGGTAGTCCAATCTTACTTTATGGGACAAAGCCCTTCACTATAAGTGATGTTCTAGTTCCAGGTGTGTAGGACAGTCCATGAGACACACATTGTTCTGCCTTTCTGCCGAAATAAATAGGAAGATGGAAAGATCAAGATAAATGGTGTGGAATTGCCATGGCCCCCTCAGTATTTTCTGTCTGATATAAAGCCAAGCTTGACCCTTTGTAACTTGTGCTCTGGTAACTTTACTCAGAAAATCCAAGTGCCTCTAACATCATGTGAGTCTGTATTATACAGTGAAAAAATACCATAATACATTCTCACCCATCTGCTTTGTTACACTGCTTGTGAATTTGCTACTGGAATATAGGAATATAGGAAACTATGATTGATATCAGACTTTCACCCATCAAGCCCAAGAAATCTTTTCCATTATGTTTCACTTGAAATTATTCATTGGAAGTTCAAAATCTGGGAGTGATATCTTCAGTATGCCACGCAATATGAGCATGACTATTGGGCTATTGTCCCTTCTCATGTATGAGAACACAGATTTTATCAAAAATCTCAGAGCACTATAAAAATATTTCAAGTACAACAGAGAATAAACCAACTCTTGTAACACAACTTTTCCAAATCTAATTCTGATCAACTCTTAACAGCCAGATAGAATTCTAGAATGTTCAAATCCAAGGAAAGACTGAACAGATGAAAGGTTTCTCCAACACACACACTTTTGTACAATCAAGAACAAAGATAATATTATGAAAAAAGCAAACATCTACTTATAATCCTAGATAATTACAAAGCTCTGGAAACAATTCACCAGTACTGAAACTGGACAAAGCCCTAAGGGCCGATTCAAACATACTGTATGAGTCTTGATTTATCAGCACCTGATTATAACAGTTCAGAATCAATATCTAAAGGTGTGAACAGCATTCACTGAATAATGTCTCTGACCACATCAATCTGGCGTGCTCAAGCTAGGCGGATTGTTTCAGCCACACAAACTTTTGCAACAATTCTATTCAAACATTCAATCTAAGCATGGAACCCTTCAAGGCCAGAGGGATCTGGAGAGGGCTATGCTAGTACAGGTCAACTCTTGATCCTGACAAATTCAGTGTGCAGGTCTAAAAGCAAATGCTAGTTGCATTTTTTTTTTTTTTTTGCACTTAGATGCATAAACAGAGTCTTCCTTTCTGATTTCCATATCAAGAATGGAGGGAATGGGTGATGCACACGGGGCCACCGGGGACGCAAGAAGCCTTCCCATACACTTTTTACAATTTTTCCAAGGTCGGCTAAATGCCTGACTAGTGCTAATATAATCAATGCATATCTATATTGTTCACAGAGGTTCCTGGTTCTTTCACATCTAGCATTCTTTGTTAATTTATGTACAATGGACCTGCATTTTAAAGACCTCCTTTCCATAGTTCAAACGTGTCACAATTGGCCTATGCTGCCTGTTTTATTGCCCGAACAATCCCAAAAAAGTATTTAGGACAACATTTGATGTCGGAAAGCATAATTAACCCAAACCCATTTTTTTTTGGTCTTCTATTTCATTTAAGCAATGAACGTTGAGGCACAATAACCAGAAAGAAGGAATCTCGTTCCTCAAGGATGTAAAGCAGTGGTAGCTGAACAACTCTACCTATGGTGCTACTGAACAAATGCTTTTAGCTGAAAAGTGTTCAGGCATCGCTTTTCAGGATCACTGTAACCTTACCTCTAGGCTGGGTGTCTGGGTGCTCTCTGAGAAATGTCCCCTTGACAGCTGTCCTGCGGTATACCACATGGGTCCTTCCTTCTTCCTCCTCCTGCTTCCCCTTCTGCAGAGGTTCAATGAAATACTCGTCCTTGTCCGTGCGAATCATGCCAGCCTGAAGTGACAGGGCAAAGATTGAACATTTCAAATTACTGCCCATGCTGCAGACATTTTGAATAAATCTCTACAATATGCGTAAGCACACTTTAGCCTCCTCCAGGGAGCAGTTAGGATGCAGAGAGTAAGCAAGATGAATTCCTGATTAGAGCAACATCAGTGTCTGTGCTTGACAAGGAAGGGCAATAGTAAAGCATTAGACTAAAGGGATTTCTTCTGGAATCTAATTAACAAGAGCCAGGATTATGCTATAAGAGGAGAGGGAGCCATGATCAGAACACCACTACAGTCGAAGAATGTATAATAGACATTTGCATTAAGTTATAGCGGTAAAGTGCATTAAAATGGCATCTGCGCAGCAGTATGACTCGCAGGGTTTGAAAGAGAAAAATCTTGAAACAAATTCTGCACTGGTTGCCTTCACACTGACTTGATCTGCCAGTAAATAGCAAAACCAACCCAATTACATTGTGTGGAGACATCTTGGCTGCAATCCAAGGAGAAGAAAGAGGAAGAGAAAGAAGAGGATTGGGCTGACAGCAGTTACAAATGAGATGGATGAAATTTTATCTTCCATTTTCTGCCCCACTTTATTTGTCAATGTGTCCACAGGGGTAAAAACAGAACAACAGAGACTGAATACCTAGAGAAGCCATGTTTTGTAATCCTGCTCTAGCACCCACTAGAATAGAATAGAATGGAACGGAACGGAACAGTTCTTTATTGGCCATGTGTGATTGGACACACAGATACTTGTTTCCAGTGCATACAAGCTCTCAGTATATATACAAACAACGAAGTGATAAATCACAAATCATCAGCTACAATCATAAATCATAAGATATAATGAACAAAGTGATAATCATAAGATATCAATAGGAGTATATAATAGTCCTACTACAAGGTTAGATATTAACACACTGTTGGAAGACCTGAAGGGCCAATTGGTGATTTTAAAAAGTCTACCTATATGCTCCATAATAGTTTGAACGAGTACAAATACAAGGCTATGACCGTACCTTTCACTTGATTGAGATGCTGGACCCATGATTATTAAATATATTAATATATAAGGCAGGCACTTCTGAACCATATTGGAACCAGCATGTCTGCATTCAAGACACTTAAGCTTTCCATATAACTTTGCCACACTTCAGAATCTCTGCTCCCCATGTGGGCAAGTAGAAGTGAGGGAAGGAAGAAAGGTCAGCAACTAAATTTCTTTTCCTTTTCTTTTCAATTAGTGTGCACAGAAGGGGGAAATGGTTTTTGAAATGAAGCAGATGTGGCAGGAAGATTTAATTTCTTCCAACCTGCACACACTGTGGTCCTACTCCCCATTTGGACCCTTCACCTCAATAATGAAAGAAAATCAAAAAGTCAACTACATTCCAACTACAGAAATAAATTTTAATTGGATTGGAAATTACTATTGGATCAGGGACTAAATTCTATCACTGAGTTTATAAGAAAGGATTTTAATTCAGTTCTGGTATTAGAAACCACACCAAGCTGAGCATGAACTTACAAGTACTGCTAAACCCCCCCGCCCCCGCCCCCCAGAAATGTTGAATTTCAACACCACTAACTTGACCAAGCACCCTAAGATTTCATATCATGGAAATTTAATTAATTTTATTCAATTGATTCGAGTTAAACATTGCCTGACTCTGGACCCACACTGGGCAGTGTACATTAGTAAGTAGATTAGTAAAATTAAGATACAATAATTATAAAAGGAGTAAGGAGAAAGGAAAAAATAAGAACCAATAGCCATCACAGCTAACTACACTTTCACCATCAAACAATCTACCAAGGGCCCAACCATCCTACCTCAGCCTGGGAAAACAGCTAGGGCAGTGATGGCTAACCTTTTCAGCACCAAGTGTCCAAAATGTGCAAGCGAATGCATGCGTGCACACGCAAAACCCCAAAATGCAATGTACACATGTCCCCCATGCATGTATCCCACCCCCCGCGCATGCACAGCACAGACCTGAAGACTAGCTGGCCGGTGGGAGGCACATGTGCATGTGCAGCAGAGTGGAGCTGGGGTGATGGCTCGCATGCCTGCAGAGAGGGCTCTGCGTGCCACCTCTGGCATGCGTGCCATAGGTTCACGATCATGGAGCTAGGGCTTTAAGGGTTTTTGTAATGCTATTAGGGTGGGAACCACTTGGATATCGGGCGAGACCTCATTCCAGAAGGCCAACACTATGACAGAGGAGACATGCCTCTTCAGACTGCTAAATCACACTGTTTAATTGAAGGGACCCAGAATGTGCCAACTCTGTTGCATTGAAATAGATGTTGGGAATGAAGAGACATCTTAAGTGCACTGGTACAGAGAAATAATGCTGAAGTGCCAGGATTTCAGAGATATTAGGGCTATTTGCCCATTTCACTCAGTGTATAATTTCTACCTTATACGTCATTTGGGGTACAAAAAAAGAGAAAAGAATTTGCATCCTATCCTTAGATGCCTCTAATTGTATGGCTATTCTATTTTCTTTGGTTGTCTGATGGGAATATTTCCTTCTGTCAATCACCCCCTTTTTGCTACAAAAAAAGTTGATGTCAAGGTAGCACTTATACTTTACTTTCACCATGGTACTGAGGGGCATAAAGGTAACTGCACTTTAAAACTCTGTCATGTAACTTCTTATTCTAATTTAGATAGATTTCACATTAAACACGGGAAAACAGAAAACCGAACAAAACCAGTCAGAATGATTTACAAGCGGTAAACTGGAAAAGGAGATTAGCTTTCCCCCCAACACTTAGGTAAGGCAATATCAATTTGGAATGTAATTTGGCATCATACTTCCATACCAGGAGGGGGGGACAAATGTGCAAATCTGTGCATAAAGTTCAAACACAGTCTGAGAATAATTTCAATAGCAAATCTCTTTCTTTAAATCCCAGCCAGGAGATAATTCAGAACATATCGTTCCTCGTTCCTCAAATGGCTCCTCATTCTCCTAAATATTTCTTTTGGCACTTTATGATGTTTTCCCATATGTAAAGAGGCAGCTGATACAAAAGGAGATCATGAATCATGCGTAGACACGCCCTTTAATATCACACTTATGTTATTGTGGATGTTATGTTTATTTGTAGGAATTTATGGGAGATCACATGGGCTTCTTCTAAAGAAAAGCAACAGAATCAAACTAGGAGGTCTATCTGTGTGAAGCTGGGTAATAGTGCCAAGGGCAAGAGAAAATAGGAAGATAGTTGGCAGGCTAACCAATTTAAAACCTTGATTGCTAGCCTAGATGGATTAAGTAGGATAATCTCAGCATTTGGAGGCCAAGAGCAGAGGAGACAGAGATGTTTGGAATGAGAGGGCTATAATGGGCAGGACCAACAAGTACAGTTCTTGGCTCCAAATAGTTAAAATTTTCTACTGACTTAATGTCAGAACAGAGCTATGATCTGGGCATTGTTTACGTAGCACCAGAAAATTGCATTGATTTATTTTCTCATTTATTTAATGACCACTGCAAACAAAAATTAGGCTCTACATGCAATTTTGAAATCCATTGGGCAAATGTGCAGCAAAGGCTAGACAGTACCATATTTTCAATCCTGTTGCACAGAAATATTTTTGATGCAGAAAAACACACCTTGTAGAACAATCAGACAATGACAAAATGGGTGAATTATGGAATTCCTTTCTTTGTTCTTCCATATTTATCACAGTGTTGTTAGTACAAGACATAATGTCTTTACTAAGTGCATAGATTAAATATTACTCCTGTCCCTGATAACATTATAGCAGTTTCTGTGTGGTGATTTCTTGATGAATAAAATTGAATGATGTTCATTCTGCTTTCATTTCTAAAAAGTCAACTTTGGTAAAGGAATCAACACTTCTGGAATAACTCAACAAGACTGCAATGAGCACTGAAACTTGGATTATTAAAATTCCAGACAAGATTGGAGCTAGACAATCTACAAATATAAAAAAAGAATTTACTGATAGTTGTTTTGTCAAACAACTGACAAACACAAATTATCTACAATTGCAATATAACACAGCATCCAGTTTTCACTTGCTGCATATAATGTTTCTGTTTCTACTGGATAAATCTGAGCCAATCTGAGCCAATTCAAAAAACTTGTCTTCCTGTTAAAACATGAGGGATTTTCTGCCTCACTAAAAACGTGGACCAGAATTTGTAGATGTAATTACATACATGTGGTGTAAACATTCCTTTAAAAAAACCAGTTATCAGTTCCATAGAAAAGCAAATCTGGATCTGGATAATTTTGACTTTAAAATTTAAATCTTTTTTTCCCCACTATTGTGAATTGTTTAGTTGTACTGAACTGAACATTTTCATTTCAGGTCTTTGTCCCTTCTCTTTTTTTAATAATTTTATTGAACTTATCAAAGTTTAAAATGAAAATGAAAATAATGGAAAGGGGGGAAGGGCAAAGGGGAGAGAAAGAAGTGTAGGGAAAAAGGGAGAAAAGAAAGAATAGCATTGACTTTCGAATCGTTTTGGTGCAAAAGAATAAAATAGTAACATTACAGCTTCAACTTTTTACTTTTACATATTGAACATGTAGTAGCCATTTCTATAACAACAAACTTATCTAATCATCAAAATCACAAATCAAAGTTTCCTCCCTCCCCACTTCAAACAAAATCCAGAAGCTATTTTTAAATAGAAACAAACTTGGATGTGTTCTTTTCTTTGATTACATCAGTTAATTTAGCCATCTCTGCTAGTTCCATCAGTATTTCCAGCCATTCATCCATTGTGGGAATTAGAGTATCTTTCCATTTTTGTATATAAAGCATTCTTACTATTGTCAACATATATAACCGCGAGGTTCCAGGGTTTTTTTCCAAGTTCTTTGTCCATTAAGCTAAAAAAAAAGTCTCTGACAGGCGCAAGAAATCAAACCAAGGCTTTTCAAACAAGTACTTGTTTATTGCATGCTTGTTCTCTATAACCATCAAGAGAAATTGGCCGTAGATAAAAATCAACAAAATTCAAGGAGGGCTTAGTTCTCTTGTGGGGACAAAAGGATTCCAAACTGATGACACACTTGACTCAGCCTGGTCATCTCCTATAGTCTCTAGTTTAAATTTTATATTCACTTTAAGAATGTTCTGTATTAAAATATGACTTGCCCCAGTATTTCTTTGCTTTATCGCAAGTCCATCGGAGATGATAAGTTCCTTCTTTGCATTTACATTTTCAGCATACATTTGAGATATCTTTGTAGATCTCGGGTGTTAAATACCAACAATATTGACCCTAGGCACCATTCATTTTTGGTCCTTTTGGGATTTATCTTAACGTTTATCATATTTATGATAATTTAGTTAATTTACTATCTGGTTCTAAGGAAAGCCTACCAAAAATTGTATTTATTAATGGGTTCACTCCTTTTTAATTTAACTCAGTTAAAAAGATACAAGAAGCTAATTTAAAGGAACTAAACAGAAACTGGGAAGTGAAGGTTACTTAGCTTGGAGGTAGCCAAAGGCAATGTCTCTGTTTCTTTTCACTTTAAACAATACTTGCATATCCACACGCATGCTTCCAGTGAATCAAGGACTTGCTATGGTGTTATGGTTTTTTCCCCTAAGAAACAGTTATCATTCAATTTGTATTATTGGGTGACCATTCCTCAGAAGAAAAATTGGGGGAAACATAGGAAATTCTACTCCATGGACTTTTAAAATAAAACTCAGGAGTCATCTCTTGCAAAGTATGGTGTTCTCCTTGCTTAACTATGAATTTTTATAACAATTTTTTTTATTCACCAGAAAAAAATGGTAGCAAAGAATCAATGTTTTGCAGAGTAAAAAAAATAACAAATGAGAAGGCTAGAATTATCCAAGTATTTTTTTAAAGAAGTATTTAGCATTAGTAAATTCTTACTGACAATCAACACATTTTTCAACTCAGTTAAGTTATTCCATCTTTATTGTCATGAATATTCATGTTGTTTTTCTGTTTGTAAGATTGATTGATTGATTGATTGATTGATGTCCATTCTTTCTTTCATGTGCTCAAGGCAGCAGACATAGCATTGTCTCATCCAATTTTCCACCACGACAACAACCCAGTGAGGAATTTTGAATTGAGGCTGTTACTAGCTGGCTCATTTTGTGAGTTTCCATTTTGTGGCTGAGAATCTCCCAAATGCTGGACCAACACCCTAATCGCTCACCAAGCAAACTCTTAATTAAGGGATTGTATAGACATACAATGTGACAGAAAAACCACAAGATATATTCAAGTATATAAGCACATTTACCTCAGTAATCTCTGCTGGTCTTTTTAAGTTAACTATGGGCATGAATGATTTCATGTCATATTATTTAGAGGTTCATCTTTTTGAAATGATGATTGAAGAGGGTGAAATGGAAAAAGTACTTTAGTGTCTCTGGGGAAATTAGTTGGATGATATCAGTGGAGATTCTCCGTCACCCAGGTCATGGTTGTCCCAAAGGTGCTTTTTCAAAAGGCAACTGGACTTTCTTTTGTCCTTGACGACATTTTGCTTCTCATCCAAGAACTTCAGCAAATGGGTGTGGAACCAGTACAATGCAGTAAGACATATACAGATCTGTACATTGGAGAAACAAAACAACTACTTCACAAAGGCATGGCACAACATAGGAGAACAAACCCATTAGGACATGATTCAGCCGTCCATCTGCATTTGAAAGACAAAGGTTGCTTTTTTGAAGACAGCAAAGCCCACATTCTGGACAGAGAGGACTGCTGGTTTGAAAGATGGGTCAAAGAGGCCATCAACATTAAGATTGAACAGCCCTCTCTCAACATAAAGGGAGGGATATGACACCACCTATCTCCTGTTCACAACACAGTCCTTTCAGCAGTTCAAAGAAGGTTCCACAACCACCTGCACTATGCAAGTGACCCTTAGGGCACAGAATAACAGCCAAGTGTCCTCAACAACTCTCAGAAACAGTGCTCACAATCAGATGACTGCAAGGAATAGAAATTCATTTAGCCAGAACTAAAGAAGCTTCTTGGATGAGAAGCAAAATGTCTTCAAGCAAAAACAAAGTCCAGCTGACTTTTGATAAAGCGCCTTTGATAGTTGGATTTACTCAACTTTATGCATTCAAAATATATTAGGGCTACAACTCTTAAAATTTCAGCCATGCTGGGAGCTTCAATGCCAAAACATCTCAAGGGCACCATGTGTATTGCACACTCCTGATTATTAACAACTCTCCCCATTCGCCTCTGACTTAATTCTTTTTGGTGTTGGGTGGTGGGACTGATTGTCGACACCTCTTCTATTTTAAGTTTCAAAACACTCTATAAGTTTTAACATTCCAATAGTCACATCTATAAATATATTCCCTTAAAAGTAACTGATCTGTTGATGTTAGCTCATGGGCACACATCTTCCCATTTTTCGGTCCAGAGAAATTCCCTCACTTGACTAACATAAGTCCATCTTTCCATCACTAATTTCTCCTAAAACAGGATCAGGGCATTAAAGAGAAAGACACAATTGACAGTCCCCCCTTCAACCGGGTCATTTTGAATGTCTTTGGTGGCTTTTCTTAAAAGTTTTAATTTGCCAGCATATTTGGAATTGACAGACATCTCCGGGTTTTACAGCTTGAGGTCCTATCACTAATTAAATGTCTCCTCTAGCCGAACACTCAGCAAGTGCTTTAATTGTCTCCATATTAACATTCATATCACAGCTTCATGTTCTAGACCCATAATAAAGTCAGCTTGGTTAGCTTCTACAGCTGCTTCTTAAAGCTCTGGAGTTCAGATCCATGCTGTAGCTTCAGCTTTAATTGACGTTCATTTTCTCCTCATTAGTACAAGTGAATATACATTGCTTTTCACCCTACAGAGTTTTATCACTGCTTTTTTTACAACTAGCAGCACAGCGAGGAAATATAAGTAATTTCACTTTAATTTTAAAGTGAAGAGGGAAAAACTATTTTGGAGGGTGTAATTGGAAGGAAAAAACTATTTTGGAGGATTTGTTGATAATGAAACTCCAGAAGCATTGAATATTTGGACATTTTATCATTCTAGAAAACAATTGGTCCTCTCTTTATCATTGTGCTGCTACCTCCAGATTGGAAGACTTCTCTTCAACCTCTTTCACACAGGGGAAATATTTTCACCATGCAGATAAAAGTGTGAGGTGCATCCTTTCCAAAGGAACATGTAACTTCATTCATAAATGTTACTTAACTTTTTGGACTTGTTCTTTGGCGTCTTTCACTTTTAAAATCCCATTTTTAATGGATTTCCTTGTTCTCACAAATATATGCTAAGTTTAATATGTTGTCCCCTCCCTCTCTTGTCTCACAGGTTGACTCTTGTGAAGAAGATCTGGAGGAGGGATTGCTATGCGCATGACTTTGGATGAAGGTTTGGGTAGAAATCAAACAAGTTGGTTGCTTGGAATGTTCCAACCAAAATTGTCCCCAGATTTTCCCTGGAGGATTGATCCCAATATTACTAACTATAGGTAAGTAATAAAGTAATTTATAGCATAATTTCCCTATTTTTGAATATTTCTTCAAATATTTCCCAATGTAGAGATATGTGTACTGACTAAGCAGTCATGATATCAACTAATCAGTAAGGTGGTCATGATTTATTGACTAGAAAAGAATGGAGATTCAACTGTGAATGAACAACAACAACAACAAAAACTCCTTTGAAATCTTACAATGAACTTTCCCATAAGGAGTTGAATTCAACAAAATAAATATTGAATAGCAAATTCCCAGATTCAAACTCACTTCAACACCAGATTATAAACTCAGGACATACAGAAAAGATAGAAACTGACCTAGAGAGTGTTTAGGTCTAAGATATGTGATTCTGCTCACCGCTTATAGTACCATAGCATCCTAGGTAAAGTCATGGTAGATATTTGTCCTGAATTTCCTTTCTAAGCATTTCCCAGAATCACCATTGCAAGATAGATAGCCATATTAACCATTTAAGCAAATTGAATGAAATATTCTCACTTTGATGTGGCAAACTGCCATGACTCCTTTCAAAGTACAAAAATAAATTTAGAAATAAATGTAAACTTGGCCTTGCTGTCTGCTTTTACCTTGGACAGGATTTACCATCTGCTATGCCTCAGATTCAAGCTTCTTGTTCCTACATCTCACAGTTCCTTTCACTATCCATAAAAATGGCATCATGGCCAGTTATAGGTCAGATATATGTGCCTTGAGTAATAAACAAGAAGTAAGGGCAATGTTTTATACAGCCTTTCTTGGCACAGATGCCAGCTAACAAGCATTTCTGAGAATAACAATGTTTCCCGGTATTCCATTCTTATAACAGAAACTATCAAAAGTTAAGATTGCAAGAAATAATGAGTAAAGTATAATCGTTACGATTTAAACAATCACCACACTACCTCTAAACCTTCATTTAAAAAAAATGCAATCCTTCTTCCCATGGAGTTGGTTTTAAATGCAACTGCATTGTATATTGTTGGGTTTTGAATTCATTTCAAACACAATCTTTTATACAACCACTCAGAAAAGAGTTCCATTGAATTCCTAAGGACGCGCTCTCTGGAAAACTAGCTTAGAATTGTAGCACTTAATAACTGGTAAGCTTGCATCCCACACAGGGCACATCATTACACCATAGTTGTGCTCTGGAATAACTATGAGGCATAAAGCTGCATGCAGTGTCTCTGTCACACCCTTGATAACAGCATCTTCATTATCCCCACCACTCATGTCTTGCGCAACATGGGCTATAAAAGTGCTTCTCTTGTAATGGCTTGAACCCAAGTTGAATCTCCTGCATGGGTGAGAATCTTGAAAAATTGTGCTATGTAGATCAGGAATAACACTAGCAATAGCACTTAGACTTATATACTGCTTTATAGTACTTTACAGCCTTCCCTAAGCTGTTTACAGAATCAGCATATTGCGCCCACAATTTGGGCCCTCATTTTACCCACCTCGGAAGGATGGAAGGCTCAATCAACCTTGAACTTGGTGAGATTCGATCTGCCAAAGTGCAGACAGCTGGCTGTAAGCAGAAATAGCCTGCAATTACTGCACTCTAACCTCTGAGCCACCTAGGCTCTTCAGTCCCCAAGCACTTCAGTTCATTAACCCCTTCGTGAAATTTCAGATTGTTCACCGACCACCAAACATTTACCATATGAAAATTTACTTTATTGTCAATCAACAGGAGTGCTGATTTACCACCAGCTTATCAGATATTTAGGGTACAAGGAAACAACAATCAATGACTTAAGAGCCAATCATCAACACCCTAATGAACAACTAAAAACTACATACAACCAGGCAACGTATAAATACAATGCCTGGAATAACCCAGTGCACATTTTGGAGAGAATAAATATTTAGCTGCTTGACTGACTCAGATTGAATCCTGCTACATGAAAATAATTTAATTATTTTCATCTAGCAGTACTACTTTAAAAGTTCTGTGGACAATCATAATTACAGCAACAACAACATTGATCTTTCGGATAGTCCCTTTGGCCCTTGAGGGTTGATATTGATCACTTTACGGAACTCTGGAATAGAGGTTTCTAGGCACATTCAATAGGGGACAGTAGGGAATGCTGGTGGCAAGACTAGTGTTCAAAGCTCTAATACTTTTGCACATAGACATGTAACCAAATCATGCATCCTGGTTAAATGAAGTAAGTGTGATATTAGTCTTATTTTTATTAAGTGACCTTTCATGCACTTCTAAACATTGTTTGAAAGTACTGCACGTTATTTATTTTTCTCAAAGTCCTGCCCTATCCAAAACAACAACAAAAAATTGAAATAAATCAGATAATAGTCAACTTTGGGTTCTTTTTGTGTAAAAGAAACACTGAAAAATAAGCATAAAATCTTGTGACCATCTGCCACATTCTGACTATAAGTTACCTACTATCCTCCAGCTATAATCATTTATGCAGCTTTCAGCTGGAAGAGTCTGCCCAGGAAGGTTTAAACTTAAGCAAGGTGCTTTCTGTAAATTCTTTCAGGCTTTTAAAGCAAATGTTTACATTTGCACAGTGCCCTTAGAACTGAGAAATAAAACATTGCATACTATTAACGTATCTCCCAAAGTAACGTTGCATTATCTAGTATTCTGTTTTCTACAGAAAGTAGAAAACCCTGAGCAAGTTAGGTAAAATGATTAAAGCTAGGTTATGTCTTTGGTCTTTAGGAAAATTCACTCTTGGCAAAAAGAAGTTTGACAGGATAGCCCAGTAGCCCAGTAGCTTGTAATCCAAACCATAGTATTCTCTGCCAGCACACGTCTCTTGGATCAGTCAGTAATAACTTAAGGTCGGCACATTAAAGTGACAAGAGAACTAGGCTTTCCAATGAAGGTGGGTCTCAAATCCACTTGGCACTCTGGAATCTGGAATCTGCTTATCCTACACTTAATGTCTTACACTCCAAACTTTGCATTGTGGAGACCCAAATCTTGCAGTCATAATAAACTATAGAAATCCAGGATAATATCCAGATATGTGCAAATGCACCCAAAAGGCTAAACCTTTTGCTGCCAACACCAGATCACACACCTATAAATCAGAGAGATTAATTCCAGAGAGATCTAGGCATGTAATCTGTATAATTATACAACAATTCTTCCCCACAAGGGCCTTGACTTGTAGGTTGCCCCCTACTGCTACAATAATTAGAAATTCTATGGGATAAATTTGTGGTTGTTATACCATTACCACTGAAATAAAACAGTCTTCAGGACACTCTAGAATGAAAAGATGACTGGGACCAAGCTTTCATCTAGGGCCAGCATGTTCCAAACATGCTGATACCTAGTTCACATCACCTGCATATCATATGGTGAGGGCTCTCAGTGAGTCTTGTCTAAATGTATAGATCAAATGGGCAGAATCATATTTAGCAAAGTCATCTTTGACATGATACACAGGTCTACATCCTTGCAGATTTTTTAATGTACGACATAATCCTAAAATGTAAAATCTTGTCATAGTGATTAGAAGTTGCTGTACTGATACCATGACCAATGACAAAATAAGTATGCCGTCATTGGACATCTTATACTTAAATTTTAAGGGCTAGACCAGTGGTTCCCAATCTTTTCCGGTTCGCGGCTCCCTTAAGTGCTTCCGATTTTTTCCGCGGCTCCCTTAAAAATTT
>JAOYMU010000098.1:78440475-78452497 GCA_025802295.1 Psammodynastes pulverulentus
GATAGATAGATAGATAGATAGATAGATAGATAGATAGATAGATAGATAGATAGATAGATAGATAGATAGATATACAGGTAGTTTTCAACTTGCAACCACAATTGAGCCGAAAATTTCTGTTGCTAAGTGAGACATTTGTTAAGTGAGTTTTGCCCCATGTTTCACCTTTCTTGCCACAGCTGTTAAATGAATCACAACAGTTGTTAAGTTAGTAACACGGCTATTAAGTAAATCTGGCTTCCCCATTGACTTTGCTTGTTGGGAGATCGCAAAAGGTGATCACATGACCCCAGGATACTGCAACCGTCTTAAATATGAGTCAGTTGCTAAGTATCCAAATTTTGATCATATGATTATGGGGATGGGGTTGTAACTGTGAAAAGCAGTCATTTTCTTTTCAGTGCTGTTGTAACTTCGAACAGCCACTAAATGAATTATTGTAGGTGGAGGATTTCCTGCATACACATTTATATTTTTAAATGGCATAATAAGTTAATGACATATAAATTAGGATTAATTCAAAATAACAATCTCTACAAGGCTTTTTCTTCCTCAGACTATGTACAATCTTATTATAAGATTTGTTTGTTTATTTGTTTGCAGTTCCCATCTTTATATTCTTACTGGAACAGGGAAATAAAATGAAACAATTCTTATGATTGAAGGTCAACACTAATAGCTGTGTCTACATAGTTATTTGTTTATTGGAGAAAGGTTGTAATATCATTCCGAAAATTGATGGAGACTAATTCAGAAACAAGAAACCAATTCCTCTATCATAAAAACATGAAGACAACAACTATTGGTAACAAATTGTTGAACACAAATTATGAAATACAAAGACAAAAACACATTTAAAAAGTAAGTTTAAAAGAAGTCTGCTGGCCCTCTTCCTAAAACTCAAAATCTGGCAGAGTTAATATTTGCTAGAAATAACAAAGGTATTGCAGACAATACAAAAATATGAGGGTTTTTGTTTTTTTGACAAGGGCGTGATTCAAACAAATCACAAAAAGTTGCAAATACTTGAAAAATGCTTCCTTTGGCACTTCCTATAACCTTTGCTACCTGTTTCCCCAGCAAATCACTCATCAGCAATTCACCTGACAAGAAAGGCAACAGAGGCAAGATCAGACTATATCAGGGTAGATTTCTACTAGTGATGAGGCTAGGACTACAACTCCCAACATTCCTGGCGAAGAAAATACCACCAGGAATGCCAGAATGATTACGACTTCCAGGCCTTGATTGGTATGGTCTCGCTATGATTTGTACCACTATTTCTCTTGCTTTCTTGGGACATGAGGAAAGTTATTTGTCTCGTTCACAAAAAAGGAAATGGACAACATAGCAACAAAGATAGCACAAGTTGCCATGAAGTTGAGTTCAGTAGGCACTTGGCACAGAGCCAACTTTGTCTGATCTTTGAAACTACGGTATGTATGATTGAAGTACTTGGATGGAAGTAATTTAAGAAATTATTGGGCTATACTGGGGTCTTCAAACTTGACAGCTTTAAGACTTGTGGACTTCAACTCCCAGAATTTCTCCTCCAGTCACATTAGCTCAGGAATTCTGGGAGTTGAAGTCCACAAGTCTTAAACTTGCCAAGTTTGAAGACCTTTGGGCTATAGGCTAAATGAGTATTTCTCAACCTTGGCAACTTCATGATGTGTGAACTTCAACTCCCAGAATTCCCCAGCCAACATGCTGGCTGAGAAACTCTGGCAGTTGAAGTCCACACATCATAAAGTTGCCAAGGTTGAGATACACTGAGCTAAACTATGAAGAGAGAACACAATGACAAGCTACTTCAGTACTGCTGCCAAGAAAACTATATAGATTCATAAATCAATAAAATCACCAGGAGTCAGGCTCAATTTGTCAGCAACTTTACCTTGTTAAACCAAGCATTTGAAGGAGGCAAACAGGCATGCTTCCAGAAACCAGAGCTCTGGCAGCTGTTTAAACCAGATGTTTGCAGCCCAATTCAGTCTCATGCAACACCTTTGCTTTTAACAGATTTAATAACCACTAGAAAAACCAGAATCACATTTTTAGTTTTAGTTTTATTGCAAGCATGGTCTTACCGAGACATTATAAAGTGGTATTAACACTTCATGTGATCTTGATTCTATCCCTGACAATTAAAGAAACAAAACAATATAATAGACTTTTACCCTAATTAAGTACACTTATTATTGATTTATACATAACTGAGTAATTCAACTATTATACATTGAATTGTAAATTAAATTTTCTGTTTTCACTATCTCAGATCTGACACAGACACACTTGGGCAGAATAAAATGATTGTCCCATTTATTAACACTGATATGTGTTTCCTATTTAGAAACTTGAGTTGACCCTACCTAAGGGAAGGACAGGGGGACCTAGCTATAGTAACTTATGTCCTTACTGCCAACCGATTAGACTACAGTAGCACACACTATGTGAGGCTGAGCTTAGAAACTGTTCTGAAATTACCGTTCAAGTTATCTACAAGCAATGGTTATGAATCCTGCAGATCTCAAGGTATGACCCTGCTTCTCTTCTTCCATTCCATCAGTGTATAAAACATCTGGAAGTAACTGATGTGTCACAGATATAGTGGGTTCACATGCTATACAGGGGTGGTTTCCTCTCCGGGTTGCCACCGGTTCAGACATTTTGGTAATGTGTGCGCATGCGCAAGCACGTGCGCATATGTTTCCCCTCTGCGTGCGTGCGCTCCCCACCTTTCGCCGCATGCACGCGCCGATCAGCTGGGAGGATTTTTTTTATTCTCTCAGCTAATCGGCAGCCATTTTTTAGCTACCGGTTCGACTGAACCGGTAGCTAAAAACCATTCGCAGATCGTCGGAGAGGGCCGGGGAGGCCTCTCCGATCATCTGGCATTCTTTTTAACTACCGGTTCGGTGGAACCGGCACTTTTTTAACTCAAAAAAGTCCTCTCAGAGTCCTCTCAGCTGATCGACATGCACATGTGCAGAAGGGTGGGGAAAAGGTGCACACGCAGGGGGACGGGTTTGTGCTATCGGTTCGGCTGAACCGGTAGCCATAATTTCCCCACCGGTTTGTTCAAGCGGCAGTTTTTGCCGCCATCAGTTCGCCCAAACCGGTGCGAACCGGTCCAATAGCACCTCTGCTTTTTCCCCTAATGAAGGGACTGCAAATCCAGGACATCCAGATAAGAGATACCTCCCCAATTCACGCAATTCTAAGAAAGAGAAGGATTTACAAGATTCTTTTATTAGAGTGTTTCTCAACAACAATAACACCAGCTTCCCTGTGGAGTTGACTTACTCAACTGATCAAGTTAGTTGGTCTGACACAAAAGGAAGCACAGTGTGGTCCCAAGTGGGTGGATGTAGGTTTAAATCTTCAAAGGATTCACATTGTAGAGAGAATCACCCCCCTCCAAGAAAAGGAACAAATGGTCCTGCAGAAACCAAGCAATTAGCGCAGAAGCATCAAAATTAAAAGTGTCCCCCTCCCTTCCCCAAAGTTGAACTTGACCCCTTCCTCCCCCAAGGAGACCAGACAGGGAAATTGACATATCAAAAGACACACTGTTAAACTAATCAAATACCCAATCAGGCATCTCAATCACAAAAACTCATCATCATCATGCTTTTCCATGCTGCCATGCCACTGCCCTTGAAACAGCAGGATACCTGTAAAGGATATCATGCCCAGATCTAGGGTACCAAGAGTTGTTCCGACCTAGGCTTCCTTAGAAAACATAAAACACAATCGTAGTCCCAGCAAAACTTCTTTTATTTCCACGACTGTGAATTACGTTCATTCACAGCCTGCAAGGCTTCACAAATAGTCTTTCAGGGGAATGTTTATAAGCACCCACCTTATCACACTTGGAATTATGCCAGAGAACTAATTGCCAAATGCAGGGCAAGGCCAAATTTGACACATGGTCAAACAGAACTTTTCAAAGCCTGAACCGACCAGATGAACTAATTGCTTCCTGAAAAAGCTCACATCCCATTCGCTCCTTTTTTATGTCCTATGCATGGGGCCAATCATCTCCAAGGTGTGGCCTTACTCCTGAGTCGACCCTGCTTTCTCAATTGTTCTTGCCTTTTGGTAGCTCTGCATGAGCAGGCTGGGAACCAGTTCCAGAAACTCCCCTGCCTCACTGTTGTCTGAGTCTGAAGGCAGCTGATGACTGCCAGCCTGCCCTGACCCCATCTCTGCCTCTGACACAGAGCCCTTGTCTGAGCCTTCCTCAGGCTCCAGGACTGGCCCATGTTGCTCCCCAACCTCTTCACTGTCAGACTTTACTGCCAGCTCCGCCAGCTGCCAGTGGGCCACAACACACATTTGGCACATGGACGAAGGGACACCCTTTGTGTCACAAGTCATTACTTACATCCTCCAGGCCCTAGGGATCAACCTTTATTCACGCTAGCACCCTTGGTCATTGGTGTGTGTGTGTGTGTGTGTGTGTGTGTGTGTGTGTAAAACAGTAGTAGAGGACTAAAGACCCTATTGGGCAAACTCTGTCAGAAGACCCACCTCCCATTGCCCCAAGCTCTCCCCATAGTATTGTTTCATCTGAGAACAAGACCACACCAAAACCTAGGCATCTCCCCATTTGAGCTTCTTTTGTCCAAACTCCAGGCACCTTAAAGTTGGCTGACCTCCACGTTTCTTGAGTTTAGAAAGGGGAGATGTGGTTCTATCTTCCTATCTTACAGCCTTACATCAGAGACTCTGGACCCTGTGGAAACAAAGCATCCTAACTCAAACGTTACCGCTGGAAGAAGCCCTTCACCCCTTTGAGCCAGGAGACTGGATCTGGCTTAGGTCCTTTACCAGAAGAACTCTGTTGCAACCAAGGTGGAAAGGAACCTTCCAGATCCTACTTACCACCCAGACAGCTGTCAAAATCACCAAAAGAGACACTTGGATACGTTGGACTCATGTAAAGCCAGCTGTCCTCAACCACAACTCAGAACCAACAGCAACGCCGAAGGCGCCACCCTCGCGACTCAGAAACTGGGCACCACAGACTCTTTTTGAGACCGAAGGAAATGGGGGGAGGGACTGTGAGGAATGGGTGGAAAAACATTGTTAAGATGTACTGTATACTTGCATTTGTAACCTATGCCAGAGGATTTTTAGAAGCCAACCTTTTTCCTGACAAGGGGAACATCTGGGAGTACTTAGCACGGGAGGTGTTGAACACCACTGACTTCTGCCTAGTGGGGGGAAGGTCTGTAAAAGACATTCTGACCACATGCCTGTTAGGGGTAGCTTCAGGACCACAGACCATAATGAATGACACCAAACTCAGAAACTTCCCTCTCAAGGCTACATACTTCACCATCTTTGACTGGGGCACCAGCTCCAACTTCAAGGA
The DNA here is from genome assembly GCA_025802295.1 of Psammodynastes pulverulentus. Lineage (NCBI taxonomy): Eukaryota > Metazoa > Chordata > Lepidosauria > Squamata > Psammodynastidae > Psammodynastes > Psammodynastes pulverulentus. The sequence continues at coordinate 78,445,859 of JAOYMU010000098.1, forward strand.
TAGAAGTATGTATACCTTACACGTAGCCACAGTCACCAACTCAGCCACATGCTTTAAATTAGCAGGCTGCCAAGCCCCCAGGGTCCCCACTTGTCAAAACCTCAGCAATGCCGAATTAACTTGTAACCACATTGAAACGATTCCTTTTTCATACAGCCACGTGAGACTTCCGCCAGGCTGGTTCCTACTATGTGGGATAAAGGCTTATTCCTATCTGCCAGCAAACTCTACGGGGGGACCATGCACCTTAGGACGGTTGACCATGTTAATGCCTTCACTGCAGAGATGGCAGAGAAAAGACCGTCATTCCCTAACTTCAGACTGCGATTCAAAAAATTTATTATTATCCAAAACTGAATATGTGGCGCTAGCGGTCTCACTGGCAAGGATGCCAGGACTTGCAGCACAGAATTCCAGGAACTTGAATAGTCTGGCGTGTGCCCTAGCCAAGAGTCTAAATTCTACCTCCCAAGCATTGGATGCCTTAAACCGAGAACTGAGACAGGTCAGAGATGCGACACTTGAAAACCGAGCCGCCATTGATTATCTGCTATTAAGACACGATCATGGCTGCAAAGAGTTTCAGAGCATATGTTGCTTTAATTTGAATAAACAATCAGAACTCTTAGGAAATGATATTAGGCACCTAAAAGAATCGACGCAAAATATTGGGTATGGTACTTCCCCCTTTGACTTATTTGGACTCTTCTCATGGTTGCCAAACCCCAAGTGGCTTAAAGTTCTTATCCTGGTGACAGTTACAGCAACTGTAGGATTTTTCCTCTGCTGCGTCTGCCAGTATATTTCTCGATGCCTCAAGTGTCAAAGAACCCGCCTTTCAACCATCCCAAAAACCAACGAGAAGGCAATCCAGGTTTCTTTAATGACGAGCCAGACAGACAGAAGGTATCAAATTTATACAGGCAGGACCTGAGTTGTTCAAAATACATATATTTGGAAAATACAAGTATTAGCACAACATGGGGGAATTATAAAGAGAATCATAGCCTTCCTCCCAAGAAAAGGAACAACTGGTCCACCAGAAACCAAGCAATTAGCGCAGAAACATCAAAATAATAAGCCTTTCGCAAGGAAAAAACTGTACCGCTCAGCTAAGCGAAACAGCTTCAGGTGAGCCAATAAGAGCCTTCTGCAAGTTGATACACTGTAGCTGTTAAAAAGGGAAAGTGTGAAATGACAGGAATGCAGCAAGGTGCTCCCTCCGTGCTTTAAGCTGAGGCAATAGGATTAAGCTAGCAGAACACAAAAAGTTGCATCCCTCTCCTTTCCCCAAGGTCGGGTTTGACCCCTTCCTCCCCCACGGAGACCAGACAGGGGAAATTGACATACCCAAAAACACACCGTTAAACTAATCAAATACCTCACCAGGCATCTCAATCATAAAAATAATCATACTCACCCTCCTGGTTAGACAGCTGACCTGGAACTCAATACTATTGTCACTGCAGTCCTTTGGCTTTCCTGCAGCTAGCTTCCAAGTCACTCATTCCATTCTCATATTGTCCTGGATTTAGAGAATGAACCGAAGATTTCCTTCTCACAACATATTAGCAAGCCAAATAAATATTTTATCAAACGAGGAGGTGTGACAATCTTTTTTTAATCTATTTGATGCAGTTTAAAGATTGAAAGTTTCATTTTCAGTTCCATCTATAAGTAAGATGACTAGAAGCTTGCATTCCAAATCATCTTAAATATTCTGCTTCGTGTTAAATATTGTTGGTTAAGCATAGTCTTATTATTTGAGGAGTTGGAAACACTTGAGTGCTCCTGGGCCTTGAAGTTAATTCAAGTTTGGAGGGCAGATTACTCGGCAGACTTGGAATTCATAAAGCATCTCAGAAGGAGGCAATGCCAAATTTCTTCTTAATTGCTGCCAGGATTATATGTAGGGTATGGCCAAAAAAAGTCAAGATGGCAGTTATAACAGTGTTCAAAGCTCTGCTATGCAAGATACATAAAAAACCCCTAGTTTGATCACAGTTGTAGCCATTGTCTTGACTTTTTACCTCAGACCATGGACACTCCAAGTGTGGATAAGAAAACTCAATATATACATGTAATCACCTGACATTGATTTTGACTCAATAATATCTGAAAATTTTGAAAATATTTTCCTCAACAATTCAGCCATGATTTAAGTATTTTCCTGATGTAATCATTTCCTAGATAATTTCTGGGTTGGCCCACATATGTTCATTGTACCACAATCCATTTTACATTATAGATTTGTCTTTCAATCTTTACAGAGTGAAAGAATCAGATATTGGGGATATTGTTGTGAAGAATATGAGATCCTTACAGAAGATGGCTACTACCTAAATGTGAACAGAATTCCAGGAGGTAAAAAAAAAAAAATCAGAAACAAAAATTTAGAATTTGGGTACTTTTTAAACAGCAGTGGTGTTTATTCATATCAATCCCTCTTCGTGTATTCCTTGAGGAAAAACAGTATCGAAATATCACTTCCCACCCAACACAATTTTATGCAATTCTGATTCTATGAACCTTATTATTAAGAATCTGACGTAAGAAGTCCTTTCTTTTTTCAGGCAATAAATCTGCTATATTATTAATGCATGGACTAACTATGGAGGGTACTGTGTGGATATCAAATTTACCCCACCAGAGCCTGGGCTTTATACTAGCAGATGCTGGGTATGATGTATGGATTGGAAATAGCAGAGGAAACTTCTGGTCTAGAAGACACGAGCACCTTTCAGTTAACGAAACAGAATTTTGGAATTTCAGGTTAGTACTTCAAATGTAGTTCTTACTCCAGCTGGTTATCAGTCAGTTGATTATTCAACCAATTAATCAATTCAAAAGTAAGTTAAAGCATGTCCAGTGCAAATAATCAGGAATTCAGGCAGTTCAAATGATTATAGGCATACTAAAGCTCTCTAAGAAAATCTGAATTACTCTGACAGTCAACTCAAATAGGCAGTAGATAAGAGTTGATGGAATTCAAGATGGGCTGCACTTAAATATCTTGTGAGTGTGAAGGGACTCAACATTAATGAGGGCTTTAAGCCTTCCCTTGGGCTCAGCCTGGTCGTCTCCTACAATGAATTTATTGAGACAGAAAAGGACAGTTTCTACAAGAAACTGTCTTTTTTCTGACCCAGTGTCTGCTTTCCAGTAGTTTTCCAAAAGGCAGACCAGTTTCTAGTTGGGATTATTCAGCAAGATATTGAGTAACCTCCTGCAAAACTTCGTATCGGTGTTTAATGGCATGTGGAGCAAGATGGAATTTTGTGTGATGCCAAAGTGAGGGTTCCCTTCTTACTTTCTTGATTTGAGCTAACAGGACACAATACCAAATGTCATATTCAACGACTAATCCCATCAAATGTTCCATGATCAATTGTGTTGAAATCTCTTGATAGATCCAGGACATCTTCACTCCTCTCATCCATTTCTAGGGTTAGATAAGGTGATAGTAATATCACTACCATATCCCAGCCAAAAATCTTGTTAAATATAGAACCGTTGGTATTATTCTGGATGATTGCCATCTTCTCAATCAATAGTTCCAGGAAACGCATCTTTGAAATTGAGCAGATTTAGTGATTCTAAGGGATAATTTTATGTAGATACCTTAATTGTTCCTTTAGCCATCAAGAAATAAATATTTGTAATTTTCAATATACTCTTGTTTGTTTCCATGGCTGGCATCAATGAGGCAGTGACAAGCTTTTAGCCTGAACGGTGTGGTATAGAAAACTAGATCATGACCATTCAGCCCAAAAGTTCTTTACTGCTTCATTCATCTCTTCCTTAACAATGGAATAATCGTGGATTAATCACTGCACTGTTTCAGATGTTGACACCAGGAGGAACAAGAGTCAAGGAAGCCTGTATCTCTTCTTACATTCCATTACATACTATTGTGATTGCTAATTTACAATTTTATTCAAACTTGTTTTGTTGCAGTTAATTAGCAGACTTAAAAGGCATCTCTATCTTCTCTTCATCCAGATCAATTTGTTATTTGCATATTCTGTCAGTTAAAAATACTTGTTAATGATTTGCAAGGGAGAAAGCCATAGCACATGATTGGATGCATTGATAGATAGCTTTTGTCCAAGATGATCTGTGTTCAGGCTGGTCATTCAAGTCACCCAATACTCACCAATTGCTGCTGTAATTGCTCTTCTTTTGTTTCTTCTCACCTTTCTGAAAATTAAAGACTTTTCCAGTTCTTTGCATAATGTTTCCAAAGTAATATACTTTGAATCTGTGCCTCATGGGAGAATTCTGGGTTGATTAGGATACACCACCAGTTATATTTTACATGGCCTCTTTACATTTGCAGTTTCCATGAAATGGGCATCTATGATCTTACTGCCATGACAGAGTTTATTCTACATAAAACTGGACAGCAGAAAATTTTTTATGCTGGTCATGCTCTAGGATCCACAATAGGTAGGTTGATGATTTGCCATTCCATTTACAGGAAGGTTTTCCTGCTCTCAGTGATACCTGTAAAAGTACTAACCAATTTCTGAGAAAAACTTGTTGCCAGATATATACTATCCCCCAGATTGGTGTCAGAGATATTGATCCAGTGTTAAAATTACTTCTAGCTGCTTGAAGAATGGAGACGCCATCTTAGCAATGACCAAATGGTTTAACTGTCAACACCACATATGTGCAATTTCTCCATCCTGAGCTGTTCAGCGTTTTACACTTTAGAACAGGCATGTCCAAAGTCCAGCCTGGGGGCCAATTGCAGCCCTCCTTGCAAAAAGTTTGGACATCCCTGCTTTATGTCATGTTTATACAGAAACTGTCAACTCAAAAAGCATTCCTGGCTTTTCTTGAGTTTCCATTAGAAGGGGAGGAAAATCTGATGGAGCAGTTGATCGTTATGACAACAAGTAAATTCCACACATACCAATAAACTTTCAAAAGGTTCCCAAACTTTTAAACACCATTGTGTTTAAAACAACTCTCTCAACTGGTCCAGCCCGGGGGCCAATTGCAGCCCTCCTTGCAAAAAGTTTGGACACCCGTGCTATAGAACCTAGAACACAAAAGTCCATTTTTCTCCTGAGAAAAGAGCCAATCCCTAGTTCATATTTGCCTTCTTTTCTTTTTCCTGACTTTTTCTCCAGATAACTCGTGATGACTATGTCTTTGCTCAGCCGATACCATTTTAAATTCAAAGTTACTAATCCCCACAGTATCTCTCAACATTTAGAAAATATTTTTTACTAAAGCCAGCTGGAATCCCTTTTTAGATCATGTCACACTTCTGATGACACAAACTCAGAATGAAAAGTTGAATGAATTAAACATATATTCTATTGGCACATACAAGATCAGACATCAGAGCTTTCAATGAGGTGATACAAATTACAAAAACAATGGTGTGAAATAACAAAGAAAGCATTTCATGGACATAGTTATTTTCAAGAAAGTTAATTTTATGGATTTATCTTATATTGGCTTTGCTTTCCAGAGTCTATGCTCATCTCCTGGTATCTTTTCCCAGGTTTACCAATATTCCTTGGCTTTCTAAGTATTTTCATGGGGGAGCCTGCACAATTTATGGTTCCCTAATTCCATAGGCAAGAAATCCGGGCAGGGAGACTTTTTGCTTGCCATAACCAATGCCATATTTTGTCCTTCATTTAGGGGAATATAAAGTTCAGTGAATTATCTTGTCCATTGTCTTTCAGTCTAGCTCAGAGTATTATCGTGAAATTAAAACCACCCTGTGCTCCCTTTAAAAACATTTTAAAATATGGAATAAACATATAAGCAATGGTCAGTTCATAACCTAAACCAAGGGATTATAAACTTTGTTGACACCAACCTGGGAGCTGATGTTTTCAACTATAAAGGACTCTATAAAAAAACCTAATTGTTTACTTTTACATATTACACGAGATAGTCCTATGAAGTCTACATACATTCCATTTCTGCCTGTAAATATAGAATTACTTCTGCATTTAAAAAGTTGCGAAAATGTTTTGTGTTTTCACAGCTTATGTTGCATTTTCTGTCCTCCCACACCTGGCTGAGAAAATAAAACTGTTTTTTGCCTTGGGTCCTGCATACACATTACAGAAAGCCATAAGTCCCTTATTACAAATAGGACGTTTGCCAGAAGTATTAATCAAGGTATGTGCATTAACGCTGAATGTATCAGCAAAGCCTTGAAAGTCTTCACTAGGGACTTAAGGTTAGGAAAGACTTTCAAGAGCAGTAAGGGAGTGCTTACCACTTTGCAGATATTAATAGTTTTAGATACATTTCCATTGTTGTACTTTAAGATATAATTTAGATTTAATATAATTTGAGTGTTTACATTATAATTTAATATAGGTTGATTTCAGTTATTAGATGCTAGTTAGGTTATTTTACAAATGTATTTTAACTCTGTCTTAAATTTTAATACAGTACAGTTCAAAATAAGCAAGAATTTATTTGATTGAATTATATAATGATTGGCATGGGTTGATCTAGAATAGCAAGCACCCATTTGTTTACACCTTTGTCCCCAAATGTGCATTTTAATGCATGGAACTGGAACTAGAATAACAGAATAATAGAATTGGAAGGGACCTTGGATGTCTTCTAGGCCAACCCTCTTCTCAAGCAGGAAAC
>JAOYMU010000098.1:78477665-78490869 GCA_025802295.1 Psammodynastes pulverulentus
TGTAAAAATATATTTGAAACATTTTGATGTGTTCTGGTCATATTTTATTATTACTGAAAATAATATTTTTCTCTTTCAAATCCAGTTCTTGTCATCAGATGCCCCCTGTGGATTTTTGAATATTTGTGCCTTTTACCCCAAGGTAAAGGTAAAGGTAAAGGTTCCCCGCGTACATATGTACTAGTCATTCTTGACTCTAGGGGGTGGTGCTCATCTTCGTTTCAAAGCTGAAGAGCCAATGCTGTCCAAAGATGTCTCTGCGGTCATGTGGCCGGCATGACTAAATGCCAAAGGCGCACGGAACACTATTACCTTTTCATCAAAGGTGGTCCCTATTTTTCTACTTGCATATTTACATGCTTTCAAACTGCTAGGTTGGCAGAAGCTAGGACAAGTAGCGGGAGCTCACCCTGTTACACAGCACTAGGGATTCGAATCACTGAACTGCCGACCTTCCAATTGACAAGCTCACTGTCTTAGACACTGAGCCACCATGTCCCAGTCTTTTACTCCAAATGGAGCCCCAAACCTTAACAATCAAAATAGTGACAGTCTCCCTATCAACTTTGAAGCACCCAGGAATTTTCAGAAAATGGGTGTTCTCTGCTTGATAGGATCTCCGCATTATTGGCACATAGGGGTGAGTTAATTGCCTATGATAGCTGGAGAGGAATAACTCTTCTAGACTCCTGGGCAAAGGAGACCATTCCTAGCCCCTCCTCTGCCCCCCCCCCTAAATCTAGTTGTCCTTATGAAAGGTTGATTTAAGCATTTTCTGGAAAGACATTTCCCTGAAAGGTCTAGGATTTATTCTAAGTGAAATGCAATTGAAGATCAAAGAACAGATCATCCCAATTTAATTATGACTCTGCTTGACCTATCGCAAGTACATTGGTGTCAGTGCTTTGGATTTCAATGACTTAGCCCGCTCTCGACGGTGGGGCTTGGGGACCAAATTTGGGTATCTGTATTTAGCAGCGGTCTTTGCAGAGCAGGCTGAACTTTTCTCTCTCTTCTGCACACACTGTTTTGAAAACAAATGAATAGAGAGGAGTGCATTTTAATTGAGGTAACCTTTAAAAGAAATCTCAATGGGCAAGAGCAGAGCTTTGAATATGGCAATGTACTTATTGCTTGCACCCCACACTGGGAACCTGAAGTCATTGTGAATCTGTCTGTTGGGATTCTTTGTCATTTCCCCATCATGTGTCAGAGCTGGACTGAAATAATGCTGGGAATTACAAATACATTATGCTGTGTTTAGATTGATTGGGGGAGGGGGCTAAAAGCACTTTTCAACTTTCTCTAGCAGAAAGTAGATTACCTCACTTTCTGCAGACTACTATTCATCTTCATCAGAACTAGTGAGGCAAATAAAAGTCAAATAAATGTTAAGCAGGCCTTTCCCAATGCTTGCAACAGAGCTGTTAAAAGAAGTTGTTATTAAAAGGGTTGTTAAAAAGAAACCATCAGGACAATTATATTAAGCAAAAGGCAACTGAAAGAAAGGACTTTGTTAGCATTAGTGCCATACAAACCAGTCTAGTAAACTTTATGAATATTGGAAATGAAACTTGTAGCAGTTAATGAAAAACAAGACCTTTCTGGAGTTTGAAAGGGCTGTTTTCTGGTACGAAGTTAAAGGATTGTGGCTGTAATTACTTTGCTGTGTGGCTATATTTTGGGGTGAGATGGATCTCTGTTTAATGGGGAGAAAAGCCACAGTCAAAAAAAGATTAATTGAGCACAAAAACGTACAGAAACATAAAAAAAAAACAATGCTCCCATAGATGTCTCAAAAGAGTTCTTGAAAATAACAGAATAACGGAATAATAACAGAGTTGGAAGGGACCTTGAAGGTTTTCTAGTCCAACCCCCTGCTCAAGCAGGAAACCCTATACCATTTCAGACAAATGGTTGTTCAATCTCTTCTTAAAAATCTCCAGTGTTGGAGCACCCATAACTTCTGGAGGTAAGTTGTTCCACTGATTAATTGTTCTAATTGTCAGGAAATTTCTCCTCATTTCTAGGTTGATTCTCTCCTTGATTAGTTTCCATCCATTGCTTCTTGTCTTGCCTTCAGGTGCTTTGGAGAATAGGTTGATCCCCCTCTTCTTTGTGGCAACCCCTTAGATATTGGAACACTTCTATCAGGTCAGCCCTAGTCTTTCTTTTCATCAAACTAGACATACCCAATTCCAGCAACTGTCCTTTATATGTTTTAACCTCCAGTCCCCTAATCATCTTTGTTGCTCTTCTCTGCACTCTTTCTGTAGAATCTCAACATCTTTTTTACATTGTGATGACTAAAACTGGATGTAGTATTCCAAATGTGATCTTACCAAGGCATTATAAAGTGGCATTAACATAAATAATGATTAAGATAAGCAATGATAATTGTGACTTGGCTATATAAATACTGGGTTTGTTTCTGACACACTTAAAGAATCAGGCTAATTTGCTGAATTCAGGATTAGGGTGTGAGAGATAAATAACTCTGGCTTCTAACCCTTCACCCCCTCCTCCTCTTCCCGTCAGCCTTTATCAAATGGAAGGGCCAACCCTGAATTTCACAATACAGGGCAGTCTATAAACATGTGAAAAAGAGAAATAATGCAGTAAAATAGGAGAAGCAATCTATCACTGTTGTTTCTAATAAAAGCTGTTGAAACTTTTGAAGGCTGGATCCTGTGAGTCCTTATAGTTAATCAAATTGCTAAAAATGGAACCTGTTAAACTGATTTGTTTTGTCCCACCAAAAAGAAAACATTCAGCATTCTGGATAACCCCAGACAATTGTTCTGATCAGCCACATCTAAAAAAATATATGTCTGAAACTGAGAAAGTCTCAAGGGAGTCATTAATGGGAACGATTCAATCATTTTAAAGGTATAAAGTTAATAGCTCAGAAGAAAAATAGATCTTAATATAAACAGATTTTCTTAAACTTGCATTAAGTTAACAACAATACATTGGTTAAAATTCGTTTTCTAAATTTAAAATCTCTAATACTCTCTGTGACCTTATAAGATGAATACATATTTAATATAAGTATTGTATTTCACTTTCCCATTGAGAAATGAACTTTCTTAATCCACATGTGCATATAGTACTTGAAACCTAGAGAGGAATATGTGCAAAAATCCCAGGTTTTAATTTCTGTATAAAAAAGATTGCAAACTATAAATTTAGGCATAATTAAATTATGATTATTATTGATGTAGATACTTCACTTTATAAATATAAATTTATATTTATATAAATTTATAAATCACTTTAATTTTGGCCAATGTAACTTTTGTACATTACTTGTTCCTCAGTCTTGTTCATTTTATTGCTACATTAATCCCCATGGAATGAACAATTTCATGCACATTTTATTTAACAAACACTTTATCCGGTTTCAAAGAAGGGTGACATCAGAAAGTATTCTAATCTTCCTGTCCTTCAGCAGATACAAATCATTTTGATTCATTTCCAAATGTAGAGCTAAGCATTCCTAGAAGTATAAGAGTAAATGATAATTAAGATCAGAGATATGATACACATTCCTAAATGGAGGAAGATGATAATCTCTTTGATATCAATGGACAAAGACCTAATGTTCTTAGTTATTTAATCTTCTATACATTTTAATCTTGCTTTAATGTAGCCTAGGGTTTATTTACTTTTATTAACTGTTTTTATTTTATATGCTGTGATGTTTTTTTAAGACTTGCTGTAATTTATTTTCATGTTATTTTATTTTTCAAAATTATTTTTGGATCTTGTTGAAGGGCACGTATAAAACAAATAAAGACATGCCTAAATTAATCTTTAGGCACAAGAAGCAATTTTTTTTTAAAAAGGCCAAAGGATAAAAAGTTCTAAGATCTGTAGGAGGCAGACTTTCCATATTCATTACTTTTCGTATCAAATGTTTACTTTTTTTTTTTTTTGCTTACATGGTAAGCACAATGGAGGTACGGATCAGTAATCATTTTATGCAAACAAAAACACGATCAAAAGTTTTGTTGTCCCAAGAAATTAAAGGGCAGGGTGTACTTTCAGTTAGTTCTGCATTCAACACATGAAATTCACTTGTGGCCAATACCACATCAAACACAAGTAAGTTAGTAATACCATTCTTTCCTAGCAAAGATGCTAAAACAACGAATCAGAATTTCAGAATTGAGAAAGATAGGACTGTCTTTATTTCATTGCCAAGTTGCAAGTTTAGAATAATCATCAGTTTTTGTGTCTGTAAGCTGAATCATGACAAATTCTTTCCTTTCTGGTTCAAAATATTTCGCTGCTTATCCAAGTAGCTTCTTCAGTCTCAGCATGTTGGTTAGGGGGAGCCCTCTAGGATGGTTTAATTTCTCCCCTAATCTGGAGAGGCTCCTTAGGTGAGCAAGCAGAGAGTATTAAGAGTCGTTGCTCCTAAAATGCTTTCTCCTATGTCGGGTGGATCATGAAGTGTGGCTTCCCTGGTGAATTTGTGAAGTGGTCTTGATCTTCTCTGGGACTGATGCAAGAGGAGCATAAAAAATGGGGGAGAGGTTGCATTTGAAGCCTCCACCTCTACTGAGGGAAGGATTTTCCACTTTGGATAAATGGATTCCTTCATGCCTCTCTCAAACCATGGCCACCTCCTAACACTGTTGGAAGCCATTCCTGTGGTAGGAGGGTTCACCAAAATATTAATAAGAATTAGCAACTACGAATCTGATAGTGAGCAGATAACATTATTAGCCCTTTTACTGTACTTTACCCCCTGTTGCCACCCAGCAACTCTAGTATAAATCACTTGTTAAGAAGATTAGTTCCCATCGAGGGAGTCATAAGGATTACAAGTAGCTAATTAAGGACCCATCCTTTCTTTCTCCTCCACCAAATTAAACATCTAAAAAGCCCTTGTGTGATATTTCTTTTAATATCAGATCTGACATTTTGAGGCAATGTAGCTAATATTTACTGTGTTTGTCTTTCCAACTAAGAGTACTCTGCATATTGTTATTTTGGCTTTATGTGACAAATTGCTGGAATATCATGTAAAAAAGAAATATGATGTGCAAATGCTGCTCTTTCAGCTAAAGATATCTTCTCTGTACGACCCACATCAGCTTTGCAAGTTGCTCGCATTTCAACATGTGCGTGATTGTGGTTCTTCCTTGACATTCTGGTGACACGCATAGTAATTTTGAGGGAGGAGAAGAGATTCTTATTGTAGAGAAAGAGAATGCAATTAGATATTCTAGGAAGTTTATCCTAACTAATTGCAGGAAGGCTAGCCATGTTTTAATAAGGTGCTAACGTTCACATGGAAAGATCAGAAAATGTGGTATATTATTCAGTGAGAGCATTTAGGATGGGTTACTGTCCAACCAATGGTCTACTTTTCCCTACAGTTCTGAGATCTGGGCTGTAAGATTGCTCAATGCCAACAAAGTGAAAGAGGAAATTGTGCCATCTTGTGGTGATCCAGATTTTTGTAGTTCAGATCAGCAACATTATGATGCAGAGACCCATAAAAGATTGGCATTATAGACTCATAGACAGTACAGAAAATATTGATGGAATTGGACATCTATATGTTTGGGGACGTATTATTCCAGTTTTGTGGATGGCTTTGTAAAGGTTAGCCTGTTTTTAAATGTTTGCTTTGTTATTTGAGAAGAATCTGGTACCTGTTAGTCTCTAATATCTGTTCAATCAAAAGTACATCATTGCGGCATTTTAGGTTATTTGTGTAAAGGTGTTCATTGCACAAATAATACCATTTGCACCTTCTGCATAATGATATTATTGCATACAATTATGGCACACTGAGATAAATTTAACCACCTCGTCTTAAGTACTTCAGATCCAGTGGACATGACCATTGTTTGGGAAGACTGTCAAACAGAAATTTACTGTGTTGCACCTAGTTTGCTAAGATTCACTAAATCAAGGATTCATTATATGTTTTAAGTCTTTGCTTTTGGGACTGTGAACCAAGCAATCTGTGAAGAGATAGATGGATGGATGGATGGATGGATGGATGGATGGATGGATGGAGATGATAGATGGGTGTGTCTGTGTGTATGAGAGAGAGATGGGGGGGTTCTGTCCCTTCAAAACAGTCATTACTTTTTCTTGGACAAGTTCATGTATTATTATTATTATTTGTAAGATTTTGGAAATAGTTTTGCCCTTTGTGCCTAAGGTGGACTAAAACTCAAGATCTCCCAGTTACTACATGATGCATTATACCAAACTGGATGTCGTCGGTCTGTACCCCGCCCCGAGTCCCTTAGGGGAGAGGGAGCGGGTTATAAATATGATTAAATTCAAAAATTCAAATTCAAAATTGCAGGCTCTGGTTTTAAGATGAGCCTGGGAATAAGTCCTCCCTCCTTCTCTTCCCATTCCCATCCTCATCCCAGCTTGCTACTATTGCAGTAGAGTTGAGAGGCACAAAGTGTACCTCTTCTCTTTCTCCTCTGATCTTGCTCATTCTTCATCCAAAGCTGAACTCCCAGCAAGGTTTTGGCATTGCTCCCAAGTCAGCACTGTACCACTCGATCCTGCCATTTGTGACGCTTTGTTTCCAGCTCTGCTGTGGCATAGCACAACTGCAAGTCCACCAAGCTAAAGGATAGGACATTTTCCCTTCAGAAAGCACTTCCATTTCCCTATTCCTGAGTTCCTGCCACTCTTGATGAGTATTTACAGAGTTTTTGAAAGTAGTCTGCAATGAATGGAGGAAGCAATGGTCCTCACAGCAATCATGGTACTTTATAATAATAATAATTTCTTTTTTAAAACTACCCACTGAAGAAAAACATTTGGGCCTACGGGGGGGGGGGAGTGCTGAAGAGTTAGAAGAACAAATACAGGTCATCTTCAAAATATTCCTGTTTGGGGAGTGAAAACAGTGGTGGTGTGGAAGTTCCCTTTATAACAGTATTCAAGGTACCGGGAACCTGTGTATATGTATGTGTATGTGTATGTGTATGTGTATGTGTCATGTACATGTGAGTGTGTATTTGTGTCCCACAGAACGCAGAACCGGAGACATTTATGTGACCCCTTCAAGCATCAAGAGAGAATATGATGAGAATATGATGAGAATGGGAAGGAGGAAAGAGAAAAGGAAATAACCTCTGCAAGGGAAGGATGCAGGAAGAGGCATCCAACCACATCAGTCAAAGACAAGTATTTGTGGCAGTAATTTCAGTAACCGTTGCCAGATGATCAGAGGCTTTGGTTCAAGAAGGGAGGATTTGAAGGCTCATGTGCAGCAGCTCTTATAACAGAATTTAGAATTCTTGGTAGAGAAAGTATGTTTTAAACTATTCCCCATTTGCCTTCTTTCAAGCAGCGCCTGGGCAAGTTCGCACATAACTACTTTATACAAAACCCCTGGAATTTTGGGCACCACTGTTGGGGAGGAAAAAGGGTTTAATTAACTCTGCCTTTGACTAAACTGAGTTCAGAGAAGGCAAATGATATGGCATACGTATATTTATAGAATTAAAGTACTGGGTTCTATTTAAGTTCAAGTTCCACAGTGAATATAGAAAATTGGTTGGCTTAAAGACAGGGTGGAGAAATGTAAATGAGAAACAGGAGTGATTATTTTGTTAATGGGGCAATGATTAAGCACTGGCACACAAGCCATGGATTTTCCATCACCCAAAGTTTAATCAACACTGGCTGCCCTCCCGAAGGTTATTCTTTAAGTAAACTTAAATTAATTTTATGTAATAGCTAAATAGAGAAAGTTACTTATCTCAAGGCACCTCTGCCTAAATGAAGTTAAGAGCCCCATTTGACATTAATAGTTTGTAATGGAAAATCTTCTAAATCTTGCATTTTTCTGAGCTGAAGAATGATTAGTTCCTATGTAAGGAGAAACTTTCTAAGATGTGTGTTCATCTTAACAGGACAACCCTAAATAAATAAATATTCATTCATTCATTCATTCATTCATTCATCATATCTGTATGCTACCAATTTCATTTGACTCTTTGTTGCTTACAAATGTCCATCTTTCATACAACAATATGAACCATCCACAATAAATATGAAGTATTTCATTTAACTGAATTCATCAAACTGAAATGTTCGCATTAAATAATAAATATTGAAAAATTATCAGTTCAACATAATGGGCCCAATAACACTTCCGATAGTATCATCAATATAATGCATATGAACTTGGAGAGTGACATACCCCCTGGCATGCAATGGTCCATGAGATCACGAAGAGTTGAACATGCCTTAATGATGAACAACAATAACATTTCTATTGGTAGGCTAGTAATTCCTAAAACTGTAGTTATATCCCATCCATTCATTCAGTTTATTTGGCATCAGCAACAGCATGTCCTTCCTAGAGATAGCTGAATAGGACTCTTGGAAAGTCTTGCAATTCTTCTACTAGGAATTACAAGAACTGTAATTGGAAATTCTTCATTAGAAAGTATGAGGCATTTTATTATTGCTATGAAACCTTGAAATATTTCATGGTCAAACTGTCTTGTTTCAAGTATTCTGGGCTTATTTTAAAAAAAACAGATTCGTGGCCACTTTCAGTGGATCTCTTATGAATATTTCAGTTGTTTCAATACTATGAAGGTCTTTCATTTTGTAGTTTTGAGTGAGTCAAGTTTCCCTCCCCCAAACTACTTCCAATCTATCTAGCAGAGCAGCTTGGATCAGTGACGTATCTGCTGCTACTGGTTTAGACTGGCTGCAGTGATGAAGGAATGGTGTAATGAGAAACAACAGCACTGAAGTCCATGACCAGTTAGAAGACTGCTCACAGCTGCTTGCTTCCCTCGTAACTTATTGCTGGTGCTTTAAAAAAAAATTCTTTGTTATCAGGAAGTTGAAGTTCATGTTTTACAAATGTGTTGTAAAACTCAGTAATTAAATAAACTCCAATCCCATATCCTGTATACTTCGTTAGCATGCCAAGATGGAGGGTGCTCATTTTCTCCCACAGGGTTCAACATAAGAGACTATCCCAAACTCAGCATTTATTTAAGAGTATGATGGGAAAAACACTAATTAGGAATACTTCTCTGATAAGCTCTTTTCAAAAAGAAAAAAAAAAGTCCCAACCACAAATGCAGTGATTGGTAACTGGAGGCCAATTTCCTCCCCTACCCTCCACATGCTTTTTGTCCTTCCCTATTTTCCACATGGTTATTGGATTGTATGTATCTAACAAAATCCACATGTTTGGAAATACTATAGCGCTTTGAAGTCTTCTCCTCTTTCCCCCATCAGAGTCCTTTTCATTGGGAAGCTCAGTTCTGGCCCTCCATGCCGCTGATTGTTTGTATAAAGCCCCCTCCCATCCCTCACCCTGGAGAGGATGGAATGGATTTCTTGCTATCTGCCAGAGTCAAGTACAAGCACATTTCAAAGATCTCTCCTTTTTCCTGTTTGGCAGTCATACTTTATGTGCCAGTTGAAATGCTATCTAAGTTATCTGTAAAAATGACTATTACAGGCTGTTAAAAAAACACAATGTTTAAAGAACTCTGGGCAATCTTTTAGGTCCTGGATACCACTGTGTAAACTCACACAACAGCGCAACTTTTTCATTCGTCCAAAAGCGCATGGAATCCACAAGTTCACTAAATCGAATGAAACTGGAGTGAAAGCATTTGCCAGGTCTTTTGATATCTTGCAAGAGACAATCTTCCACAAGACCTCACAAGAAATGGGAATTGTTGAAATGCTGTGTTTCATTGCGAGGACCCCAGAATCAACACAAACCCCCTAGGAGCTGGCTGACTAGCAAGATTGGAGCCTTTTTTCATTTTAAAAAACTTCATCTTAACTAAGAGAGCTTGAACTCTTAAATTACTGTAAAACATCCCACTAAATGGAAGAGGAATATGTACAGATTTTTAAAGTGTTTAATTAAAGAACGCATGAAGAAATCCATTTATACAGTATAAGGACAATATAAATTCATCTATAACTGGTCTTGTTCTTTTCCACAAATACAAGCACATTCTTTTCTCCCCCCATAAAGTCAGAAAAGCAACAATGAGGGCAGCATGAATCATATTCTTTAATTCCGATAAATCTGTATTGAGAGACTGTTAGAACTAAGCAACATTTTTAAAAAATGATCTAACCAGCATTCTGACATTTTTGTTTTTCCACCCTATGGATGCCCCTAGATCACCCATCTTGGTACGTTTCCACAACAGCAGCTCTAGAATATGAAAGAAATGTGTTTATTTGTTCTTCAATCCTCAGCTTTCAATTCTCAGATCAATGCCATGACACTGAGACCTTAATCCTTTCTTGTAATGTCACTTTTGGTCTGGCTAATTTGGAAAAAATTACATGTACGCAAGCAACCATATGTTTTACAGTTTCAGATGGAATATGACAAATTAATATTTTTTTAAATGATAAATCCTGCTGAAGGAGACTGGTCCAGGTTACCAATCCAGAATCCTTGCCCCAACAGCTGCAAATATTTAAAGAGACTGAACTAGATTCTACCATGTCTCATCTAGTTTGAACCTTCTCCCACATTTCACTGAGTCCAAGCAGGCAAACAGAGATCTGCTTTTAATCCTCTCCCATTTGACAATGTGTGAATCTGCTCTACAAAATGCCTGCTTATGAGCAAAAACATGTGCTTTTGACTTAAAGTGTGTTTATTTCCCAATCCGCTGAATTTTTTCTGCCGCCCCAATTTCCTATATCCCATCCCACTCTTTCAAGTCTTATTTCATAAACACAGTAAGCTTAGTGTTAATGATTCCATCATTGAGCAAGCAAAACCAGTGAAAGACAATAATAAAAACAAGATAATGTAATTATATAGTTGAGAAATAAAAGAGAAATCTAATGACTGTAAAAAACATTGATAATTTTAAAAAGTTATTGATTAGTTTGTCAAGCCATTAAAGTTGTTTTTTTTAACCTTCAGTTGAAAGCAGTTCAATGAATAGGATTGTCACCTAATAGCAATTATATATAATTTATGAATACTTAATAAAGTTAGCATTTATTTGCTAAATACATTTTAGTGGTTAAATGCTCAGCTGAGATTGGGAAGAATCAGTTTCTAGTCTTCACTCAACAATGAAGCCTCACAAGGGGATTTTGGATAAGACCTTCTTGGTCCAACCTCACCCTGAGTGGTGTTATGTGAATAAAAGGAGAAGAAATTACCATATGCAAGGCACCTTCAACTCCCAGAGAGAAGGGAGATTATAACTGCAATGAAAAGTTCATTTCATTTTTATGGTAAAATACTAAGATTACTATTTTTTTGAGAATTTCAGGAAGGACTAATTTCATGAGAATGATTATCAGATGATTCAAAATTCTATCTATTTATGCTCTAGTTACTTGTCTAAGAATAATAGTCTAATAATGCTTTCACCCTTAAGGCTAAATGTATGTATCCCTGAGTTTAATTGAAAAATCATAATTTTAGAAGTAACTGTAAATTTACAGACCAGCATTGTTTTTCTCTAATAATTGACATGTGGAATACTGCAGATAACTCAATCCTATCAAAAGAAATGTTCATTTTCTCAGATATTAACTCCATTTCTCTATTTTGTCCAGCAGCAAGTTCACATATCTACCCTCTACAAACTTTTTATACAAATATAGTTGAATTCGCTAGCAACGCAAAGCGTTTAACTTAACATGCGAGAAACATTTTTTCCTACAACAATCTCTCTTTGGCAAAGCCACAGAATACTTTACTGCCACGTCTTAGTTGAAAATGGGATAGAGCCAAGAATGAGATAAGTGCAGACAGCCTTGACTGGGAAACACAACTATGCTTTCTGCAGAAGAAATTATAGGCTTTAGCAGGAGTCACTTTAATTTTAAAAACACGGCAACAAACGAAGGACATTTATCAGGTGCTGGGATGATGATGATGATGATGATGATGATGATGATGATGATGATGATGATCCAGCATCTCACTTTTAAGAAACAATAGATTTATTCCAAACAATTGGAACAACATTAGCAAACGATTCATGGGAATAAATGCTATGAGATATCCAGGATTTTTGATGCCTCTTTCAAAATGGAATAGGATGCTAAATGAGCAATCTTGAAATCCGGTACCAGGACTGTACAAATCCTCCCAAGAAATGCTTTGCAACATGCAGAAGCATATATGAAGCACCTCTCTTCAAAACACTAAAGCAGCTGCCTCTTTTTCTAGATGAATCTACCTGGCAGCAGCTTCCAAATCAGCCAGAGAAGCCTTGAAGAAGAGAAAAGGGTTTACTGGTTCAAACACAAGGTTCAGGATGTAATCTGGTATGCTGTGAAGCAGCTCATTGCACAATTTTACCTTTTAGTGCTAATTATTGTCTGTCCTACAAGGTATACTTTCCATTGGTTAACAATCCTTACACAAACAGCACAAAAAAATCTGAAGCTCACTTCCTGTGATTTTTATCCCTTCTTACTTCAAAACTACTTATTTGAAAAGCTGCATGTTTCTTTGGGTGAGGAGTTTTATGACCTGAACTCTACTCAAAACGGGGCAACTAGCATGAAGGATGGGCAATTAAAGTCATGACAGTGAAGAACCAACTAGATTCATTTATCTACTCATCATTCTCTCCATGAAAGACTCTAAGGAAAGAAATGTCATTGAGGATGAGGAACACATTTGATAATCTTAGCAAGATTAATAGTTGCAGGAACTGGGCAT
This sequence comes from Psammodynastes pulverulentus, assembly GCA_025802295.1. Taxonomy (NCBI): domain Eukaryota; kingdom Metazoa; phylum Chordata; class Lepidosauria; order Squamata; family Psammodynastidae; genus Psammodynastes; species Psammodynastes pulverulentus. Next base: position 78,490,363 of record JAOYMU010000098.1, read on the forward strand.
GGCTAGTCTAATGAAGAGAAGGACCAGGGGAGACATGATAGCTGTGTTCCAATATTTGAGGGGCTGCCACAGAGAGGAAGGGGTCAAGCTACTTTCCAAAGAACCTGAAGGCCAGAGAAGGAATAATGGATGGAAACTGAACAAGAAGAGAAATAAGGAGACGTTTTCTGACAGTGAGAGCAATCAACCAATGGAACAGCTTGCTTTCGAAAGTTTTGGCAGCTTCATCACTGGAAGCTTTCAAGAAGAGACTCCTGCTTGGGTGGGGAGTTGGACTAGATGACCTACAAGGTCCTCTCCAACTCTGTTAATCTGTTAAAGAAACACATTCTTTCCACTCCAGTGAGTAGTTCTGGAGCACTACCTTAAACCCACATTCAACAGGAGATTTGACAGAAAGGCTGGGCTTGTGGACAGATTGCCAAGTGTACACGGTTGACTCAGCCTTCCATCCTTCCGAGGTGGGTAAAATGAGGACCCAGATTGTGGGGGCAATATGCTGATTCT
>JAOYMU010000098.1:78497091-78511218 GCA_025802295.1 Psammodynastes pulverulentus
GTTGCCTCTAGTAACCAACCTTCAAGGTTTCTTCTTATCATGCTTTTCTTTCATCCAGAACATTTTCTCCGGAAGAGATTTCTTACACTTAAATTCCTTCATATACTTTTAATAAGATTTTAAATAACTATAAGAAGTATTTTTATAACTTCTTTCAAAGTTCTCATTTCCACTCAATCTAGCCCCGTAGTCCATTTTAAAAAGTTTCCTAAATCTACATTCCAATCGCCCTTTTGCTGCTTATTTCCAAGTAAAAAAAAAGGTTTTCTTTAAGCTTTAAACTTCCTAAATCTTCTTTCACTTAGGATTGGAGGAAATCCTATATCCCAGTATAATAAAACATGTCTTCCTGGAGGCTTTTAATGTCCAAAAAAAGAAATATAACCCATTTCCAATAAAAATAGTTTAAAAGGGGAAATAGGCATCCATTTGAATGTCTCCAAACAACAGTTGGGGTAAAGCTGTCTCTCAGACCTCTAAAACCTTCCAGAGACTACTACCCTTGTGGCCCCATCTCAGAGAGTGCCCATTCTGGGTGATCCCAAGTCATCTCCTTCCTCTGGAAATGGATTTGGGGAATTGGTTCCTTCACTAACCCACTTTCCATTGAATTCATTGGCTATGTGAAAAGTGAAGCTGTCTTAATCTACCACTGCTTTTCTAGAAGTCCCATGTCCCCAATGAGTTTTTGTAGAAAAGTGAAAGGCTGGGTGGAACAATTTACAGAATGCTACATTTGAGATCTGTCACTACTGGGATCTATCACTATAATGGATTGTGCCTTTATAGTTTATATTGTTCTCATTTTCTTCTGCTATTTTCAATCCTCATTTGTGTTGTGTGCTGCTCAGTCATTTGAAACACAGTGGCACAGCAATATCATAATAAATGAAAAATACAAAACTAAAAGATGATAAGTAGTATAGAGTGCAGTGCTTCATAAACTTTTTCTTTGTTACCTCAAACTGCTTATCAGAAAGTCCTTTCTACTCAATGTAGATAAAAAACTTTAAGACAACTTAAGCATCCGTCTTGTGATTGGCTAAGAGGTTTATATGTTGTTACCCAAAGAAAAACCACTTTTACCTAATTTTATGCAAACCTTCAAACCCATAGCAAAAAAGCAATTCATGAAAAAAATAGCTTTATGATTTCTAGTGAGTGCCAGATAATTTATACAATGCAACAAGGAGTTGGAAATTAATGTATATCAAAGGCTGAGGTATTTGTATTTGACAGGGGAATGGAGTGAACAGCTGCAAGCTATGCATAAGTGGTGAAAAAAAATAGAACACGTAGACAAATTCGTGTACCTTAGTAGAATGTTCCCTAAAGATGGAAAAATTGATGGAGAAATTTCAAGACATGCAAATTCTGTTTAAAATGTAGCAGGTAGTGTATGGTCTATTGCAAAGAAAGAAATGTCTATATAAGACAGTAAGAATTGTGTAAAGCAAGAGAAATTTGCCATTAAGTGCAGTCAATGGGACTTGGTTACTTAATTGGTTCTGTAAATGTGATAAAATAAGAAAATAAAGGTTCAAAAAAGAGAAAGGGCCAATAATGAGAGGATGCTGGATGCAGGGAAATGTAAGGATCAGTATAAAAAAGGTATATTGAGGTAATTTTGTCTTATGAAGAGAATGATTGAAGATTAAATTGCAAAATAAATATACAAAAGAATGAATGTATTGAGAGAAAAGGGAAAACAAAGCAGTTTATGGTTCGGTGGATTTGACGAGACATTCAATAAGCAAGAGGTGAGAAGTTTAAAGAACAAAAAGTATTATATAATTCAGTGTATGGGTATAATAGAAGAAAGGATGGTATGTGTGGATTAAAAAGTTACAGAGAAATACAATAAATGGATTTAGTTAGATTTCCTTTTCTCTTACTTTCCGCTGCCAATTTCTTTTCCTTAATACCTGTTCTATATTCTCAGTATTTTGAATAACATTGCTTACCATGAAAGGGAATAACATGATAGCTGTGTAGATTTATTTTTAGGAAAATAGATCACTTTAAAAGTAAAGGGAAATAATTAGGGTACACACTTTGTTTTTCTAGGTTCTAGGCTTTGTTTTTAAATGCTTACAGACTAGAATTGTTCTTTAATATCTCAATCACATACATTCTTCACTTAGCCACATTTTTAAAAAGTCCTTGTCTAAGCAATATCTGCTTGGCTCCAAGGCTTGCAAGACATTGTATTAAAATTACTCTTTCTAAAATTTATGTTTAACCAGGTAACAAAAAGGAGCAAAGAAGAGGAGTAGTAAGTCAGAGTTTGTGATCTTTCCTTTTAAACCCCCTCCCCCCCAAACCTTAGTTCATTGTTATTTTGGAAATGTGGTCATACCTCTCTTTCCATATAGCAGTAGTATCATAAAATTAAAATTTTGTTCTGAGTAATATCAGACATTTGAATGACCCTATTTTTAGCCAGGAAGGAATAGTGAATTATTGTAACATTTAAATATGATAACTCAGTTGGAATCCATGTTTATAAGCCTAAACATATGCCTGGCAACTCATGTCATTTACTATGTATTATAGATCGAATTCAAGATCTGCTGGGATTTTGGTATTCCCATCTGAGATGTTAATGTTCACATCTAAAACCTTGTAAGACCTCATGTAACAAAACTGAAACCTCATGGGATGTAGCAATTTTAACCAAGTTTTATTTTTTCATGTATATAATTTATTTAACTTTGGTGAGCTGAAAAATCCATATAAGAATATTACGGACATTGTGTTGCTTGCCCTAATTGAACGTGTAGCATACGCTAATTTTGTACAAATCTATGACTTTTGACTTCTGCTTTGAAGATTAATATCTAAAAGTTGGCTGAAGTAATATGTATGAGGTCACCCAAATCTATACATTTATAGAGCTCATAATTTCTATTATTTGGTAAAAATAGGGAATATCTTGCAAATATTTAGTAGGGAACAAATATCTTGGATTCCCAAAATGGAAGGTGAAGCTAAGAAAGCCATGGAGTAGCAAATTGCCTGCTGAACCACTTAGAATCTCACATTTGTTTAAGCAAATTGTGCAGTTCTATTCCCAAGACTGAGCAAAATATAATTTAGTGACCACAATTGGGATCCGCAGCTTGGTTATTAAGCGAAGCAGTCATAAGTGAAACAGTGACTGTGCTTATGATTTTACTTAAGCTTTTCTTTGCTTCATAGAGCTGGGAGAGTCATAACTGTCATAAATTAAATAATTTCATGGAAAACCAATGATCAGTTCTGTTCAGACTTCTGAATTAAGCATTGTTCACTCTCCTTTCTGTTACATATCACTGCTCTGTAAAAAGGGATTCACCTTGGGTCTATCCCAAACAATTCTTTGCTCAGGCACTGTAATTAGAATAATAAAGAGGGAAATTGCAGGCATAAGCCTTAAAGAAGAAAACATAGATTCAGGTTCTAATCAGGATGTGATGCAAGGCAACAGAAGAAAAGGCCTCTCACTTCCAGGCTTGATCATTTTTCCCTTTGTGCCAGTGATTCCATGCCGATCCCTGATTGGCATACAAATAAAGAATGCAAGCAACTTACAAGAACCCCCCTCCCACATGCGGCTGCTTTTGAAAAGCCTTAATCATTATGATATTATAAATTAACCCCCCCCCCCAAAAAAACCCAGGATGGAAATCTAGGAGAAGAAATCTAAGTAGAAGGGGGGGAATGTGCTTTCTGCCCTCTCTGCTCCCACGCACCCTTCTCCCCCTCCCCTTACAGCCTACAGGGGGCAAAGCAAATGACAGAACGACAATGGCTGCAAGAACAGAGGCTGTTGAGCCCAGCTGCGCTCAGCTGCCTTCAGTCAGGCAGCCGTGAAAGGCACTGAAAGTGGAAGGCAGGTAACCCACAACAGCCTTGTGGGATTGTTTCAACTGGACTTTGTATAGCACTCCCAGCATGAGGTGCGATTAATATACAGAGGCACTCATTTATTCCTCAACAGTGAGCCCTTTTAGTTATCAGTTCACACCAAATCCTTTGCAAGGTACAAGTGGAGACCTGCTGCGTCTCGGCAGAGCTTAAAGCTAGGACGTCCTCCTCCGCTCCAACTAAATTGGGTGGTTTTCTTCTAGGATGACTAGCTTCACCTAAGCTTCCTCTCTTCTTATGAGGCAGGGAGGGCGAGAAAGATTCAGGGAAGAAAGACGGAGGTTTTAACAGGTTACTTCCAAGTGAGGGAAGGGGTTGCATTAATGTACAGAAAGCACAGGTAAAATTATGCATTATGTACATAGAATTATGTGCATACTGTACAGATTTTTTCCATCATTACCTCTATGCATTGTTTTTGGCTCTTGGGTTAATTCTGTCAGTATAGCTCAAATGGGTGGATAGGAATACTTTCCATGAATTAAATCTATTTTCTTATATGGTTGGATACCATTTTTCACAGAAAACTAGTTTCTTAAGTATTACACCTTGATTGGTCTAGCTATTATTTCTTACAGCTGGGGAGCACAAGCAAAAACATTGTATATAATAGCAGAATCATGAATATACTCTATAGCCAAATACTGCACACCTGTATGGGGAAGAAGTTGTCATATCACAAGACTGGTGTTCACCTTAATGATACAATGAGAATATCTGGAACCTTTAAATCTACACTATTCACATGGCTTCATATTCTTTCTAACATTGTCCCTCCTGATCTCAGGTGACAACAACAGATAACAACACTCCTGTTATTCCAGAAAGTGGGATAAAATAAACATGCCATCAACTCCTGGAGATTTTCCAATACATCAAATATTAGACTGTCTACCTTTCCCCAGGCTTCCGTCTGGGAAACCAATTTGGGATAGCATACCAGAGTCTTACAATCTAGATGAAGAATGGCGGTTAAAATGGGCAACTTTAAATAACCACAACCAAACAGATCATGAAGATTCAACAAAACCATTTCCAGAAATGCAGTTGCCCCAAAACGTATGGAGCCACCTGAACAGAATCAGGACAGGCCATGCCAGAACTAAGGCGATGCTCTTTAAGTGGGGAATGGCTGAGAGCCCACAATGTAGCTGTGGTGCTTTGGAACAAATGTAGTTCAAGAGTGTATCCTCCGAAAATTTCAAGGCCCTTGGAATGATTTCTTTGCAGCCACACCAAAAGCAGTCTGTAAGGGGGCGTGCATAAGAGCACCAGCATGCCTATCATCTCTGTCCTACTGTTCCCATTTATTCGTACCCATTTATTATGTGTATACTTATACCTGTTTATACTTATATGTTATGTTCATACTTGTACTTGTTTTCTCATACATGCTTGACAAACAAAAATAGATAAAATAAGAAATGGTATCCAATCTCTTCTTAAAAACTTCCAGTGTTGGAGCGTTTACAACTTCTGGTGGCAAGTTGTTCCACTGATTAATTGTTCTGTCAGGAAATTTCTCCTTAGTTCTAGGTTACTTCTCTCCTTGATTAGTTTCCACCCATTGCTTCTTGTCCTGCCCTCAAGTGTTTTAGAGAATAGCTTGGCTCCCTCTTCTTTGTGGCAGCCCCTGAGATATTGGAACACTGCTATCATGTCACCCTTAGTCCTTCTTTTCATTATACTAGACATACCCAATTCCAGTAAGTTTCAACTTCGGCATGCTTATTGTAATACCTAGCCTCAATATTTAGAAATGAACAAATTAATTGAGGGGGGGAGCCATGACCAGGTAAAAGGGATATAAATAAATAAATAAATAAATAAATAAATAAATAAATAAATAAAAACATTTGTCATGTTCTAAAACATTAGTCTCTTGCTCTTCCAAATAATTGAATTTCTTGGAAAACCTGATCATGCGGATTATAGGTAGTCCTTGACTTACAACCGCAATTGACCCCAAAATTTCTGCTGCTAAGTGAGACAGTTAAGTGAATTCTGTCCCATTTTACGACCTTTTTTGCTGCTACTGTTAAATGAATAGCTGCAGTTATCAAGTTAGTAAAACGATTGCTAAGTGAATCTGGCTTCCCCATTAATTTTGCTTGTCAGAAGGTCGCAAAAGCTGATCACATTACCCTGGGACACCGCAACCATCATAAACATAAGTCAGTTGCCATGCATCCAAATTTTGATCATGGGATCATGGGGATGCTATAATGATCGTAAGTGTAAAAAGTCACTCTTTTCAGTGCGGTTGTAACTTCGAATGGTCACTAAACAAGCTGTTGTAAGTCAAGGATTGCCTATAGAAAGTTATTTATTTATTTTTATCCCTATTGTTTTTATATATAACTGGCAGTGAACATATTTCTTTCTCTTCCTATTTTCCCCACAACAACAACTTTGTGAGTGAGTTGGGGCGGAGACAGACTTCTATGGGTTTTTAAAATAGAATTCACATTTTTCAAAATACTGAATTAAAAATGAACTTGGTATCTGGTAACATTTAAGAAACCTTTCAAATAGACTATACATGTGGTTCCGTAGAATAAGTACTAAGTAATTTAGAGACTGAATATCTATTTATAGCAATGATTCCTGATTATGAGATTTTAGGTGGGTCTACTTTTATATAGGATGATAGTAATTGTGAAGAATTAAGGCTGTTTTGTTTCATTGTTGAAAGTTGGAATGAATACAATCTGTGGACACTTGAACTATGTATTATGGTAAATCAACGTTTGGTTAAAAAAAACCCAATCCTTAGTGGTTTCTGTCCCAAAGTGCTCACCCTGCCTTGTGAATCAGATGGAAAGGTTGGCAGTGGCTGGTCCTCTCCTGCCCACCAAACCATTGATGGATTTGAACTGATCCTTGTTTTCAAAACTGGGGTTCACCTATTTAAACATAAGCAAGATCACTCTCTCCGATCCAGGCCAGAAAATCTTTTCAAAACATGGATCTACTTTAGTCTATGTTTTCAAAATGCTTTCCGGTCTCCTCTTGGATGGAGAGGGGGATAAGCACAATTCCCTTTGCTTCTCTCAAATATCATCAAAACTGGTGAATTAGATATTTTTAAGATTAAATGATACCTGTGAGACCTCATTTTACTTTTGTTTATTGTAATTTATAGGGCAACCCACTCATACTTGACTCTGGAAAACTAGCAATCATTAAAACAAAAGATTTAAAAAGAGCAAACATTATTACATTACATTTAATATGTTTTAACTATTCAAACGTACATAACAAGATGAGGAATTTTTATTCTATTGACAGTAAAACTACTCTTATTTTCATAAGTGATAATATGAGGTACTGTGTAAAAGAGTATCAGACTCCAGGATATTGAAATATCAGGAAAAAATCAAAGATAACAATGCAAACATCCTCTATACGATACACACAGAGTTTTCCAAAAGAGAAGAGGTTGCCTCTTTATTCATTATGTTGATAGTCTAAGAAAACATTACTGTTTTCCTTGGCAGATCACATTCCGCTGAATTCCAGAAATATTCCATAATACTAAAATATTATTCAATTTCCCTTAGTACTCTGCTCAGTACTCTGAGTAAATATATATTCCAGTCAAAGTTCATTTTAAATGAAATTCACAAGAAGCTTATAAAAGGAGACCCTACATTATAACTCAACCTACAAGTTCAGATTACCAGGGAAAAATTTGTATTAAAATATTAACATCATAAATTGTGGTACCCGTAATATAGACTATATTGCGATTGTGTCACCGTGTTATGCAGGAATTGTATGAATTTAGAAAAGGAAAAATCACTCTATGTATGAATGCAAATGGGTGATCAGTTACACAGCTCTAGTAACCCTTTGCCTGGCAAATATATTGCAGCTCTGATGGACATATCAGTATAAACCAGAGGTGGTATTCAGCAGGTTCTGACCAGTTCTAGAGAACGAGTAGTGGAAATTTTGAGTAGTTCTGAGAACCAGTGGTAACCTTCCCCCAGGAGTGGGGAGGGAATGGAGATTTTACAGTACCCTTTCCTTGGAGTGGGGAGGGAATGGAGATTTTGCAGTATCCTTCCCCTGCCACACCCACCAAGCCATACCCACCAAGCCATACCACGCCCACCAAGCCAAGCTCACAGAACCAGTAGTAAAAAATTTTGAATCCCAACACTGGTATAAACGTCAGCCTCTGGAATCTCTGAAACTTCTAGACCCCAACCTTTTGGGCACTAGGGACCAGTTCTGTGGAGAAAGATTTTTCCACAGACCTGAGGGAGCATAGTTTTATGTGCTGCCTGCATCCCACAAATGGGGCTTTTCTTATGCAGCCTGGTTTCTGGCATGGTATGGCCCAATTCTGGTCCATGGACCAGCGGTTGGGCACCCATGTTCTAGAGAATGATAAAATACATAGTATTGATGGTTCATTTTATAGATATTACATTTAGGATGTACTTGCATCAATGGAACTAAATAATAATAATAGTAGAGAATCCTCAGTCATCTCCTTAGTTTAATGCAAAGTTTAGGTGAAATTGTATGTTTCAATGAATCCCTAAGTGAGCAAAAAGGACACAATCTTGACATGATACAACTTTCAATATTGAATCTTTCTGAAATTTGAATGCATGTTGTCAGAGTGCACACAATGTGACTAGGTGAGACAATCCAGGACCAATTACTGTACATAGAGGTTTGTATTTACATATAGTTGTTTTATCTCTACAAAAACATATATACATACAAGTACTTTGAGATAGGCCTTGAACAAACAGCTACAGCACGGAAGCATGCATGGAGAGAGAGAGATACGTCCTCACAGAGCCTCTCTTATATTATAGCCTCTTAAAGCGGTAGCAGTCAAATAACCCTGCTGACTCATTGCTACCATTGCATCAGCATTACAGTATTTCAACATTACAGCAGCTGGTCAGCTATGAAATCATCATTACCCTGACACACATTTTATTGTTTAAGTACAGGTAGTCCTCAACTTATGACCACAATTGAGCCCAATATTTCTGTTGCTGAGACATTTGTTAAGTGAATTTTGCCCCATTTTATGATGTTTCTTGCCACAGTTGTTAAGTGAATCTGGCTTCCCCATTGACTGTTGTCAGAAGGTCACAAAAGTTGATCACATGACCCCAGGACACTGCAACCATCCTAAATATGAGTCAAATATCTGAAGTTTGATTACGTGACCATGGGGATGCTGCAACAGTTTTAAATGTGGGAAATTGTCATGTCACTTTTTTCAACGCAATTGTAATTTCGAACCATCACTACATGAACTGTTGTAAGTCAAGGACTATATGTACAGTGAATATGACAGGCGCAGAGCTTTGGACATCTTTCTGATGAATTTTTGACACCTCCTTTGGCAGAAATAACATCTTCCAAATATTTCCTCTGGACAGTTAAGAGTCCTTCTGTTCTTAATGTTGGACTTTTCCCCTACTTTGTTTTTTTACAGAACTCTTCTCACTCAGAAATAATCTTAGGCCTCTTTGCATGTACCACAAGTTTGAAGTGTCCTCATAGATTTTCATTAACATTCCAGTCTGGAAACTGTAAAATTCATTCCAAATCCTTTGCCTCTTTCTTATAAGTTCTTGGAGGTATGTTTTGAACTGTTCCCTTGCTAAAATCCCTAACCTCTTTTCAGCTTCAAACTGTGGGCCCCCTCAAGGCCTATTGGAACTTCAAAAATAACAATCACCTACATTTCAATTAGCATTCAGCATCCAGTACTTTTTGGCAGTTAGATCTGAATAGCCTCGCTTCCTGCCATATATTGTGCAGAAGAGCAGAGAGCAGAGGCACTGTGCCAGTTTTTCCTCTTAGATTCAACTAAAAACATTTTTCTTGGATCTTTTCTTTGAATTTCTTTTGCACAGAAAAGAATGACCGGTTATGGGATGTTTCGGGGTATTAGATCCTGCAAGCACAGGTATCAAATTCAGAAGAATTTAGCCACAGTAGGGACCTATACTTTTAGGTGGTCTAGTACTTTATTATTACTAGCAATAGTCAAATTATAGTACAATTCTATACATGTCTACTCAAAAGTAGACTAGGTTAATAGGAATTATGCATGGGAAAGGATTTGTATAAGAGTTATGGCTTGCTGTAGTCTAGCTTGGCATGAGCACTTAAATGCTTTTTTATTTTTCTATTTTGTACAGGAAAAAATATGTTATGACCTTTGCATAATTGGCTATGTTTATTTTTCCTTCAACGAGTAATTCTCCTTTCTGGGATCAACTGTCCCAGTTTGCCCTTTATATCTTTTAACTTCCTGGTGAAGAAGGGCAAGAACAGATCAAGGAGTGCTCTCCCATTGTACTACAACTAAAAGATACAGTACCCAGATCCCAAAGCTTGCTTTCGTGCTATTAAACCCACTTCTATTTTCCCTTTAGCTGGTAACTGCAAGTGCTAAAGTGAGCTGAGAAAGACTGGTCAAGTAAAAGCAAGAGGCATGTGGATAGCTTTAATGGTTTAAGGTTTTGCTCTTGTTATCTCGGAAGGCGAATAGATAACAAGGTAGGGCTGCTTTGGCTCCGTATCCTGTCATCTTCTCCTTTGCTCTTTCAATCCCAGTGGAGAACAGAGCTTAGGCTTTATTATTCACAAAATATTTACATTATGAGTTGCATCCGTATCTGTTGGCTACATCAGCCTCATTCTTCAAATTGTTACTTTAATGATGGAGAAAAGATCACCAGGTGTCCCACTTTCTATCTCTACTCTGTGGCCATTATGTCCAGAAGAGGATTAAAATTGGAAAGGTTGAAGCCCTTCTCATGGGGTAGATCCCATAGGGAAGAATTATCCACAATTTTAAGTTTCCCATGGTTCTGGAAAGTGCTGTGCCTTTTGCCCTACATAGATAGATGTATAAAAAAAATGAAAATTCTTGCACGTTGTATAGTGCAAAATAAACATCAAGGTGCATTTTTGATAGCTAAACTGAAGGGCAAGTGTGCTTGCTTTGCAGTGGATCTAGGGATTGATTGGAAGTATATTGGGTGCAACCTAATTTGAAAATTACCCATAGTAATTTCCCAACAATAGTATGCCTGATCTAATACCTATAGAAAATCACTCTATAGAGGTCTGTTTAAATTAAATGTCTTTAGTACAACTCCCCTGGAAGAAGATATCTTGATCCCAATGAAAGAAAAAGAAACTAACATTTATACGTGCTGTTTATTTCATTCAAATGTAAGCAGATTTAAGCATCATCAGTAATTAATAACAAATTAATTAGAAGAAATAATGGCAAGAACAAAATCCACAGTGATTTAGTCACCAACATAAAGTAAGTCCAAGGTTGTATAAATGTTAGGATAGTAACACTGATTTTATGTATAATTGTTAGAGCATTTGTTCGTTGTCTGATAATACCTTTTCCTTCTCTCTTAAGCCACATTTCAATGTACCCAATTTATTTAAATTGTCACTGTCACCTTTTTAAACAGAGCATACCAAATTTTTCAAACAGTAGCCACTTGTTTATCAGAATATTTGTAATGCATATAAGATTATTGTCATCCTTAAAATAGAACAGATTAAAAAAACCAATGCCATATAGGTTAGTGCTACTTTTATTGTAAAAATTATAGTAGAAGAATCATGCAAATCTGAATGTATTCTCCCCTCCCTCTCTTCATCTCCATGTGAATTAAAGAGGGTCTGATTTACTGTCTTCCTTCAGACTCAAACCACTTTTATTTGATTGCCCTGGTAGTAGTTCTTCTTCCTGTCCTTCAAGGTCATGCCTTCTTCCCTCTACAATGGCATGTCATTATAATCATTCAGTTTTCAGAATGAAACATATAGTAGCAGTACATGAGAAGAGTAAGTGGGTTGGGGTCAGGGGTGGGATCCTACCAGTCTGGCTACTGGTTTGGTGATAACGAGCGCATGTGTGCAACTAGGACAAACCCCAGCGCCTCTCAGCTGCTTTAACGTGGCAATCCGCTCTGCTGTGCCAATTAGCTGAGCGGATAAAGAGCACCAAAGCTCAGGGGTGGGTGGGTGTGAGGGCCCAAAAACCGCCCAAACACCGATTGTCGAAGCTACCACTCATCGAAGCTACCGGTTCGCCTGATCCAGGCCAAACCAGGAAGATCCCACCCCTGGTTGGGGTGACAGAATCAAGAAGACATTCTGTTTGATCTCTACTATTGAGCTCCAGGAAGAAGAAGGGTCTCTTGAATGACCAGACAGACCCACAGAAGTCATCCATATGACTAGTTATGGGAATATTAAAGCCCTTTTAAATAATTTTCAAGTAGTTCTTATTGTTGGGTCTACGTTCTCTTAAGAGGATGCATCTGCCTCTTTGCAGGCATCCCTTCATCACTACAAAGAGATGCCCACCGATCCTTGTTCAAATGGCAGTGGCTCAATCCAAGAAGAGTAAGCCATGCATATATATAACTAAGTTGTTAACGTAGATTACTAGGTAAAAGTACGCTCTTTCTAGTTTGGAGTCTTCCCAATTTGTTGGCACACTATCAGAATTCCCATTCAGTATGACTAGAGACCATTCTGGAAGTTACAGCACAAATACATCAGGCTGGAGGAGACTTATGCTCAATAGCCCTTGAAGGTCCTGCCATATGTTAGGAACAGATGAATTCTGCTGCACTTTAGCCTAGTATACATAACTAGGAATAACATCAAATATGTTGTGTTCTAAGCACTCATGCTTATCGCACTGCGCAATCGCAAGATGGCGGGCCGCTCCTGAGCTTGGAGGGGTAGAGGAGCAATGTTGGCTGATTATTGCATGCAGCCAGCCCGAATTATGGCTGAGTCGGGCTGGCGAGTGAGCGGAATACCCCAGCGGCTCGGTGTTATCTAAGCCGAGCCGCTGGGGTGGGTTTTTCTTTTGTTACCAGGCTGAATGTCGTCCGGCGGTGGTGTGATGAGTGCGTGGGAGTGGTCGGGAGGCAGCGGACGCCAGAGAGGCGGTTGGGAGGCCACGGATGCTTGGAGAGGCGGCGGCGGTGGCGGCGGCGGTAGCGGACGCCCGGAGACTTTCGGGGGCGTTCGTGGAAGCCCGGGGGATGTTGTCTGGCCTATGGGATTCCGGGAGTATCGTGGCGGCGGTGGCGGCGGCGGCGGAGGCGTTGGCAGCTGCGGACCGCCGGACCGGCGTCACCGGATCATCGTGATAACCTGGAAACCGGATCCCTTTAAGCCTGGAAGCCCCTGAGCCCCTGAGGCCCGAGCCCCTGAGGCCGAGCCACTGAGGCCTTCGAGCTCCTGACCGCTGAGGGCTGGGGCCGGGGGCGAAGGAAAGAGGAAGGAGGAGAGAAGTAGGAGGAAGAGTTGTGCGGATTTTGGAGGGTGTGGTTGAGGGATGATGGAAGGTCTTAGATCGTGGTTTGTGGATGAAGATGGAAGTTGGAGAGGAGAGTTGGGCCAGAAAGATGGATTTGGACAGTGATGTGTACCCCTGATTTGCCACCGGCCTAGACTACATCCCTGCCTTGCTTCTCCCGATGGATATGGGGTGCTGGACTGTTAAGACCGATTTTCCACTTCCCCGCACCCCCCGCACTCACTACACCTCGGAGGTTTCGACTAGAACTCTTAGTAGGCCTTGGTTTTTATCTCACTATTTGGACATGAGTACTATACCATCGTATCAGCCGTTTTACTATCTGATTTTAACATCTAGCTATTTATATATATATCTGTGTGTATGGTAATGGGCATAGCCTATATGTATATCTGTCTGTGCTTATTCTTATATCTATATTTATATATATCTTTAACTATTTATACGATGTCCTACTGCCAATATTGCTCCTCTATACATATGTAATAGATATGCTCCATTTTAAAGAAAACATCTATAGATACTCAAGGGCGGACCTATTAACTTGCCGGGAGTCCCCTCTCGCGCACATCTGGCCCTCTTCAATAACAAGGGCGCACCTCAATGAGGGGTTTTTTAACCATGAGAGGTGGCGAAAGCGCAGACTTAGGGGATTCCTGGCTAGAGCCTTTAGTGTAATTTCAGGAGGTTCTAGGCTGGGAGTTTTAGGGGGTTCCAGGGTGAGGGGTGGGTTTTTTAGTGCAGTTTTAGGGGGTTCCAGGGAGTGGGGTGGGGGAAGGGGGGTCCCCGGGGGGGGGCGGGAGCGGGCTCAGTTGGAAAAAAACGGACCGGCCTATAGAGGAGGGTTAGGGTCGGATGGG
>JAOYMU010000098.1:78603705-78615002 GCA_025802295.1 Psammodynastes pulverulentus
AATTTATTAAAAGGGGGGGGGGAGTAAAAACAATCCTGCAAGACAACAGCGCAAATATCGCAGCAGAGACCCACGAGAACGAATCTAGTCTAGGGGAAGGAGGGCGGGGACTCTCCTCCCAGCCTGTCTTAGGTAGAGGCCGGCGAGAGATCCGTCAGAGATGCTTTACTTTGTATTGAACAGGAGGTGGCACAGAATGGCCCCTTCCAACTCTGATTCTGAGAGTGTGGGGAAGCAGAACAGAATTCCATTTAGAAAATGGATTTTAAACGTTTAAAACGTTACGTTTCCCCAGGAAAAGGGAAGCGACTCTTAATGGGAATAGAAGCTGAAGCTCGCCGCTCATTCCACCACAACCAATGGTCGCGTGGGGAGAAAGCCTAAAAAGCGACAACCTCCAGAAGCAGGAGCAACTAAAATGGCGCCTCAGCTTTCTTGTTTATAATGGCTCGGGAGTTCGCCGAGCCAATTTGCCTCCGTGTCCAATGAGAAGCGAGTTTGCGGGGGTGAGAATATGAGTATTTTTCTCCCCTGTCAAAACATAAGAAGGCAAGTGAGAGAGCATGGCCAATCCGGGCCCTTGGAATGGTTGATACAGAGTTGTAATTGGCTCGCAGAAAGAGTATAAGAGAGTCGGTGTGTTTTGTCCAATGAGAGGCCTGTTATTGAACGTGGAGGGGGTGGGAAGTGTTGCTCGGGTAACGCAGGTGCAGGTGAGAAACCAATGAAAGGGGGAGGAAGGAAATGACAGTTTTGCCTGTGGGAAGGCTGGAGTATACACGTGATCTACTCCGGGAGGTGGAGACGGGGAATCGCCGTCGGGGAGGCTTTTCAGGACTGAGTAGCCCGTTGTACGTCTGTAAGTGTGGGACCCTGGAGAAAACCCATGCAACGAGGAGGCCCATGACTTTGCCTTCTTTGCTATGGAAAACTGCTTCTGTTCCCTATTTTCGGAGGAAATTGCAATGCTTGCTTTCTCGCTGTAACGTCTGAATAAAGGCCAATCATGGAGGATTTCTTCTGTAACCTTGACTATTTTCTATAGCCACGACTGTTTTTTTGTAGTAACATGCTTACGAAGATTTCTTCCCTCTGTGTTTATAAGCAACCACGATGGCCATTCCTGTAGGAAACATGAAATGGGATTAAAATGTTGCACTGCAAGCATCCTTCTGGGGAGAGTGGCACAAAAGTACCTGTGCACTTGTGTGTTTTAAGGATTGTTGCACTAGATATCAAAACTTAATGATAGTGACATAGTTCTTATTGGGTATTTGGGTATGCACATATGTATCTGGGTGCGTTTTACCATATTGATTTAGAGCCCATTATTGTTAGGCATTTTTGCTGCATAAACAGGAATTAAATACTTGCAGACTTTGGGCTTTTTTTATGAATAGTACCTTATGTATGCTATTCCAGGTGCTGAGTTTTGTTTTTTTAGCATGACAGGAAAATGCTTATTTGTGTGGATTCACATTTTCAGAATAAACCTACAGATCTATTACAAGACTTTGCTTTCTTATACATGTGTCTGCTTGTCTATGTGTGTTTAGCAGCCAGATCCCACACAATGGAAGAGCGTTCCAATCTTGTGAATATGATGAAATTGAGCATTAAAATCTTAATCCAGTCAGCTTTGAGTTTGGGGAGGACTCTTGATTCTGACTTCCCTCCTCTGCAGCAGTTCTTTATTGTTTTGGAACATTGTCTCAAGCATGGACTTAAAGGTGAGTTTGCTTCAAATCTGATTTTATGTTTGTATGGTTGAAAGCAGACTATTTTTCTTATTTGTTCACTTTATTGGTTAAGAATATTTGAAGGACACCAGGCTCTTTGTTTTATTTAGCTGTCCCCATTCAACTGAAATAGCGACCAGATATTTACAGAACTTACCTAGACCAGTGTAGTTAATTTCTGTAATTGAACCATGAGAAAATGCATAGAAGCAATGGGGAAAAAAAAAAAACACATTTAAACCTGAATGCATAACTTGATATATTTACCTATGCAAATATGTCTGCATTAAGGAAACAAAAGTTATATTAAGGTATATATGAAAATAGACATTCCAGGTATGTTATTTGTATATTAAGTTCCTTTAATATATAGGGCAGTCTGATATATTCACTCAAAATATATCACAGAGTTTTTTTAGTGTTTGTCTAAAAGTACAGTCCAATTAAGTTGCATCTGTAGATATCTGCATTATATGAACTGAAGTAGAATAATATGTTTTTCCTTCCATTCTACCTTTATCTAGCTAAGAAGAGTTTTATTGGGCAGAACAAATCATTTTTTGGACCTTTAGAATTAGTGGAGAAACTTTGTCCAGAGGCATCAGATTTAGCAACAAGTGTCAGAAATCTGCCAGAATTAAAGTGAGTAGACACAGATATTATAGTTCTTTAATTGGGATTGTTTAAAAGAATGCATGCTTTTTATCTTTTTAATACTGTTAGTACTACTAATCAGATGATCTTTGCTGATCACCAATTAAAAGCAGATTTTTTTTCACAAGAATTGTAATTCAGAATATTTTTATTTAAGTAAAACTACTAACCTGTATTACTTTTTGTTTATTGTTTTTCAAAATCATCTGTGTAAAGTATTAATACTAATGATAGAGTGTCATAATGATTCAACCTAAAGAAAAAGCATTGTTAAAAATGGACAGACTTTTTAAATATTTTAGGTTCTTCTTAAGACAAACGAACTTCTGTGAGAAATGGTTGATATTATTTAGCAATTATTGTTCATATTTAAACTGTCAATATTTTGTTTCTCATTCCTTTTCTATGCTGAGCAATTTGACATATTTAATCAATGATTTTCCTGTGGGGTTGTAGGACTCCAATCGGAAGAGGCAGAGCTTGGCTTTATCTTGCCGTGATGCAAAAGAAACTGGCAGACTACTTGAAAGTACTCTTGGATCACAAGTGTCTCTTGAGGTACTTTGGATTTTTCTTCCAGAAGAACATTTATTACCGTGCAGAAAGAGAAGGAGTTAAATTAGATCTAGAAGTCAGTTTGGATCACTTCTGCCAGTAAAAAATAGGAACAGGCTATTCCCTCTCCCCGTCACTCTTCTGCAGGCAGAAAAGTGTTGTTGCAACTGAAACTCCTGGCAAAAGAAGAAACTCTTCCATTTGGGCTAAATCCATCCCAATGTTTATATTCAGAATATTAATTGGATAAGAGAAATTTAGTTTAGGAGAAAAAAAAAACTTTTGAATTATCCTCAAGTGAATCTTCCACTGTGATGTCCAGTAAAATATTCCTCTCTAAATCATTATATTTTCCTTTCCTAGTGAGTATTACGAGCCTGATGCCCTGATGATGGAAGAAGAAGGAGCTGTGATTGTGGGCCTTTTAGTGGGACTCAATGTCATTGATGCAAATCTCTGTTTAAAAGGAGAAGACTTGGATTCCCAGGTGAAAATGGTCTCCTTTAAACTAAGTCCCAAGTGGCAACTGTAGGCTTGAACCAAGGGTAATCAGGCTGAATTCATATTGTTTTAGAAGTTTCTGAAAATGTAATAATTGCATTTACAGATGGCTTATTTACAGAAGTTCTGTCCCAACATAAAACCACAAATAATAAAATAGCAATCGTTTGCAACTATGAAAATTGGGTAGCCACATTTTGGATCTTGTGCTTATCCTCTTCCTCTTGCAGAGTTCATTTATGCAATTTATTGACCCTTTTTCTTGCTTGATTGTAGTGTCATGTTTTCCTTCTTTGGACCAGTTTTGCTTAGCTGGTGTGCTCTACGGTTGTTACCAGCCTCTCTGTTTGCATGGCTCTTTGCATTGGACTCTAGTGCTGTCAAAATACTATATCAAGAAAACAAGTATTTGAGTTCATCTTGGGAAATGACAATCAATGGACAATGTTAATGGCCTGAATCCCCTTGCATTTAATTCCCTTGAATGTGAAAAGTGAATTGTATTAGAGACACAAATGTAATTTAATGAAATTTATCTTTCTTGTCAGGTAGCAGTGATTGATTTTTCTCTGTACCTTAAGGATACACAGTGCATTGATAACGACAAAGGGTATGTATAGTTAAGCTTCTGCTTTTTGAAATTGTGTAGCAGAAAACTGTATCAGAGATGAGCTAAGTCTAAACTTTCCTAATTACCTTAGAAAGAGAAAAATTGAAACCAGAATAGAAATAGGCAAATTAAAAAGGAGAAAACCATAAAATTATACGCATGAAAGTCAGTTGGGCAACTTTGAGCCAGTCACCCACTCTCAGCCCAACTCACCTCACAGTATTGTTGTTGTAAAGAAAATAAGTGGAGGAATGACTGTTAGATATGTTCAATGCCTTGAGTTGTTTATAAAAATAATAAAGATAAAAATAAATTATTATACCTATGATTTGAACTTGTAATATATATCTTCTTATACAACAACCATTCTAAATATAAACATAGTACTTGAAAGGGTTGACTGTATTGAAAAGACAATGATCTTTCTTTTAATGTCAGAGATGAAGGAATGACTGCTGTGCTTGACCAGAAACATTATGTAGAAGAACTTAATCGACATTTAAGGTATAGTTTGTTGGTTAATACTTTATTCACCCCACCCTCATATGAAGACCACAATTCTTACATAAAGGATGTTGTACCTACTTAGAAAATCTTGCTCTTTTCCTTACTATTCTCTAGATTTTATGTCCTTCTTCCCCTTACCTCTAGCTAGAACTCCAGGTTTTGCCTTGGATTAGAATATTTTATTAGTTTGGGGACCCTAATTGTTTTGAGAAACCTATTTTTTCTATTTGGGATGAAATGGTTAGAATTATTATACAGCTACGGAGTCTCTTTCATTATAGTTGCACTGTTGGAGATCTTCAGAGCAAGATAGAGTGCTTAGAAAAAACAAATTCCAAGCTCCAGGAAGAGGTTTGTGGTCACTGACATATTTTCAATTACTTTTAAATTAAATAGCTCAGACATGTATCTGAAAAAAACTTAAGAGAATAAAGGCAGGATACAAATAAAGAAAGTAACATATTGCAACTTATAGATTGTAACTTTTAGGAACAGGAAAGTGGGAAGCTACTTTTATAACAGGATTTTTAGAAAACAAATACTTTGTGTGTAAAAAGTTCAGGTCATCGAGCTACAAAACCTATCTTATTAAGTGATTATTAAGAGCAGAGTAAGGTCATGCTATCATCTGAAAGGAATAGTGCATTAATGAAAAAGCATAATAGTACGGTAATTAGTTCCTATTTTGGAACAGGAACATAATTACTCAGTTAAATCTTGTCAGTTCTTCGTTTGAGGCACTACTGAGTAGCAGATTTTTATGAACAGCAGGATACTATATGAATGTTTTGTTTGGGGAAAGGAACTCTTCTCATTTTTTAATCACTCTCCCTTTCATCTTTTGGCCAGCTATCAGCAGCAACAGATAGAATCAAAGCTCTTCAGGAAGAGCATCAGGACCTGAAACAGGAAAACGAATTAATTCGTGAACGCAGTGAAAAGTATGCTGAGGTCAGATACTGAAAAGTCTACATAATCTCCTAAAACTACACAGGAGTCTTAATTGTTTGCTTATTTATTTTTAATGTTATCTGTTTTTTTCTTTCTGAACACAAAAAATGCACAGAACATACATATATAAAATCACTTAGGGCATAAAAAGGTACTTCTTTTTATATGTGCTCTGCAACAAGATAATTATTTTGATAAAGTAGTAGTAGGTTAGACATAGATTTGTGCTCAGTTATTCCTTTGATAAGAAGAGAAAGACGATGACAGTGATGCTTTAAATTCGTATGCTCTGCACATCTGACTGAAAAGAATGGACTCTTCTCTGGTTTTCCCTTCCATTAAAAGCCCCATTGGAATGTCCCATGTTATTTGAGCAATTAGAGAGCCAAGTGCCATAGAGGATGGAGGAAGTGAAGATAATTATTGAGCTATCTCCAAATGGACAGCTCCTTGTTTCCTTCTGCAAATTGAAGACAACCTTTGTTCAGTGAAGGGCATGCCTGTGTCCAATGGTGGTGTGTTTAAAATGTTAGACTAGGACCAGAGAGACCAAAGATCACCTCTAGCCATGGTATCCCTTTGGGTCACACTTGTCACACTCTTTCAGCCCAACCTATTTCATAGATTAGTTATTATGGGGACCAAATAAAGGGCATTCTCCATGTAAGTTACCTTTAGTTCTTGAAAGAAAGGCAAGATATAAATAACAAAGAAATGCATCTCATTAAAACTAATACCATTAAGTAGTACATTGAAATACTATCCATAGTTCAGTTTCCAGCTACTTTCCTCATCCATAATTCTTACATACTGAGATGCATAACAGCTCCTATAAGAATGGGCTTCCCAGTTCACTGTTTCAGAAATCAACTTTCTTTGACATTTTTCCAGGAAAATGAATGGATGAAAATGAGTATTTTGCTTTGTTTCCCTAGCTAACTGCAACAGTTTCATAAATTAACATAAATCAGTGTCTTTGAGTCTTTAGCATTTTGTTGCTCATATTGTTCACAGATATAAGATAACTTGCTGATTGCAGTATCCATTGATAATTTCACCTCTGATTTCCCTAATAGAAACATTGAGTCTTCAATCTATTAGCAGATTATTCACCCATTTTTTAATCTAGGTAACTAAACTGGACACCAAAGTGGAACTGGAAACCTATAAACAATCACGACAAGGCCTAGATGAAATGTACAGTGATGTCTGGAAGCAATTAAAAGAGGAGAAAAGAATTCGAATGGTGAGAGCTCATAATTTAACAATGGCAATGGAAATGTTAAATAGTCCCTTCCCCCTTTAAATTTATTCATATAAAATAAATATATATTCATATAAAATAATCATTTATAAATATTGATTGATATAACGATGCAAAAAAACGGATTTGTGTAAACCTGGCTTTTTTATTAGGACTCAATATGAGAGTAGATTTTCCAGTTGGTTGCAGGAATATATTAGTAAAGGTTCAAAAAGCTTCTCTGTCCAAAGTTAGGCAGAGGTCATTGTTTTTGTTTTTCTCTGTAATATTTGTTGTTGTTTGAACGCAATACAAAGAGCCCATAACCAATTATGCCTGGGAAGTACTAGAAAGAGTTGGAGAGTATGAAAAGTCCATATGTATATAAATCTCTTTGAATCCTAGCTAAAACAATGGGGGGGAGATGTACTATGTAACAAGTAAATATAAAAGATCCTTTTATTTATTTAGTGTAAAACTTCCTTCCTCGATTGCCTTGCACTATAGAAGGTAGCCCAATTCAGCACTTCAGGAGAGCATAAAATTGAGACGGCTGCCCTAAATAATATATTGAGCTTTCATGATGCATATGAAGTGTTTTATGTATGCAGCTTGTATTGTAATTTTAAGGAGTTGGAAAAAGAATTGGAGCTTCAGACTGCAATGAAAACAGAGATGGAAATTGCCATGAAACTTCTAGAAAAAGATACACATGATAAACAAGATACCTTGGTTGCACTTCGCCAGCAGTTGGAGGACGTTAAGGCTATCAATTTGCAGATGTTCAATAAATCTCAGGTATTCAAGACTCTCTTTGCTATGGCCACAAATAGTCCTAAAATCCAGGAGTTAAAATGTCCAGTCTGTTTGATCAAGTTTGATGCAATGTTCACTCTTATTTATGAAGCTGAAAATGTGCATATTCTCATCACATCTTCACTTCCATTTGCTGATTTTAACTTAGAGATCCTGATTGTTATATTCCAAATAGGGAACTCCAGCTTAAAATCAATTTACTAATAAAGATGTTAAGTTAGAATAACTCTGGATTTTATGCCAGAATTCCTTTTTATGGAAATACCAAAGAATTCTGACTTGGATAATATATGGTCATGTGAGAGGTAAGAAAAAGCATTCAGGCCAAGAATTCATTTCTGGTATCATAAATTAAAGATTATGAAACCAGGATCATTGTATCTAACCTGGTCTTCAATCTCACCTATATGATGTCTTCTATTGGCAAACAAGATTCTTCACACATAGCTGAAAAGCAAATAATTGTTCACTTCCTGCCATTTGCCAACAGGAAGCACAAAATCCTACTGTAGATTTTAAAAAGCTAAATGGAGAGGGTTTTTTTTTCAAGTTTTTTAAACTTCCCCTCAAGGAAACTGAGGAAAAAAATATTGACTCCACACATACTTGTCAGGTAGCCCTGTGATATAAATTAAAGTTCTACCCACTGCAGATAGTTTCTTGTTTTTTTTCCATGAGGTTTATTAACTCTGCTATATTAGAATTAAGAGAACCTTTAAAGAGAAAGGAATATGAAAAGAGATGTGAAAAAGGATCTTTCTGAACTGTTACAGCCCTCCAAGCCATAAGAAGTTATTAATTTAAAGTGATCTGATTGAATTTGTTTTTGCTCCAGACTGCCGAGAGTTCTTTACAACAGAAAAAAGAAGCAATATCATCCTTTGAAGGCAAAACAGATCAAATGATGTCTTCTGTGAAACAATTGGAGGACAGGTGATTACTTCCACATATCTGGTCAAGGTGTGACCTTAGCAGTTTTGCAGTGTTCTGCATATCAGAGTTCAGACCGGTTGTTTCTAGTGACGCATAAATGCCAGTTTTCCACAGTGCCCCTTGACGCTGCTCATTTTTCCCCACAAAGTCTTGGAGAGCCTTGTAAGGCATATTCCAGGGGTGTCAAACTCACAACGTCACATAATATATTGGGAATTTTTTCCCCTTTGCTAAACGGGGCATGGGTGTGGCCAACATGTAATGCATCCGGACCATTTGACAGCCCTGGCATATTCTGGCAAGAGGAAAAGCTGGAAAGGGGTTATCAGGCCTATTGTCCTGCTTGCTTCCCTTGTCAAATGAAATGGGTAATGGAGAAGTCTTTTAGGCCTTAATTTGATATGATGGTCAATATATGGAAGAGAAGGGAAAAAGAGTCATAGGAGGATGAATCAGTGATCAGCACTGAGACAAGAAACTCAGACTGAGAAGCTG
This sequence comes from Psammodynastes pulverulentus, assembly GCA_025802295.1. Lineage (NCBI taxonomy): Eukaryota > Metazoa > Chordata > Lepidosauria > Squamata > Psammodynastidae > Psammodynastes > Psammodynastes pulverulentus. The sequence goes on from JAOYMU010000098.1 coordinate 78,612,710, forward strand.
AATCAGATCCATATCTTATAAATTTATTAATTCAGTTTCATATCTGTTTTCAACCAGGTATTTATATAGAACTGGGGGTGGGTTACTGTAATTAATCATAAGATTTTATGATAGGAGTTGTTGTGAGTTCTTCTGTACTCCCTAGCAATTCCTTGAAGCTACTGCTAGCCTATTTAAGAAGGTGCTGGCAGAGGTCCTCAGATTTTTAGTATGGTAGAAGCCAAAGGTTCACCTCAAATAAAGATATTGTCAGAGTAATATATCAATTTGTTTGTTTCTTTTTCTGGGCAACTTCTTCCTATCAAGATTAACACCTTTCCATGATGGTGGAGGCATGAAATGGCCTTTCCTTTGAAAATAGGATCTAGTCCCTGATGTTTTAATTTTGTCATTTTGATGTGGTACAAAAAGTAAAATTCACAACCAGGTCAGTATATCTCTTTTTCGTACTTTAGACTGCAGCATGCAGACAAGGCCAAGAAGCTTGCAGAAGAGAAAAATGTCAAATTGAAGCAAGAATTGGGGACCAAAATTGAGACTTTGAAGCAGCAACTACTCCAACTGGATAGCAACTGGTACTATTATTTTATATAACCTTAGCTTAACCTTATGTTCATATTCTTTTGAATAGAAGAAATACATTCTGTTTACAATTAACGGTTCACAAAATAAGTTAGCTTCCCAGACAGCAGAAGCGTTCTTCCACCTACACGGATAAGTACACCTGATAAGGAGGAATCTCTGCCCTAGCAGTGCCCACTTAATAGAGGCTTATGCATGTGCTACTATAGGGCAGCTCCAAAAGGAGGTGTTCAAGAGTTGGGGGAGGACTTCACTTCCTTAAATTGTATTTCCCAAGGATTGGATACTTATCTACTTAAACTGAAACCAGTACAATTAATTTTTGTTGTCACTGAAACTACAGGTAGTCTTCAGCTTACACAACTGGGACCAGCAACTGAGTGAAGCAGTCATTAAATGAGACACCCATGTGTTTGCTTCATTCAGTGACTGTAATCCCAACAGTCAAGGTTGCGGTCATTAAGCCCTGGTTAAGCAGAGCAAAAAAACTACCTGTCAAGTTCAGGTCCCCTCCAAACGCAAAAGTGAAATCCTCTGAAGGGTGGCAGGACCAGAGCTCAAATCTTAAAGGTCTGAGCTCAGTTCCTGTAGCCCTTCGAGAAGTTCCCCTCCCTTCCTTGTGCAGAGTAGAACTCCTCCAAAGAGCTGTAGGAATGGAATTCAGATCTTAGGGCTCTGCTCTCCATTTGCACAGCCCACCAGAGGAGTTCCCTCCCTCAGCAAGCAGCCCTTTCACTCTCCAAGGGCTGCTTACAGGGCAAGGGAGAATCTCTGCTCCATGCAGAGCTAAGATTTCATCTAGGCTGACGTTTCCTCCTGGCAGACAGCCCTTTCACTCTTAAAAATAAGCTACCTGCCAGGAAGCAATATCAGTTCTGCAGCAGGCAGGCAGGCAGGCAGGCAGCAGCATACAGTCTTCCCTGCTCGATTCCCCATTGACTTTCAGGGGAAGCCAGCAGAGAAGATTGCAAATGGCAATAACACGATTGTGGATTGCTTGACAATTGGCATCCAGATCACAATCATGTGATCTCAGGGTGGTGGTACAATGGTTTTTGACAGAAGTGCTTTGCAGGTACCCGTTCCCTGGCTGTCATAATTTCAAACTCATTAAAATTGTCATAAGTTAAACACTACATGTAATAGGGCAACAGGTGTTGGATAAAGCAAATAATCACCCCAACGTTTTTCCTCTTTCCTTCACTTAGCAATCCTTTTGTTTGATAGTGTGGTTCTTCTTGTTACATTACCAAGTCTCTGTTCTGAGGTATGAGCAATGATTTTTTGGGAAATATCATTTCTAGAAATGTTATTGCTATGTTTGTACCTAAGAAATTTAGTGGTTTCTTACGTCTATTTGGAGATGATGGTGAAGGCGAATGTTTTTGTTTTTTGTTTTTTAATTTTAGGCAATCTCAATTTTCAGAAGATTTTTCATAAACCAGGTAAAAATTGTAAATCAATTCTGGTTTTTGGTTTCATACATGTATTCAAGAAGAAGGGATTTGGGATTTTGATTCAAAATTCTAGAACTAAATAAAATTCTAGAAGCAATTTTAAAAAGGGTTTTGAGGGTATGCTTTTGAACCAAAATGAAAGCCAGAATGTCTCTGGACAAGTTCTTGAACCTGCTTCAATAGCACTTAGCACTTTAGATTTATATACCGCTTATCAGTGCTTTTTACAGCCCTCTCTAAGCGGTTCACAGAGT
>JAOYMU010000098.1:78643560-78654379 GCA_025802295.1 Psammodynastes pulverulentus
GCGATAGTTTGAACATTCTTTGGCATTGCCTTTCTTTGGAATTGGAATGTAAACTGACCTTTTCCAATCCTGTGGCCTTTTCCAACCCTGTGGTTGAGTTTTCCAAATTTGCTGGCAAATTGAGTGTAGCCCTTTTACTGCATCGTCTTTTTAAGATTTTGGATAGATCAGCTGGAATACTGTCACCTCCACTAGCTTTGTTATTGCTCAGATTTCCTAAGGCCCATTTCACTTCACATTCTAGTATGTCTGGCTCGAGATCAGTGATGGGCTGTGTGGTAACACTAAAACGCAGGATGCCACAACACAACCAAATACCCAGTATGTTGCAGCACAAGACTCAGGATGCCACAATACCAGCACTCAGGGTATTACCACACAGCCCATCACCCAGGTCATTACAACACAAAAGACTAATGGACACACAACCAGGACCATACCCACACAGGATATCACGAAATAGCCGACTAACCCACAAAAATCAACTCCATCAACCAATCAAGATACAACACAACCAACCAACCCGCTCACAGCAACAAAGCCAGCACATCACACCTCCCCACCAGTATTTATAGAGAGACGGCAGCTCACGGTCTACTCACACAAGCACGAAGCCGCAAGCACCAGCCTGAAGATGACGAGTGGGACCTCGTCGAAACGTCGCCAAGACACACTCAATCTTACAAGGGAAAAAAACGAATATGCCAAGACTTGTATATATCTATACCCGTGAAAACCTACAAATATATATATATATATATTTGTTTTCAGGTCTTTTCCCATGTAGGATCCTAGCTGCTGTTAGGATATGTAGAATCAAATATGTGTTACCCTTATTGTAATTTCCTGGAATCATGCCCAACAAAAATGTCTCGGGTTTCAGTTCTATTTGTTGTCTTATCATATTTTCCAGCCATGTGTGTATTTTCTTCCAGCATTTTTGGGGCTTTGGGGCATCCAGTTTTGATCGCCACCATGTAAAAAAGATGCTGAGACTCTAGGAAAGTTCAGAGAAGAGAAGAGCGACAAAGATGATTGGGGGACTGGAGGCTAAATATATATAAAGAATGGTTGCTAGAATTGGGTATGTCTAGTTTAATGAAAAGGACTAGGGGTGACATGAAAGCAGTGTTCCCATATCTAAAGGGCTGCCACAAAGAAGAGGGGGTCAACCTATTCTCCAAAGTACCTGAAAGCAGGACAAGAAGCAATGGATGGAAACTAATCAAGGAGAGAAGCAACCTTTAACTAAGAACTTTCCTGACAGAACAAGTAATCAGTGGAAAGACTTGCCTCCAGAAGTTGTAGGTACTACAACATTGGAGGTTTTTAAGAAGAGATTGGACAACCATATGAAAATGGTATAGATCGGGTTTCCTGCCTGAGCAGGGGGTTGAACTAAAAGACTTCCAAGGTTCATTCCAACTGTTATTATATTGGAGGAGAGCATCTGATACCAGAATTTAATCATATTCAGCTTTTCACAACAACATTTTTAAAAATAAAGTTGTTTGAATTACTTTAACATAACTAGAAGATATAGTTTCAAAAATATAGTTTCAATGATTTTCCAAGGCTTTTTCTTCCTACATTAATTTGAAGATATATTTGTGCAATACACTAACTTTTGTTTACTTAAGCCATTAAATTAACTCAATTGCCTAACTCCTCACAACTTACTGAACCAGGAATTAACCATGTTGCACCATGAAAATAGTATTGGATTTTCTTCCGTTGCTGAAGTTTCAGACCATCAATTGCAAATTCTTAGAAATGCATAAGCAATTGAAAAAAGGGAATGTTGTACATTTTTCAAAAGGGTTGTTCCAGGTATGATAAGTGAGTTGTTTTCAGCATTAGAAAGACTTATTAATGGACTTTTAACTTGTTTTCCTTACCAGAGGCATATGAGTTGTATGAACTGGCAAAAAAATAGTGTTCTTTACATTAATTTGATTTTACAATCTTATTTTGTTCATCTTCTCACAGAAATATCCATGTGCTTTTAGCATCCCTGCCTACGTGATATGTAGTATCATATTTGTAGCCTTTGGAGGGTCAATAGAAGTGTGTGTTAGAAAAGTAGATTCTAGGAACATAAGTTGATGGTATAGTTGATATACCAAAATATTGTGTGAGTACATGTTCAGTGCTGAAATCCCTAAGGCAATAGCAATGACTACTCTACAGTGTTTTTCCCTATGTGCAAAGGAATGAAGTAATGGCTCCATATAGGGGGAGGGAGCTGCCTTGCACTTTCACAAAACAGCTTCCTGCTAATGCCTTGTCAATGTATGTATGTGCAATGTGTTTATCATTTTCTCTCTTTATTCTCCCTGTATCTGGATTTATCTCCTCCCATTTATTTCCTTCCTCTTTTTGTTCCCTTCTCTCCTTGATTTTCCTCTTTCTCCACAATAGCTGTCTAGCACAGTGTCAACTGTAAGATGTGTGGACTTCAACTCCCATTATTTTCCAGTCATTCTGAATTCACTTGTGTCAGCCAGCCAATTAAAAAAACCTAAACTATAAAGTATAAAAACAAGGCACAAAACTATACTAGCAGAAGAGCCACATTAGACTACGGTAGCCAAAAAGCAGACGCTTTCGTATGCTCCAGCTCACTTCCACTACTCTATCCACTTAATGAAGTAAGCAGCAGCTCACAAATACTTATGTGTTTTAATAAATGTGTCAATTTGAAAAGATTCTACCAGATATTTCTATTTAATGATGTATGCTTCTTCAATATTTAAATATTAAAAACTTTAGCGGTAGATTTTGCAGATTCAAAAATATCTCACGGTGTCATTATAGCACTTCTTTTCAAATTAGGTGAAAGTGTAGAAGAATTCAGGTGGTGCTTTTTGAGCTTCATATTCAGACTTTCCACCACTCTGTAATATCTCTGTTATAGTCAAGGGCTAGAGGAAACTTGGAGAAAACATGCAGAGATGTTCAGTGAGTGCTGCTGCTTATCTAATTGGAAAAGGAATAGAACCCATAAAATGGTCAGCAAAAGATAAGCTTAGCATATCAACATACTATTTTTTTATCAGCAAGGACATTTTCAACGAAGTATTACATAAACGCTAAGCTGAAATAACCAGAAAAAAACAGAACCATCACAAAGGAAGCAAGTGGAAGCTCACTGGGTGCATTGGAGTAAAGAACTAAATGTGTTTTACCGGCTTGGACTTCAATTCACTTTATATACAGTATATTTTATTATAAAAGCTATTGCCTTATTATTTAGCACTAGCAAGTAGAAAGTTAAGATCCTCCTTTCTTTTTCTTCTCCAGAACTAACTCATCAGTCATCTTTGTCAACTTAGCCATACTTAAATCCTAGAACGAGAAATAAAGCAGCCATGAATTTTCATGCAAATTGATTCAAGCCAAACAACCATCGTAAAAATGACTTAACATCTTTCCACTAAAGCCAGGAAGGGTTGGTTGGGAATTTAGTTAATTTTTGTATATTCTGTATAAACATTACTCTCCTTTCCCTCCTTCCCCATGCAGGTAATCCTCAATTTACGACCAAAATTGAGCCCAAAATTTGTTACTAAGTGAGACATTTGTTAAGAGTTTAACTCCATTTTATGACCTTTCTTGCCACAGTTGTTATGTGAACCACTGCAGTTTTTAAATGAGTAACAAAGTTGTTAAGTGCATCTGGCTTCCCCATTGACTTTGTCAGAAGGTGACAAGAGTTGACCCCATGAGCCCATGACAATGCAACCGTCATAAATATGAACTAATTCCCAAGCATTCAAATTTTGAGCACATGACATGGGGATGTTGCAACAGTCAAAAGTCCCTTTTTTCAGTGCCATTGTAACTTCAGTACTAAGCAAGTGGTTGTAAGTCGAGGACTAATCGCAGAAGCTTCCTACAGGTTTCTTCCTTTGAATCTTCCTTTGCAGATAATACCACATAACTGGTAGAATCAGGTTTATGCAAACTGGCTACAGTATTAAATACTTGCATACATTACAGCCAGTTTGTCAAGGAAGAAAAGAAAACAAGATATGCAGTGTACAGTATACAGTGTGTGTATGCACCAGGGGTCAGCAACCTGCAGCTCTGGAGCCGCATGTGGCTTTCATCCCTTTGCTGCACCTCCCTGGCACTCAAAATACGTGTCACAACCGCCAATTTGCGACACCCGCCGGCATGCAATTTATTGAGCCTTTCAACTCCCGGTAGGTTTTATGGCTCCCAGTGGTTTTTTTTTCTGTGGGAAATGGATCCAAATGGCTCTCTGAATGTTTAAGGTTGCCCACCCCTAGTATACACACACACACACACACACATACACACACACACACACACACACACAGAGTGGGAGTTCAGCTGAAGAAACATCTTCATTTGTATACATATCAGTATGCTTAATTACAGTATACTACCAGTATATGATATAATGAGCCTCAGGTTTGATCTCCAACACCCTGAATTCAAGGAAATCAGGTCACAGTTAATAAACAAGATTGTTTTTCTGCCAAAGAACCAGGGAAGCCGCTGGCTGTACGGGTGGATAATGCCAGTTTACATGGACAAATGGAGATTGTAATTTGGTGTGATCAAGTTATCTATGCACAATCGCGTAACTAGCAAGCTGCAGTGCAGAGGGAAATAAGCATGACATTGCTGCATTTTCTTCCAGACTGCTGCTCTACTTGCATTGCTGTCTGATAGCAGATACTGGATTCTTAGGAAGAAAAAGGTGATAGTCGCACAACAGAACAGCTGACTTCTAGCAGTGGCCCATGAAACGATTTGCTGGGTGACACTGCCAGCTGCTGCTGTTAGTGTATTGTAGACCATGGGAAATTCCCATGTATGTGTATCTGGTAGGAAATAAGAGCAGAAACAGTTGTGGAAGTCATGCTGGAAAGTTGCCTCTGGGACAGATGCTTACATCAAAAGCAAAGACTATCCAAGAAGCAATTGCTGCTCATTATGAGTCCAGCCATCATCAGAACTGAATATATAAAGGCAGGGTTTCCTTTCTCCCCAACACCTCAATGAGTCAAAACACAGTAAACATAATCAAAGCCATTGGAAAAATATTTTTTGCAAGATTATATTAAGTGTCTGGACGTCAGTACTTCAGAAATACAATTAGGTCTTATATGTAAACTGTTTATCGAAGCTTCAGAACCTTATTATTTGACTCTTTCACATTTGAATGCAAAGCAGTAGTGTCCAGGTTTTTTTCTACTGAGTGTAGTTGTGCTCTGGTCTCCGTCAGCATGTCCATAAGCAGCTCAAGCTGTAGCTTCAAGTAGTTGTTCTCTTCCAGTAAGGCTTTGTTTGCTTTCTTCAGGGCCTTGTTGCGAGATTGTTTCTCTGGAGAGGGGAATAACGGTATCTGTTGGGGGATACTCTTATTTTGCCACTCACCATTATGGAAGACAAATTTTGCTTTCTTCAGCCTAGCACATTGATGACCATAGTGACATTTTTGAAAGTTAATCCTTTTATGTGAAAAAATACAGAAGAATTTTATATAGAACAAGTTTAGCAATCATATTTTTATGGTGATAAAAGGCTATGTGCATTTAGAACCAGAGGCATAATTGGTGCTATTAAAGAAATGTAAAGCCATAATCTCTCAATTTAGCATTATTTCAGAGCCAGTAGAATTCTAATCTTTAACCATACTAAAACATATACCTGTCATACCTGAGAAAAACTGAACAATTTCTTCCTTGCTACAACCAAATGGAAGTCCTCTACAATGATCAAACTCATCAATGACAGTATCAGGGCTGTTAGGTCCGGTTTGCTTCAGATTCCAATCCATTTCAAACTTGTTTGACCTGTAGACTGCAAGAGACACTTAGAATTAATGAATTCTGTAATCTGACACAAAAAAGTTAACACACGACAATCATATGGACAACAGGAACATTTATATACGCAAAAAAATACTCATGCATCTAAAATCCACCCAAAATAACTGATCAGTTACTATGTCAATTTAATCCAAACCTTCAGCATATCTTTGTCCCATTGGTTTTCTGTCTTTTTTCATTGCAAATTTCAGATCTTGTTCTGTTTCCAATTCAACAAATACTTCTCCACTTGGTCTTCCTCGTCTTGTGTAGATAAAATGGATCCCTGAATGTCCATTTAAAATTTTGCATTCTAAGAAAAAGTGAGATGATGAACACCCAAGACTTCTAGCAAAAGTCAAATATATACAACAATGTTTAAGGCTATTATCCAAACTCAGAACCACTACACTTTATTACTTCCCTAAAATAATGTCACCCAACGTATCTCAAATGTGCTTTTTCAGGAGGCAACTGGACTTTGGTTTTTCTTTTGAAGACGTTTCACTTCTCATCCAAGCAGCTTCTTCAGCTCTGACAGGATCATGGGGAATTGAAAGATTTAGATTCCTTGCAGGCAGCTGATTATTTGCATCCTTTTAGAGCAGAGGTGTTACACTCGCGTTGTCATGGCAGCATCACATGACATATTGGGACTTTCCCCTTCGCTAAACCGGGCAGGGGCTGGCCAGCACATGACGCATCCACCCTGTGGGCCACGAGTTTGACAATCCTGTTTTAGAGGGTCATTGAAGCACTTGGAGATTTATTTGTATCCTCAAGGTCACCTGAGTAGTGCCTGAAAAAGCACCTTTGGGACAACCATTACCTGGATGTCTGAGAATCTCTACAGACTGTCACCCAACATAATGAAAGGGAATACTTCGCATTTTACAGCTTCTGAAAAGGAAAAGTCCACGAAAAACTCACACCCAGGAATATCTAACTGCTGAGGGAAAAGAGAAGCTTTATTGTACAATTTAGCCAGAAGAAGACAGAAAATGTACCACAGAAAAATCTTTGCACTTCATCTGCAGTGCAGGACCAGGGCAATCCCCGCACTTTTATGACATGATTCTCGACATAATCCTCAACCCCTTCAGTGTTTGACATCTTTCTAGAAATGAGTGTGGTTTCAGTTTCGCTTTCTGTTGCTAGAGGTAAATAAAAACATCTCCACATTGAATGGAGCAGACATTTCAGAACTCCCCTCCCCCATCTTCCTGTTTGCCCTTCCTTGCTTTTCCAACGTCTATCCCAAATACATAGAGCAACCTAAATCCTGCTCCAGGACACTGGAGATGGTTTGAAGTATTACTTCACCTCTCCAAACGCAGAAAGCCAGGCAGCTGTAGAAGTACACACTACGTTCTTAGGAAATGGCAGCAAACCGCTTTCTCCTCACAAATACAATTGAGGTGAAAAACAGGTTTGAACTATTGGACACTGCTGAGATACTGAATTGTGGCAGGAAATTCAATCGACCATTATTGGAATTGCCGAACAAGAAGCCAGAGAAAAAGTACAAGTGGCTATCAGATGAGACCAGCAAAATAGCTGAGGAAAGAAAAGCAGCCAAGGCAGCTTAGCAAACGGGAATAAGCAAGACTGAGTGCAGCTTTCCAGAGAGCAGAAAAGAAGGAAAATGAAGTTTATCAGGATGAGCAATGTAAACAGCTTGAAGGGGACTATAGGTAGTCCTCGACTTACAAGAGTTCATTTAGTGACCATTCAAAGTTACAACAGTACTGAAAAAAGTGACTTATGAGCATTTTTCATACTTATGACCACTGCAGCATCCCCATGGTCACATGATTTACATTTGGATGCTTGACAACTGACTCACATTTATGATGGTTTGCAGTGTTCCAGAATCATGGGATCCCCTTTTGTGACCTTCTGATAAGCAAATCAATGGGGAAACCAGATTCATTTAACTGTGTTACTAATTTAAGAAGTGCAGTGATTCACTTAACAAATGTAAAATGCTGCAAAACTCACTCAGCAAATTTCTCACTTAGCAACACTTGTGGCTCACTTGTGGTCATAAGTTGAGGACTACCTGTACATGAAGGGTCAACTCCAGGAATGCATTACGCAAGTCAAAAAGATCCAAACACCATTTATTGCTTTTATAGGCGTCATTAAAAACAAGCAAGGAAAAGAACTGTCAAACGAACAAGGCATCAAGAGCAAATAGCAAAAATATACAGAAGAGCTGTATGCAGGCAGATAAGGGGCCCAGCATCAGGATAACGAGGAAACAAGAAGTAGAAATAGAACCAGCCATCCTTGAGGAAGAGTTCATATGAGCAATGAGCCAACTTCCAACTAACGGACAAGCCTCCAGTGTTGACACCATCCCTGCAAAATTACTGAGACCTGTATCACTCAGTCATTAGAAACCTGGGCCAGAAAATTTGGGAAGGCAACACCTAGCCGCATGATTGGAACAGTGTTCATTCCACTGCTGAAAAAGAATAATTCTAAAGATTACTCAATTATTGCACAATTGCTCTCATCCCTCACATCAGCAAGTTTCTACTTAAAATTATACAACAAAATGTCTAGCACCAACTATCAAAGAGAATTACCAGATGTCCAAGCTACCTTCTGAAGTGGTCATGGCACCTGTAACTATATTGCAAATCTGCGCTGGATCATGGAAAAATCTTGTAAATATCACAGGATCATTTACATGTGCTTCATTGACTAAAAGAAAGCCTTTAATTGTGTTGAGAGGTGATGGAGAGTCCTACAAGATCTGGGAGGGGGAGCGGCATATCTGGTTACGTTGGTGCAGTCACTGTACACAAATCAGGGAACCACTGTGAACACCACATGGAGACACCAATTGGTTTAAGGTAGAGAAAAAAGTGTGACAAGGTTGCATTCTCTCCCCTTTGTTCAACCTGTATGCCGAAATGATCATGAGGAAATTGGATCTTGAAGGATCAAACATTGGGGTAAAGATTGGAGGAAGAAAGAACAACAATTTTCCATATGCTGAGGATACAACTATCTGAAACTAAAGGTTAAAACATCTGATCAAGAAAATCCAAGAAGAAAATGAGAATTTTGGTCTTTTTCTGAATATCAGAAAGACCAAACTCATCACCACTACATGCAATAGAATCAAAATAGAAATTGAAGGTGAAGAGACAGAATGCGTTATTCACATATTCACTTTCTTCCTAGCATTGCAGAACGCTTAAAGCAATGAATGCAGCTCAGAAATAAAGCATTGGATTGCACTGGGTCACACAGCAATGATGAACACGAGCCAAATATTGAAAAGCAAGGACATCAGCCTTGGAACCAAATGTAGTTTAATCCGCTGTATTGTGTTTCTCATAGCTATCTATGGTTGTGAAAGTTCGACCTTAAAAAATCAAGGCAGGAAGAAAATTGATTTGTTTGAGCTGTGGTGCTGGAAAAGGCTCCTATGTATTCCTCAGAAAGCAAAGGTGACTAACAAGCAAATACAGGATTAGAGTGCATAACATCAGACTTATCACTGGAAGGCAAAAATCACAAAACTGCATCTCACCTATTTTGGCCATGCCGTGGGGGAATTCTCTGGAGAACTCAAATGGTTTAGAAAAGTTAGCAGTGAAAGGAAACCAGGCTACCAAGGAACACAGTGGCTGGGCACCATCAAAGCTGACACAGACCACAACAACTCAAAGAAGTACTGCAGCCCTGAAAGATGCAGGGAGATCTAGCCCATAGAATCACAAAGATTGAATGGATAATCAATCAGTCAGAATAGAACCTTGGAGGTCTCCTAGTAGTCCAGCCCCCTGTTCAAGCAGGAGACCTATATGATTTCAGACAAATGACTGACCAGTCTCTTCTTAATTATGTATGAAAAATGTGATTAGGATAACATAAATCACCTCAAAAAAACATGCTTCTACTGCTCCTAGTAACCTGAAGAGATGGCTTCCAAATTCAGAAGTCCTTTGTAGGACCAACAAATACTAACTAACCTGCATTGTGGCTGAAAATGGAACCGAAAACACACACAAGTACATAAAGTCCCACAGTGCATCTGCGTTCTGAACATTGTTCCATCCCTTCCTCCTCCGTCTTTAAGCACCACCTCACCTTTTAGCATAAATCCTAAATCGATTTTACTTCAGAAAGAAGGCCCTACTGAATGTAATTCGAAATAAAGCTTCCCAGAATTAAACTAGAGTCGCCTTCACCTTATTGTAGTATATAGTCATTCCTGCAATCATCATCCTTCCCTGTCTGGCAGGTGTGCAGCCTGCCAGACAGGGAAAAACCATTCCCGCAACTCTGAGGACAAAGCCCGTCACTTTTTTTTATCCTGCTCAGTTGCTCAATCAAAACACACACACACATCCATGATCTTTCGTCAAAACTGTATTTAGACTCTTTTCTTCTTTTTTTTAGCCCATTTAGGCCAACCATGATCGTAAAAATAGGCAACTAGGTTCATATAGAACTGAAGATACGAACGGATCCACGAAAGCATACACAAACATTTTAGACTTTCAGGTACCGTCCACACTGCGCTCGAAAAGGCAAAACAGCACTTTCATCCCGTGTGTAGAAAACTAATTTAAGTAGTCTCCAGATTACATGTACTCAGAAATTACACAGGACGGGGAAAAACAAAGCTACAGAAATGAGCAGCGACTTGAAGCTTATTTCAATGTGAATCTAAAATCCGATGACCAGTAGACGTCTTAAAGAGGGAACAAAAAGCAAAATGTGATCTGTACCCAAAATAAAAGAGGAGGGTTTGGCTGTGCCGTCTTGGATTGGCCGAGTAGAAGCGGGATTTTTGAACAGAGAATCATTGCGGTCACGCTGAGTCAAGTGAGATGCTAAAACAATACCTGGAAGCTGTGAAGCGATTAAATCAAGACGCCGCTACCGGGAAAGCCTGGGTTTTGACTGCCGGACTTACTCACCCCCCCCCCCCAAATCTCTGAAACCTG
>JAOYMU010000098.1:78735958-78756949 GCA_025802295.1 Psammodynastes pulverulentus
CTTTCGGCGCCGAAGAAAAGCCCTGGATAGATAGATAGATAGATAGATAGATAGATAGATAGATAGATAGATAGATATCCAATGTTTCTTGTCTTGCCTTCCAGTGCTTTGATGACTGCTATCATGTCACTCCAGTCCTTCTTTTCACTAGAAAATGTGCTCCTTCCTTACATTTTCAATGAGAGAGCATAATTTCAGAAGCAAAGCTTTAGAGTCAGTTTGGTCTAGTGATTAAAGCATCAGGCTAGAAACTAGGAGGCTATGAGTTCTAATCCTACCCTGGCATGAAGCCTGGCAGGAGATTTTGGACTGGTCACTCACTCTCAGCCCAACCTATCCCAAAGGACTATTGTGGGAGGGAAAGGAGGAGGAAAGAATATTAGGTGTCTTCACTGCCTTAAGTTAATCATAAAAATAATAAAAGTGCGATATAAATAAATAATTATTCAAGGCATGTTAAAACTTGTCACGAGTGGTTAATGGTAGCTGTCCTGCTAATCTCCACATGGCTGTAACTGTTGTTTGGTGAGAAAAGGTGAACACATAAAGGTTTTTCATAACAAAAAGCTGTTTTGTGATAACTAACTGCATTCTACACATTTCAGGCAAACATCCATCTCCTTTCCAAGTACTAGTGGGAGAGGCTGATTTGCACTAAGCAAAGAGAGAGAGGAAATGAGAGCTTTGTTTTTAAGGCTGTGTCGCCTTTTTTGTGCTAAAGTAACCTGCTTTCCATAGCTTTCCATAGTTTGTTCAAAATATGGGATGTTCCAAATAACCTTCTCCGACATGGAGCAGTCTTCAAATTCCCTAGCCAGTATGACCTCTGCTGAGAATTCTGGGAGGTGATGCCCACACATCTGGAGGATGGCCATGGTGAGAAACACATTTATTTGACCCATCAAGTCAAATAAAAGTGTTCAGTTCCTTGCATCTGTTCATAAACAGAAGCATTTGTTGTTTGCTATTGTGGGAAGAAAAATCCAGTCAGGTCCCAAGCCGGAAGAAAGACACTGGAAATAAAACGGAGGCTGGCTGGCTGGTTGGAAAGAAAGTCTCTATTTATTTGGCTTCCAGAAACTTCAGTGACAGCAGCATGTTTCTGGGATGGCTCACAAAATGGCTGAATGAGTGGATGGGTCTTTATAGGATTCCGGGGTTTTGTGATTGAGATGCTCTCTGGGCTTTATGCAATGTAGTGAGCTTTGTCTTTTACTTTGGCTGAAGGCATTTTGTTTATGAATAGATTGCCCAGCCTTCTGAATGGATACAAAATCTGCATTCCTAAAATGCCAGCCTCTTCAGGCTTCTTACTTTGAAGCTGTTTTCCTATGGCAGGAAGACGGGCTGCTTTCTGCCTTTCTTAAGATTTTTCTCAACTTGTCCTTTGGGGAAATATACTAATATTCTGCCTCTTTTAATATTCCCCCAAATATTTCATTCTCGGAGGGGTGGGGCCTTCCCACACTATCTGGGGAGGGGCGCTTCCCACACTAGCTTTAATATCAATGGACTGAATTTTCAAACTACTATCTTCTGACTTTGGCTCTTCCAATGAGAGGTGTTTGAATTATTGCCACAAGATGTTCATAAGATGACTGGCAGCTCCAAAATGTGATTTTGATTGGTTCAAACTACTGCCAGAGGAAATATATTTATACTGAGTGAACTGCACTTATTTCTTGCTTATTCTGGACATCATTTAACTTGCTATTAACCTTTGTAGTTCATCTTTACTCAGAGATCAGCTGATGAAGTTCTCTTTTCTTCTTCTTCCTGTTTTATTTGTCATTTGGTTTGGGGTATATAATTACGGGGGGCTTCTTCTTGGAAATGCTCACACTTCCTCTCTAGTTAGTTAAAATTGTTCCACTTTCCCTTGAAGGGAGGAAACGATCAAAAGTTCAGATCCGGTTAGAGCATGATAGCAATAGCACTTTAGATTTAGATTTAGTTGTGATCTAGTTGTGATAATGAAACTCTTTCTATCCGATCTATTGCAGTTCAGGTAGTACAAAATAAGGTAGGTAGGAGGCTATACATGGAAATGAGCAGTTCTGCTTCCTTTATGCCAATGTTGGTACAGACCTTATTCACCCACAAGATCCTCCACGCTAGACACCATGATCTTACAGACTCAGACATATCACTCTCCCATATAGTGGTACATTACCTATAATTGGAGACTCAATTTTGAGCGCCTTCACATGGTTTGGCAATAAACTCTAGAATATGGCATTTTTAAAAAGTGATAGAACTTCCTCTCTCCCGCATCCCCAACCTGCAACCGCTAGGGAATACCATCTTCAAATGGGTCTACTAAAGCTTACTTTGTTATCTTTCCAGCAGCAGACAAAGCTCATTTGGTTTTCCTTCACCTTTTAATTGCCTTGTATGCAGTGTGGTACTTTATTCTTGTGATGCTTTGTTGTAACTATTTTTGTTGCCAAAAGAGACACTGCAATAGAATGATAACAATTAGAACCAATTACAAGCAATTCCTCTTCAAAACTTATCTTTTCAATAAAACGTCAAAGGCAAATGTCCAGTTTCTATGTAATTATACCTCAATATTGTAAATATCACATCTTCCAGTTTTTTAATCTCCATTTCGGTCCCATTTCCCCCCCCCCTTGTCTCTAGTTGGTCAGATTTTAGAATGTAAGCCCATTTTTGAAAGGAAAACCTTTTATTTCTATAATCAAAATGAATTTTCAATTGTTACCACCCACCGGGCATGCAATTCAGCAATAAGGACACAAACAGTGGGGTTTTTTTTAGACTGGAACAAAAAGATCCACTTTTCAGAAGTAGGGAAATAATGCATGGGTTGCAAAAATATTGTGGCTGCAAAACAGCATAGAGGATAAATGTTCTGAAAATGTGTACACGTGTTTGTCTACAGTGGTTTGAGATGAATTTGTGAATGGATGCAGAAATGGGCTGAAATGAACATAGAGGTCAAGAAAATGAGAATCAGAGCAAATCTGCAGATTTGTTCAGTCCCAATTATTTTTCCGCATCAGTGGCAATCTGATTGTTTTCTTCTTTCTTCTTTTATCAGAGCAAATTGCTCGGAATATTTTCCAATATTTCTGTCCCTGTTATGGGTGGCTGGAATCTTTTCCCATCAAGGTAAGAAATAAAATCCTAGTTCAGAATCTCTCAATTGTGATGTCCTTTCTGCAAATAAAAATATGGAGTAATAAGCGAGAAGCTGGAGAACTTTTAAAAAAACCTCCACAGCTTTTTTATTTTTTATTGTTAATGTTTATCTAATGTAACTGCATTGTAAATAAAGAGTTAAGTATTAAAAGCTGGTAGCCGGGTAGAGTTTTCATCAAGGGAGGCCTCACGCTTGCAGTGGTAGAGATGATTTACCTTGGGTTTCCCTGGAGTGTTTCCTGTATGTACTACTGACTTTGGTATCACCTGCACAAGGGCTCTCACTTCTTTTGTTTGCCTCAAAATGCTGTGGGGCATCTATAGCCAATCTGATGCTTTCCACTGTTCATCTAAAATGCACCACTTGCAAATGAACAAGCTGAAGAAGATTGATTACTTACGACCACAATTGAGACCAAAATTTCTCTTGCTGAGCAAGACATTTGTGAATTTTGCCCCATTTTACAACCTTTCTTGCCACAGTTGTTAAGTGGATCAGAGCAGTTGTTAAGCTTAATAACAGTTATTAAGTGAATCTGACTTTGATTGTCAGAAGGTCACAAATGGAGATCACATAACCCCAGGACACTGCAGCTGTCATAAATGTGAGTCAGTTGCCAAGCACTTGAATTTTGATCATGTGACTGCAATGGTTGTGTGAAAAGCAGTCGTAAGATAAGTCACTTTTTTAGTGCCACTGTAACTTTGAACAGTCACTAAATGAATTGTTCAGTCGAGAACTATCTGTATATGTGAGATACTATTGCTATTGAAGTACACAGTTATTGTGTCTTGCTATACTCTCAGTTTTGTCAAAAGTTTCATGAGAAGTTTGGGTAAAACAGATCCCATCTGAATCAAGCTAGTGGAGGGAAGAACAAGCATTATATTCTATAGGCTCAAGCTACATGGGAAGCCAAGAATTAATGCTAATTGCTTCTTCCTAAAGATCTTTACAGTTCTACTATATAAAGGGAGGATCTAGATAATAGTGCTCCTTTACATGATTTAAATTCCACAGACCTGGCTACATTAAGTCTGTCAAAGCAAGCAGCAAAGCAAGAATAGCTTTGGTGTTTTTCTTTCCAAATATGTTTATGATATTGGTTTTGTTAATGATTTTTTCCTGATTTTTCAGAAAGGTATACTTCCTAGAGTCACTTTGGCAATTGAGACAGCTTACAAATAAATTAATTAAAAAATAAAGGTTGATAAATTATGATTTAAGGGTTTTTTTATTAATTAGTCCTCGGTTGTCACAAAAGATTGTTTTTAGCAGTGACTTTTGTGGAATTTTATTGTATGTTTCATTGTTAAAGCAAGGCCGGTGGGAGTCCCCTTAAACTGTGAAAGTGTCCACCACCCGAAGTAGCTGGTGGATGAATATCTAGGCAATTTTGTTTTTTGGCTGGGGAAAGACAGGACTACCCTTTTCACTGTATATATATTTAGTAATGGTAGTTATGCCTCCTTTATCGCTCCATCAATGCAAAAATGACAATGTATCCCAGCATCAGTCTGAAAACCTGATTTGCTGTACTTGTGTCCTGCCCTTGAGTTGCCTCAGGAATTTTTTTTCCTTTTTTTATTAAAAAAAAAAAGCTCCTCCTTTGTTGTATTTATTGAAATTAGTATTTGATAAACTTTCTAAGTAACTATTTACTGCCTTCTCTGTAGTTTTGGCTGCATTCTGTGGACTAATTTACCTGTATGCTCGCTATCAATACTTTAGAGGATATGCGCATTCTGCTGAAAGAAGGTGAGTAATCCTTGTGTGGAATACCTCAAGTAGATTGTCTTTCAGACAAGTAATTTTGCTGATGTTCAGGCTGGATTTTGTAGCCTTGAGAGCAACACAAATCCTTCTCTGAACTTGATTGCTTTAGGCTAAAGGCAGGTAACACAGTGTATGATGTTTTCCAGAGCAAAAACCATCCCTTGCATAAAACAACTTAGGTGGGTTTTTTCCCTCCCCTGACTTCCTGTCTCCTAAGTGGCCCCCAGGAATATATTAATTTTATATTTAACCCCATGACGTCTCAAGGGGTTTAGATTTGACCCAGATTTGATAATTAAGACAAAGAAAATACAGCCTCTTGGAACATCTCTTTAATTCCACATCAGTGGTGGGGAATTTGGCCCCTTTATGGCTTGTGGACTTCAGCTTCCTCAGGAATTCTGGGAGTTGAAGTCTACAAGTTGTGAAGGGGCCATAATTCCCCACCCCTGCTCTATATCATTTCCCCCTTATAATGTTTTAAGAAAATAAAAGAAATTGCCAGAAACTGCCTATCTTTCTGTGGTTAGTCCAAGAAGATAAGGTGCATTTCTATGATCTAGGTAGGATATCCCATGTCTGGTGAACTTGGAAAGACTTGAGAGGTGAACTTGGAAAGACTTGAGAGGTTATTTCGGAAGAAAAACAATCAAAGCCGAGGACGTTGGTTCAGTTTGACTGTTACCATCTTACAACACCAGTAGTTGCAAGTCAGTCAGTTAATTCTGCTAAATGGGATTTTTTTAAACCCTTCCCCAGTAAGGCAGCTCATATCTGCAGGGTTTGTCTCAGTCTATTTACCAAGTTACTATGGAAGCTATCTGTGAGAACGCTGACATTGCTGTGGCAACAGCCAGCCTCAATTAACTCTAGCTGTTTTTTCTCCCCCTATTTGCACAGATTGGGCCCCTTGTATTTCAGCGCTGGAGTTCTTTTCATACTTATTGGCTTGTCCACGGTGGGATTACTTGTCCATTTTGTGCAATACTTTTGATTCCTCAAAGGTGCTTTGAAATCAGCCATTCATCCCTTTCAACTGACAAAATAGCAATTTGTGCCTTCGTTTTCAACTTTCATTTCTCTTTTTTTTTTCAAATTAAAATAGTTTTGCACATCAGCCTTTTCAAACTGTAATTTTCTAGAAATGTATTTTTGTTTTCTATTAAATGTTCCTATGGCTTTCCCCACAGTAGTATTGTTATATCTATTTCCTGTGGGTAAAAAAAAATGTTAACTTGTAACAGATATATTACAAGGTAAAATTCTGAATAATACATGATGTACCATTAGGCTAGTCTGATGCTTTGAACAAGGCACATGAGGTATCAAGAGGGCCAGTCAAGGTCTGGATTCAGTGCAGTTGGAATCAAAGTCTTGTATGAAGATGTTATGCTCCTGGGCTCCAAACTAGTGGGAGACAACCAGAATTAAGTCCGAGTCAAACTAGTTTGAAATGATTGTTAGGAACCATGGATGAAACCAAGGTTTCTTTTAAAGAACCCTTATTGGGCTTTTCTCAGAAAAGACACATCCAGTTGCAGGAATTAGGTTATATATGAATAAGTTGATGAAAAGGTTTTCAATTATTAAGCTGATTTTGTCGTCATTATAATTCTAATAGTCTTTCGCCTCACAATCAGGAGGCTGTGAGTTCAATCCTACGTAGCAGAAGATATTTCTTTCTGTGGGCGCAAAGAGAAAATATCTGCTGTGAGCTCCGCATAGGCAGCGGGAAGGGCATCCGCCATTTAAACGCTCAGGTCCATTCGGTCGCCCCAACCCAACCCGATGCAAGGGATTCTGCGGTCATTAAAAGAAAAAAAATCTATTTTTTCTTAATTTTATTCTTTTCTCTCTTGTTTTCATATTGTTTTTAAATAGTTAGAAGAGTACCTATAATTCCCAATCTTTTAACTATAGCTCCATCCCACATACTGGGGTGGAGCCAATCTGGCGAGGGAAGAGTCAGGTCCTAGGATACACTATTATAGAGTGACTTGGGACTTCCCTGTCCTCTTTACTACCATATGAAGTTGGAAGAAGTCATGGAAGTTCACAATGTGGTATCATCAATATACTAATGATCCCCACTTGTACATCACCATTTGGGGGAAATTGAAGATGCAGAAGGTGTCCTGAACAGTGCATGGAGGCTATCCGGATTTAGATGGGGAGAAACAGGTTCAGAATCAACCAGAACTGCTAATTTAGAAGCCAATATTTTCTGTGACTGTAATATTTTTAAGCTTATTGAAGTTAAGCCACAGAGAGAGCAGATTGGCAACTTGAGAATCCTCCTGAATTCATAAATGTCTTTGGAGATTCTCAGTCACCCAGGTCATGGTTGTCCCAAAGGTGCTTTTCAAAAGGCAACTGGACTTGTTTTGTTTTTTCCTTGAAGACGTTTCACTTTTCATCCAAGAAGCTTCTTTAGTTCAGAACTGAAGAGAACTGAACTGAAGAACTGAAGAAGCTTCTTGGATGAGAAGTGAAATGTCTTCAAGGAAAAAAAAAACCAAAGAAAGTCCAGTTGCCTTTTGAAAAGCACCTTTGAGACTCCTGAAGTTATAGCACCTTCTAGAGGAACAATTGGATGCCATGACTAAGAAAACCTTTGCTAAGGGTTTGTAATGTGCCAGGGTAATGGAGGTCCCACTGGAAGACTGGCAAAGTAGAAATGAGTAGTAATGTGTGCCAAATTCTATATTTTCATATAATAGCTGCACAATGAAATGCATTTGAGTATTTGGCACCCTAGATCAGTTAACTTCAAAATACTGGTAGAACTCTCTCTGTTCTTGGCTAGAATCACCTGATGTAAACAATGCACTCCTTGCCCTTAGTGTGGCCTTTCAAGGATAACAGAAGATAAAAGACAAACTTCTCCTTGTTCTTGGTAAGGATAGGTGGAAAATCGGATAAGATACACCAATCCATGCTGTTCTTGGCAGGGATGAGCAGACATACTGTCTATAGGTGTGGTGTTACCTGTGATCTACTGTATATAAACCAGTCAGAAGCCCTTGTAGAGTGGAACTTTAGAACAGACCTAATGTGGGAATTAATGTACATTTGCTGACTTGGAGAAGTTTCCTGACTAACAGCAGAAGTGCAAGATTTTTTTCGTCTTATATATTAGTATTATGCTCTTTGTAAGTTATATTTGAATATTTCTTCCTTTGTTTTTCATATTGCCTTAGAATAAAAGCTTGATTACCCATACTTATTGCCCCTGAATCCAAAAGTAGATGCAACTCAAACAGGGCAGACATCTTCCTGCAATAGGATGTACGGGTAACCCTTGGGTTGTAATAGCAGTTAGGACCGGAGTACCTATCACTGAGTGGTGTGATTGTGAAAGCAACAGCAATCCCAGTTTCTGTCATAACCCAGAGATTATGTGGGTCATTAAGAGGACTCAGGTGGCTAAAATCCTAGGCAAACAGTGCTGCAGGTGGGTGCTGCTGAGCATGGGTGGGCTGGCAGGCACTTTGGAATATGGGTGGGTGGGAGAGGGGGGATACTGTGGAATACAAGATTCCTGGGATCTCATCCTCTGAAAAAGGACTTTTAGAAGAAAAAGGGTGGGGTTGACCTGCTGGTTTCGCCTTTGACTCTGCTTGTGGGAAGCTATCAGGGAAGATTGCAAATGAAGATCATGTGGCCATAGCTCACTAGCAATATTGTAATCATAAACTAGGCACCTGAGTGCTCAGATTGTGGTTATATAATTGGGGGGGGGGAACCTTGCAGTGGCCAGAACTCCCAATGACAAGACATAAGTTCTCCTTGTTCAGCGCCATCATAATTGAACAGAACTGACATAATCCAAGGACCAACTTTAGTGAGGACAGCAAGTCATATTCTGGTCATCTCTTGTTTAAATTACTGTAATTCACTCTATCCAGGGTTGCTCTTGGCTGCTGAGCAAACATCAGCTGGTCTAAACTACAGCAGCCCATATTTATATTGGTCAGTCTTATTACTGATAAATCACACCACTGAGTATCTCCTACGAAGGACATAAGCATGTACAAGCCTCTGATTTACCAAATCACTACCTGCCATTTGTATGCTACCTGCTTCTGTTTATATTTGCCCTTTCATATCTATTTGAGGCCCAGAAGGTTTTTGGAAATAAAAGTGATGCTGGAAGATAGTTATGTATTTCAGAGCATGCCAGTTTCCTATTTCTTTTAATTAAAATAATGTCTTGGAAATATAAAATGTCAACTGAAACAGAAAGACTAGTGAGTGGCCTAAAGATGCTTAAAAGTATACTGACATCCCTTGATGTTAAGTTGGGAATTGTACTTCTAGATCTTTTTTTGACAAATTGAAGAAATCAATAGATTCAGACAATATTAACTAAGAGTTTTAAAAATAGCAAATGTGAAGTTACAGTTCTTCTCACAAAATATGTTCCAGGTCTTTAAAATCTTACCAAAGAACTGAAAAGTGACCAATGTAAAAGATTTGATAAATTATAGGTCTGTTAGATTGCTTTGCTTAAATTGGTTGAAAAGATTAGTAACTTTCATGTCAAATAAATGTTCTGCAATTCAAGCGGAATTTTTCCCCCACTGCCCAATACAGTACATAGATGGGCATTCAATTGGATCCAGCAAGGCTGCTATTTAAGTAAGATTATGCAAGTTCATGGCCTAGGAAAGATGAAGGTGAATTATAAATTATAAAAAACATTTATTAGGGGAAAAACACCTATCTTCTAGTTTATAATAGGTATTTTTAAGGAAGTAAAATGCCCAGTTTTGGTATGCTAGTATTGCACAGACACTGGCATGCAGAGAAAATGGCTAAGTTTTGCTTTTAATAGAAGTTTTCCCCTTTGCAAAAATATCTCTTGGCTATAGCTATACTTTCATGCAAAAAGACAAATCATTCACATACTTATAATATACCTGCAAAATATTTTCAGTTTGTCAGAGTTCTCTGCTTAAGGAAAATGCAGTAAAACACTTTCTACAGTGTATATATATCTGTGAGTGTATGTGTATTCACACACACACACACTCTTGAAAAAAACCCAAATGTATCCAATAATAAAAAAATACAGCACATGAAAGTAGTATAATGCATTCCAGTGTATCGTTAGAGACATCGGGTTTTTGTTTTAAACTCTAACCCCTATCCTTTGAGAGTTGATCTAAAGTTTTCTTCTTTTTTAAAATTCACATCAACCAGTACATTACAGAGGGATGGATTTAAAGGGGTAAACTTTGCACTGATTCCCAAGGCATGAAGAGACTGGAGAGTTTAACATGATCTGTATTTATGAAAGAGGCATGTTCAACCATGGGTGGCTCTTGCACGTTATTTTTTTTTCCTATTCCTGCCATTTGCCACCTCTGCATTTTGTTTTCAGGTGTGGACATAGCAAAGGTTACTTGAAAGGTTGGAGGTCAAGTATTGTTATATCTTGATTCTTTTCCATAAGTGCTCAACTGTAACTTTCCCTTTCGTTAGCTTCACATTCCAAAAACCTGCACTTCTAAATGTACCTTTTAATGATACATTTCTGGATTAATGTTCAGGGAGGAAGAAAGAAACATAGGAGCAACATGGTTCTTACTCAAAAGAACAAAAAACAAACCTTCTACACAGAAAGTTCATCCCTAGAGTCCTTATTTGTTTCTATGTTTGTTTTCTAGCTGCAAAGGCAACCAACTGTAAGGTAAGCCAGCAATGGTGCTTCTTGTAATTGAGTCCCAGCACCTATGTGTGAAAAAATTCTTCTCTTCCTCATTTAAGAATGACAAGAAAACTCCAAAACTCCTTGACAAGGTTCTCCCAAATTCCACCACAAGATTGTCCTTCTTGTTCTTGGGGCAGGAGGTGCTCTTTACGCATCTAGCTTCGCTTCATTAGTAGCCCACTCATTCTGATGCATCTTCACTGTCTTAGAAGAATGGAAGAGCTAGAAAGCCATTGGATATATTACTCCCTGTATCTTCAAGGTCAGTCCGCTTTTTTCAGGAATATCTGAAAGTACATGAATAACAAAAGAAAGCTGATCAGAATTCAGCCAGTCAACATTTGGGCTTATAAATGATCGCTCTTACAAAAGAGTAAGTTGCATAACAAAACGACAGTCCAAACTACAAGTTATCTCTTTATGTATGATGTGAAAGGATGTCATTGTCTGACAGAGTTATGCGGTTACTCTAAACCCTAAAATAGATCCAAACACTGCTTGTTTGCAGAACACACTGAATCATACACTATGATTACAAGCCACAGTAGTTATGTTCACGTAACCACCTAAACAAAACACACAATTGGCTTAATACGATGCCCTGATTTACTTAAGTTCTTAAAATGTAGTGTGTTGCTGACTTTCCTATAGTTACTGTTATTTAAGTTATAGGGGTGGCTCTTAAATTTTATCATATTAAACTTTATGGTATTGTGACTATAACAACAAAACAATAATAGACTATCGAGAGCAACTTGGTAACCCCAAGTGTTATAATCTTATTACTGATATTATAACATTCCCAATAGCTGTTGAAAGAATTAAATCTTCTCCAGCTGTGTGGGGCTTTCGCATGCATTCCAGATGCCAATTTCCTTCACTCCAGTCAGCTGTCTGGATATAATGGAATTGGAACATTGCCAGGAACACTTGGAGGTGAAGCTGCTGTTGAAGGCCAAGTAGCCTCCGACAGCATGGCAGCTGATGAGATTGCACCTAAGAAACGGTGCACTTCCCCTGACCACAAACTACTGGATGTAAATGCCACACGGAGTGAGCAACCAGACTTTTGTCCTTGAAGACAACACCCTTTCCTGCCATGTTCCTGATTGGCAATTTAATAAGAGCCTTCAAAGTCAAGAAACGAAGGTGGGGGATGCTCTTGTAGACTATAGTCATAATGACCCAATGGCTTTAGTGACTTCATTGGATGAAATGGATCTCAGGATGCTCCTTCTAATCTTGAGCAACAATCTGGAGAGCTTTTCTTGGAAAGCAAAAGAACTTTCTAAAGCAGCGACTGGATTCTGTTTGCTGCAGGGGGATGGCAGCTGTGTCAGCTTCGGGAGCTTTCAAGGCCTGAAACTGGCAGAGGGAGGAAGACTGGGAAAGAACTACCAAACACTGAAAGAAAATGTGGCTGAGGTGCCAAGGCAAAGGGGGATAAGGGGCTTCTCCTGGGACACTAGACATCTTGTTCTCCACAGATGTAGGGACTTGGTGTGTGGTGGTTCCTGAGCAGGGTTTGCCTGCTACTCCTGCCACCTTATGCCTTCATGTTGGTGAAAGTAGCTGCCCAGCAAGTAGATCAGAAGTGATTGTGAGCATGTTGTTTCTACCAGCAGCTTTCCAAAGTGGTGACCTCAATATCACGCTCTCTTTCTGGCTTCCAGGAAGTGCCCCTTTCTCCTCCTGATCAACTCTATAGCATAGGCACCTTCCCCGAGAATCAGAGCTCTAGGGAAGCTGCATTCCCTGTCTTCTCATCTGTCAACTTCTGGCCACTGGCAACTGAGACACCACCCCTCTAATTTGCTCATGACCACCCATGGAGTTATGACCTACACTTTAAGAATCCCTGGTTTATAGCATTGTATGAGTAAATGTGCCATCTAGTAGACCTTGCTATTAAATCTTTTTCATAAATTATGCCTGCGATCATTCCAGGTGGGCTGCATTTTCTAAGATAAGGAAACAAGCAAGATTACATTTAACTCCTTGGAGATTCATATTCACAAGCATTTAAAGGCTGAAATAAAATTCGGTCTATGAATGCACCAACCAGAAACATCTACCTACAACTGTGGAGAATGTCTGTGGACGAATATTAAAGTATATACCAGTTCAGTACACAAAGATATTCAGTTATTGATGAAAATTAGGGCCAGAATTTCCATTGCTAAGTGACACAATCGTAAAATGCAATGTTAATGACTGCATTGTTTAGCTATGACAATCCCAACACTTCCCATTGCTGTTGTTAAGCAAGGACTGTGGGTTGTTAACTAAGTCCCAGGCAGCAGTCAGACAGTGGTAGAAGAGCAGGGGGGCCAGGTGTGGGAGGCAGTGAAGAAAGTGACTTGTTACTTTCCCTGCTACATTCCCCATTAACTAGCCAGCAGGGAAAGTCGCAAATGGCAATCACATGATGCTGCGACCATCATAAGTGCCAGCTGGTTGCCAAACATCCAAATCACATTCACGTGACCGTGGGGGTGCTGGGATGGTCAGAACTTTGAGGACTGGTTGTAAGTCTTCTTTTTCAAAACTGCCATAGGTTTGCACAGTGACTAAATGAGTGGTAAGCAAGGACTACCTATCTATCCTGGAGACATAGCAGCAGCTGAGGTCTCCATGTGACACTTTGGCTTTTGCACTTGTCCCAAGCCTGTGGCAGTGGCATTTACTAGCCTTGATTGGAAACTGTATGTTAAGAGATAAAGAGATGCAATTTTAGATGCTTTGGCTGGAATGATTAAACAATTCCTCCTTATTATGCAGTCAGGTAAGGCTGAAACTGAAAGGACCCTATGGGAGAAAACAGTCAATGTTTGTAAAAAAAAGCCCCTCATTTAATAGCTTGACCAGAATGGCCGATTACCTCACTCAAGATTATCCACACAGGAGAGTCAGTCTGGATGGAGAGTCGTATTGCTTCCAGAGGGCCAAAGGAAGGGTCTACTTCTCCTTCAGCGATGCCCTTTGAAAATGAGCCTGCAAGAAGACAGACAGCAGGACTTTAGCCGGATATGAGCTCTCTCTGAACCTGTTCCAGCATAAGCAGCCATTCTTCTAGATCACCAGGCAGGCCTTGGCACTCCCGCTACAGTTTCAATCGGTCTTGGGCACCATTTTAATTGTGAAGCCACCATCTTCCTCTTTGAAAAAGAACCGTATCAATACCTGCAATGGCTGGAGTTGACGCTTCCTTTATTTTGTCACGATGGACTCTTAATACTATGTTCTTTTTTTGGGGGGGGGAAGAAAATTTAGATCTCAGTCAATTGTAATCCAGTGAAGAGATTTCAAGGGATGATTTTACCCCACAAATTACTGTGTTTGGGTGGATGCCATACTGTCATGGATTAGTGTTAACAGAACACACAGCACTCTGTGTGATTCCTCAATAGGTACTGCAAGTTGTTATTCTAACTCAGAAGTCCTGAACATTGATATATTGCAGTTTAGACAAAAGGCTCCCTATCAGGCTTGTCCCCAGCATTCTTTCCATCTGACCCCTTCCTTTCCAACAACTGCCAAACATGTGGCAGTGGAGGTAAAATTTGTACATGTGCTGTGCGACGGTGTCCTTGATGAATGCCGAAAGAGGAAACGTTAAGTAAGACTGCAGTTTCTAGTACAGTATATCTCAAGAGAACCTTTGCAAATGACAGATTTCTAGAGGTAAAAAGAATCTGCAAACAAAACAAAAGTTAGTCTGACTACATTGTCTACTGTAATGCTCCCCCCCCCCCAAAAGGCTGCAGGCAATAAAGACGCAGCAAATGTTGTCTACTGCAACGGTTTTGATCAGAAGAGCGCTAAGGGATGAGTGACTATGTTTGCAAAGCCTTCCCAGTTGCCCGGCAGAGGGCACTGCTTAATCACTTGTCACCATGTTTTCTTTTGTTCCTCAAGGCCCTTTTGTAAAGGTATCTATGCGGGTGCACACACACACACTCACAGAAAGAGAAAAGGGGGAGGTAAAAAGGAGTGTTAAAATGGCATCCTTTTAGATAAAGTATATACTTTAACCAGCATCAGTTTGTGTTGTTATTGAGTGACGTTTGAGCAGAGTTTTCTTTGGTAGGGTATGGAACATTAAACAATTAAGAGAGAACAAAAAGTGAGGAGAGAAAGATGATTAAAAATGGAAGGCTTGCATGTAAATGGATTGACAGTAATGAAGAAATGGGATAGAGAGTGGTGAAGAAGTTACAGACTCACACAGAGGAGACAAAGAACAGCCTGAACCTGGCCTTGGATCAAATTGGGAGCTGTACAACACACTGAAGTTCTTGGATTGCACTGAAATTGGCAACAGACTGAATGTGGTGAAAAGACTCCTGACTCCTTAAGAGTAAGCCTCAGCTCCTGTCTGTAAGTGCCTGCAGTGCTTGCTAAGCAAAAGGCTATTCCAATTAAAGGGCTGTGTGGAAGTTGGAGAGGGAGGTTGCGGGAAACAACAGATACAGGAAGATAGCAAAGAGAAGTCTGCAGAGGAAGTGCCTCTTGGAATGACTCCTAATAGGCCTGTATAAACAGACTCCCACCTTTTATGCTGCCTGGTCAGGACTTGGCTCATTTTCCAGGCACAGAATAGAGCTCGTTCCTCATATTGGAAAACCTTACTTAGAGGAAAGGAAGTAGTCAGAGACTTCCCAAGTAAGGAATTGCCTGTACGCCAAAACAACTTGAGACAGGAACAGTTTTTTCCTTTGTGCCATCACTCTGCTGAACACCTAATTCTCACAGTACTGTCTTATGTCTAAGTATATTTAGACTTAGAATAACTTTATTGTCACTCTGAATGTACACTAATCTGCATACATTAAAATGAAATTTCGTTGCATACAGCTCTCAAAGGGTCTCCAATATACACTATATAAACATGATAAAACAAATAAATACAAAATTATGCATATACCCACATATATTATATTGCATGGAGTCTAGTTCAGATGTATACATGGCAAGAGAAATGAATCTTGTGGGTTTACCAGACGGATGACATAGGGAACATGTTTACCAGTGGTGGGATTCAATTTTTTTTTACTACTAGTTCTGTGGGCGTGGTTTAGTAGGCTTGGCATGGCTTGGTGGGCATGGCTTGGTGGGCATAGCAGGGAAACGATATTGTAAAATCTCCATTCCCCCCCCAATCCTGGGGGAAGGTTACTACCGGTTCTCTGAACTACTCAAAATTTCCGCTACTGGTTCTTCAGAACTGGTCAGAACCTGCTGAATACCACCTCTGGTTGGGGTACGCCTAAGAGTTATGCATACCCTATGGGGTTGTTTTTTTTGCCCTGTTTTTTCTGAACTCACTTTTGAACCAGCTTACAAAATGCTTTTGGATCTTCTCTTTTTTCAAAAATTTAAAAAAAAATTGTGAGAACTTCATCACTTGAGACTTTCAAGAAGAGATTGGACTGCCATTTGTCGGAAATGGTGTAGGGTCTCCTGCCTGGGCAGGGAGTTGGACTAGATGACTTACAAGGTCCCTTCCAACTCTGCTAATCTGTAATCTGTTATCTGCAAAAAGTGTATGCTATTTAAACTTTGGCATGTGGAAGTACCTACACAGTTCTTACGACATCAGTTATTAATTGTCCATTATTTTTTGTTTATTTGTTTACATCCTTATTCAGATTTTACATAATAAAAGGATCCCAAAGTTGAGATGTTTATTTGTGTGTTACATAGTAATTTGCAATAGCAAAAAAAGATAAACAAATCTTGGGGCACATGAAAGATTAACTAAAAAACTAAATATAATAATAATGACAATTCAGAAACATTGTTGAAAATAACATAAATATCTTGGCTTGTGGAAGCTAATTAATACCTGTAGCACACTATAGCTAGGATGTTTAAATTATCAAATCTATTTCATACATGGCCACTGTTATTATTTTACACGTGCTGTATTTAAGGCAATTATCATGAATTGCCTGTCTTTTATTTAATATCCATATGGCCAGTTGCTACAAATTTCTGCTCTCTTCAACCAGATAAATATATTGGTCAGCATGACATTCCATTCATCACAAAGCAGACTCTCCTACATACATTTCTGCTGCAATCTAGTTAAACTTTAAAGTACTATAAGAGTCTTTGTAATTTTGTTGCAGCTTTCCAGGGTCATATGCAATTAATCCTTTAAGAAGCATAGAGAAATGTATTACTGCCTGTAGCTTCAAAAGAAAATATAACCATTCAGTGAAATAAAATGTTTACATCTAATTACAAAGATTTATTCAGTGATATTGCTTTAAGGCAATCTCCATCTCTAATATTTCTGAAGATCTTTGTAAAATAAAAAAATCACAATTATATTCTTATATTCAAATACTCATATGTTTTAGGCAGTGTTTAAGTACATAGTAAATCTAAAAGAAATACCTTTTAAAAATAGTAACTAAATGAGCAAGCTGACAATCTGCCCTTCTGTTTATCTCAACTAAGTTACAACTAATATTACCCCACATAGATAGAAATACTACATGAAGTCATATTGAGCAGTCTTTTCATTCTGTCAGTAGAGAAAGCTGAGAATGAATACATTTCTTCAATTTTATGTATGGGAAATAGTGAGTTTGAGAGAGAGAGCAAGATCTAATACAACTATCTTTATTTGCAACAAGCAAACCCAGCAAAGAATCTGGCTGATAGCACACCTTTTATAGCAAAATGTCAGTTGGCTCAGCCAATAGAATTGAACTGTTTTTCTCACAGTGGCAGACTGGAGTGAAGCCTTCATTCACCAGCTTCATTTTTTAATCTTAATATTTAACACCCCTCCCCACCCGGGCAGAATATTGTCCAATTGGCTTCCAGTGAACTGATGTAGTCACACAGGTAAGCGGGGTGACGGTGAGTTCACCCCGACCTGCACAGTTCTTTTGGAGCAGTGTCCTGACTAGTCGGGTCAGTTGCTGCTGCTCCTGGGCTCACCTCTGGAACTCTCTGGAACTTGGCGTTGGGTGCTTCTGACTTGACTGGAACCAGTTCTGCAGTGACTCCTCCCTGGACTCTTGGTTCTACAGGTGCATACTCTTGGCAGTCGTCTTGGTTTGTTGTCATGTTTGGTGGGGTTTTAAAGTCTTTATTACTTTCTGGTGCAGTGTTTTTTCCCAGTTGAGTTTGTTCCGGCTGGTGGTGGACTGACGCCTCGTAGCTGGTCGATGTGCCAGTGCCACACTCGACCATCCTCTAGTTCCAATCTATATGAGCATGGACCGGTGATGGCTACTGTCTTGGCAGGGACCCAGAGGGCACCTCCGGCATAATTGTGGGTGTATACCAAGTCCCACATATTAAAGGACCGGAGTTGGCTAGTTGAATCTGTGGATGCCTCTACTGAATAGCTAGCCAGTCTAGCTTTGTTCTCAATTGGCGGCCCATTAACAGTTCAGATAGGGTCTGATTTGTTGTGGCACTGGGGGTTATGGGTTGTATTAGTAAGAACTTGGTGATTCGTGTTTGCCAGTCCCTGGGCCCATTCTAGATAATCCCTCTTTGACTGATCGCAACATTCTTTCCACCTGTCCATTGCTGGCGGGGTGGAATGGTGCAACCAAGGCATAGTGGATACCTTGTTGGGCTAGAAATAGCTCAAATTTTGTGGCAGTGAGTTGTAGCCCATTATCCGAAACCAGGACATCTGGTAACCTGTGTTTGGCAAATAGTTTTCTTAGCACCCTGATAATCACTTTTGAAGTTGTTAAGGGCATGAGGACCACCTCTAGCCACTTAAAGTAGGCATCTACTACTACCATAAATGTTTGGCCTTGGAATGGCCCGGCAAAGTCTATGTCCATGATGCTGAACCTATGGCACGCGTGCCAGAAGTGACACACAGAACTCTCTCTGTGGGCACATGAGCCATTGCCCCAGCTCAGCTCCGCCGCACATGTATGTGTGCCTCCCGCCGGCCAGCTGGTCTTTGGGTCTCTGCCACGCATTGGGGGGCACATGGTGATGCACCCATGTGGGGGTGCATGCAGAGGGGTGTGCATATGCATGGGGGTGGGATGCACATGCAGGGATGCACGTGCATTGCATTTTGGGATTTGCACACACAAGCATGCATTCGCACATGTGCACGTGCTTTGGGCACTCGGTGCCAAAAAGGTTAGCCATCACTGGTCTATGTGCACCCTTGACCAGAGTGCTTTTGGTGTTTCCCACTCATGTGCTGGGGCAGAGGGGAGTGCTGGCCTGGATTCCTGGCACGGCTTCCAGGTGGCAACCCACTTGGTTATGGCCTTGTCCATATTTGGCCACCACACATAACTATGGGTGAGTGCCTTCATTCTGATTATCACTGGATGGCCTACATTCAGGGCCTCCAGGACTGGCTGCCTTAGTCTTTGTGGCACTATCACCTGACCCCCCCCCCCTAGTAAACAACCCTTTTGGGCTGATAGTTTATGTTGTCGGGCATGGAAGGGCATAAAGTATATGCCGACTGACCCTTTTGGCCACCCCCTCCATACCCAGCTGAGAACTTGGGCCATGGTTTTGTCTTTCACTGAATGTTTTGCTATCTCAGCCACCATAATGGAGCAGGAGGGTAATTCCTTGATGAGGAGGACATGTGCAACTGGGACTGGGTCCTCCACAATGGTTGGGAGCAGGCATCGGCTGAGGGCATCAGCGTGGCTCAGGGACTTTCCTGGCCGGTGTACAAGGTGGTAATTTAGACTGCCAGGAAGATTGTCCATCACATCATGTGGAGTGACAATATGTTCAGTGTTGGGCGGTCTCCGATGAGTATGCCCAGGAGTAGCTTGTGGTCCATTATTAATTCAAATTGCCTGCCATAGAGGTACTCATGGAATTGCTTTATGCCTGCTACTGCAGCCAGGGTCTCTTTGTCCAGCTGGCTGTAATTCCTCTCCACTGCTGACAATGTTTTTGAATAAAGGGCAATTGGAGCTTTGGCTCCATTAGGCATTCTGTGGCTGAGGATGGGCCTGACACCAAACGGGGAGGCGTCACGCGTTAGGAGTATGGGATGTTTTCATTGAATTGCACTAACTTTTTGGTGACAGCTGATTTTTTACACCTCCAAATGCGGTGGCTTCTTTTTGGCCCCATGCCCACACTGCTTATTTATCCAGTAATCTGTGCAATGGCTCAACTAGTGATGCCTTCTGTGGCAAGAAAACACTGTAAAAGTTCAATAGTCCTAAAAATGCCTGGAGTTCTATCTTATTTCTGGGGGTAGGAGCTTCCTGTATAGATCGGACCTTTTCTTTGGTGGGGTGCAACTCTGAGGTGTCTATCAAGTACCCTAGGAATTTCAACTCATGTTACTGCTATTTGGCATTTTCCTTTTTTGACCCTTGGCCCCAACTCTTGGAATCTATTGAGGACTATCCTCAGGCGGTCGAGGAGTTCGTTGTTGTTATTCACTGAGATTAATATGACATCAAAGTAAGGCATGATGTCTGGAATGCCATGTTAAAGGTGTTCCATGAGGCTCTGGAACAGCCCTGGTGCCAAGCTTACTCTGAATTGCAATCGGTGGCATTTAAAAGCCCCCGGTGGGTTACAATAGTTTGTGCCTCTGCTGTGGCATTGTCCACTTGCAGTTGTTGATATGCCTGAGCGAGGTCTAATTTCGTAGAAGTGTTTCTCTTCCCTAGAGCTGCACAACTGGCACTGGGTATGCATTCTGAGCTGTCTAGATTGACAGGTGTCACCCACTTCACGATTTTTGATGGTGTGGGTGCGTAATGTGTCCTGAGTTTATCCTGTAGCATGGACTGCATGGTTGCTGGGGCAAGGAGGGCCCTAGCCATCTCGAATATGTCCTGGGCCACAATAGCTCAGGAATAATCTCCTTTTCTGGTTATCAGAAAGTCCTGTAAAGTCATTTGCTTTTAGGAAGCACTCAAACCTGACAATATAGGAGTCCCAGTTCTCTGAGGCTCGGTTATATGGGTTGAGCGGAGCAATGGCAGCCATCTCGAGTAGACTGATGCAGACTGGTGATTAGCGGTTGCATGCAGTGGTGAAACCTTAGTACCTCTGGAGACCTCCCGAGAGGTACTAGAGCCCATGTGAATGAGTTCTCGGAGCCCGTATAAACCCATGCCCCATGCCCCATGTCCACCTCCTGGACCCAGTCACCGGTCACTCGCTCCCACCCGTGCCATGCTCATGCCCTATCTATAGTCTTCTGGCCTTGCAGTCGGGTCAACCCTTTCCTGCTCACCGGAAACAAAGGTAAGCACTTAGCACTAGCCAGTCCCTGTCTCCCCCCCTTCCCGACCGCAAGCAGCCCCCTGCCCGGAGCCCACCACCCCACATATTTTGATTT
>JAOYMU010000098.1:78894576-78908650 GCA_025802295.1 Psammodynastes pulverulentus
GTGCAATTGTCATAAATACTAGTTGCCCAAACCTCAAAATTTGATCACATGACCATGGGGGTGCTGCAGTGGTCATTAAGTATGAAAAGGTTATGTCACTTTTCGGTGCTGTTGTAATTTTGAGCACTAAACCAATTGTAAGTCGAGGACTACCTATTATAGTTTGATCAGCATGTTTATAGTTGAACAATAGCTTATGTTTGTGTCTTTCAGAAAAAAAGGAGCTTAAGCATGTGAACCGTCATTCCTGCAACAAGGAGCATTCTCTAAACCTTGTGCACCCTAATGTGATCTGCGATTGTTGTGAGGGCCCAGTTGTGGGTGCAAGATTCAAATGTGCAGTTTGTCCAGACTATGACCTGTGCAGCACTTGTGAGGGCAAAGGTGTCCATAAGGAGCATAACATGGTCATGTTTCCAAGTCCATTCCACCAGCTTGAGGTTAGTATTGTGAAGAAAGGCAGATATACAAAGATAATTGTAAAAATTATAAAGTCATTTTGTGGTTTATTTTAAAGCTGCTGTGGCTTAAAAACATTTGTTTACCCTTTAGTGGCTTCTTCAGGGCCGCTGGTTTCGTAAAATGAGACACGATGCTTGCTCCTTTCCCTGGTTGCGTGGTAGGGGACACCCACGTTTTGCCCATCAGCACCAGAATTCTGACCAGGCACAAGCCGGTACTTCTTCTCAAAGTGATACTCCGGAGCGTGGTAAGAATTAAAAGTTGCAATAACAGGAGGCTTTAAATGCAAAATAAATTAGCAAAAATCTGATACCTGTCTAAAATTATTTCCTTGAAATGCTGTGTTTATATAAAAGTTCTATAAAAAGTTCTATAAAAAGTATCTTAAAATTGTGTATCTAATTTTATACACGTGCGCACACACCCCTCCCCAATCGGAATTGATAAAACTCATAAAATTCTTGAATAATTCTTACATATGTATCATTTATATTTGTGCTTTATAAAAGAAACCACTAGCAATGAAGCTCAAGATCCCAGTGTCAACTTCCTGAAGAATGTTGGAGAAAGTGTTGCTGCATTCCTGGGTCCGCTTGGTAAACAATTCCTTTCATTGTATATTTTTATTTGTAAAATACATTTATTTGTAAAATTTATTGACCGCCCAACTTTACCACAAGATAGTTCTGGGAGGCTTCAGATACTAAATATTGGTTTTCATGTCCCTCTTGTGGACTTTCCAGAAAGCAAACTTTTTATTGATTTGGCTCACCCAAATTATTTCACTGAAAAATGTAGGATACCATGGGTGATTTATGTAAGATATCGGAAGTAAGGTTTTTTTTAAAACTATATTATCAACTCTGATCATATCCTTTGAATATTATCATTAATAAATTAACAGTGATTAAGCGTACTGTGACAATGTGATGCATAAATAGCATCTAAACACATGAAACTCTCAAGGATTAATGTGTAATATGAGAATGAGTTGGCACTTACCTGGCATCCAAAACTGGCTGCGGGAGACTCCTGGGAGGGGAAGGGAGGTGTGGGTGGGGCCAGCCGAAAATCAGCTGGCCGGCGGGAGGCGCAGGCAAGGTGGAGCTGACTTAAGGGCAACGGCTGGCATGCCCGCAGAGATGACTCCGTGTGCCATAGGTTCGCCATCACTGCACTAGAGAATATATGATGCAACACCCATTTGATGTAATCTAGTTAACTCGTTTTTATGTTCTCCCAAATGATGGTTTATTTGGAAATACGTTGCCTATGAAGTAGGGGTGGATGACAGAAGAATTAATCTCCAATTTTGAGACAAAACATGATAGAACTAGAGTAATGAACACAGACAGAAAATTAGTGATGCCTGTGAATATACGGCAATATGTCATTAACATAACACATGTCAACTGCTTTTTTAGGCATTGAAGTGGATATTGATGTAGAACATGAGGGCCAAAGAAGCAAAGTATCACCTGCACAACCTAGCTCTGAGAAGAGCTGCTCCAAACCTAGCAGTCCTACTGAGCAAACCAAACCAGAAGCAAGTTCTGAAAATAATCCAGACATAAGCGATATTCTTACAAACCAAATGCAGGAGATGATAGTATGTTCTCCACCTGCACAGATGGAAGAAGAGAATATTTTGACAGAGGTACAAAAAATGTCAGTTTTGCACATATAAAGATATGTTAATTGGTGCTCCAAGAACGTTGAAGCTTTTAGGATATGATAAACTTAAGAGAAAACTAACTTGTTAATACTTATTAGCAATAAAGCACACTTTATTATATTTAATCTGAAGCTTGTTCATACTAGATCCTTATAGGAAATGGCTGAACTGTCCTCAGGTATGGAGTGAAACGGAATTGAATATTCAAGTTCTGAACACACCATACCTGAACTGCAAAAAATTTTTTGTCCTTCGATTCTGGGAGGAGTGATATTTCTGCATAAGTTGTAGGATTTACTATCTGTTGCAATATAGAGGTAGTCTGCCGCTTTTGAATTAGTAAAAAGCAAATGACCATTTCTAGATGCAGTTGTAAATGTAGCTAGTAAAAGTAGGCTTGCTAATGTTTCATGTTTTTGTATATTCCAGGAACGAAGTGAATCCAGTGGTAGTTCAGGAGGAGATGAGGACTGGACCCATTTATCTTCGAAGGAAGTAGATCCTTCAACTGGTGAATTGCAGTCCTTACAAATGCTAGAGGAAGACAGCCCAAGATCTCTAAATCCAGTTGAAACTCCCACTAATCCTGGACCAACAGGCTTGCGAGAAGCTGCAATCTACCCTCATCTTCCACCTGGTAATAAGAACTAGGCAGGCTCCAAAACTGTTTTATAGAAATTGTGTCCTAAGAAAGCTTGGATACAAACTCAATCATAATAAATATTTCTGTAAAAATACTATTAAAGCATTGGCAGAACTATAGCAGCATCATATTTTTAGGCTTGCACAGAAGCTCAAAAATAACTAAGCTGCTTTAGTGAAGAGCCAATGTGCTGTGCATGAAATCCTCTGCCAAAATAGTAGTGTGACTTAAAGGCAGGCCTAACACAATGTCTACCTTTACAAGTCACAATAGCTTTATAGAACATCTGACACACTTATTGCCTAAGTCATTATGGAATGGTACTATAAGCATTTTGGGGCTGGAAAATCAATTTAGGAATATTTAAAAGACCTACTTTCAACCTGAAATTTTAACCTATATGGCTGATTATAATCTGATTTGTTTTAAGATTTGCATTTTGTGTAAATAAATCCCCATTATGATTATTAGATTTGAATGAGATTAAGGCTTGTTCTATAAACTGGCTTTTTTAAAAAAATGACTTAATATTGGCAATAATCGTTGAATTTAATTAAATTCAGGTGTGGAATTGCAAATTTCAGGTATGTGATTACAATTTTTATGGGCCAATGAATATGACATGCTGAAATTCAACCTGTTTACAGAAGCAGATCCTCGCCTGATTGAATCCTTGTCCCAGATGCTCTCGATGGGATTCTCTGACGCGGGAGGCTGGTTGACTCACCTGCTGCATTCCAAGAACTACGACATTGGGGCAGCCCTGGACGCTATCCAGTATGCCAAGGAACTGCCCACTTCCAAATAGCTCTTGTATAACTCATAGTTCTTAACACACATTGTTAAAGCCTCTTTTTATACTTTTCTCCTTTCTGTAACGATCTGATTGTAATTCCATATTCATAGATAACATCATAATCATGCTAACTTTCCAAATTTAGTTCGTTCTTACACATTGGGTAAAGGTTAATATTTACACAAGAAATAGAACTAGTTTAAAGTTATGAGAGGTGGTCTACCTTCAGGTTGTGGCAATGGCATGGTCAGAGGACAAGGGTATTTGCCTTTCACATTGGTGAATCTTCCATGTTTCGTCACCATCATGGAGCCATGTGATTGTTAGACATTTTATTTTAGTGCTTCTGTATTGAATTTATAACAAGTTTGTTTAAATAGAGGTATATCAATTTATTAAAATAGATGCCAGTAATAATGTTAGCTTTTCTAAGCTATCACTTGTTCAAAGATTTGATTTTTGTAAAAAGCCTTTGCTTTTCTATGCCTCTTTATCAATAATGATGGTCCCATGAACAATACAGCATAGCTCCAGAGATAATTAAAGCCTTTTTGTGTCATGCCTAAAACAACATGACTGGAATATAATCCACTTTATTATTCAACATTGAAGTGTTTGATTTTAAATGCAGGCCATATTGCTATTATTTTAAACCACCTCTGGAAAAATCAGCAAATCTCACTGTAGAGCCTTAAATATCATCATCAAAATCCTCTCCTGTAGAAAAGAGACTTCCGTAAAGGTTGTTTGATTTAACAGGAGCGCAAGACCCTGAAGAAGTGGTAAATTCTGCAGGTTGTGCCTTATCTTGACAAGTAGCCAAACCTGCAGAGTATTTGCTGCTTTTCCCAAGATGATCAGAACTGGAGACCTCTTTTGCTCTGTCAAAGTAGGTAAATACATTCTGTTGTGGTTTGAGGTGCCAGTTACCACAACCAGCACTAGAAATGGTAGCTCTTTCATCACTTGTGCCTGCAGCAGGTGTTTTGTCTGATGTCCTTTGCCTTCCATCTGTCATGTCAATATTATAACTCTTGTCAGATAAAAGGAATTTATTCCATTTTGAAAGTCCAATTACTTTTGATTCTGGCTGTTGAGTATTTCTTTGTAGCGCATGGTCTTCAGTCACAGGAATTGCACTGTCACATAAATCATCTTTGCAGCTTTTTACATTAACCATGACTAAGTGTCTCCTATCCTAAAATAAAAAATGAAAAATTGCAACAATGTCACTTCTTAAATGCTAAAAGGAGAAACCATCGGCTGATATCTTTATAGTTTCCAGAGCTTTCTTATTCTATAGTCATTTCACTTCTATGATAGCGATTGCAGTTTGAATTGTAAGGATGGTGTTAATACCATAGTAATACCTCTAGAATTGTCAGGCCTATCAAGGTCATCGATTGGTGAAAAATACAAATTAACATTTCAATTTGGAAACCTCAACATTAATTACAAAATGGAAAAGGTGTTACACAGTAGAGCAGGGGTCCCCAACCCCTGAGCCACATTCTACTACTGGGCCATGGCCTGTTTGGAACCACTGGCAAGCGCACACAGCTCCAATTGTGCAAACAGCGGATGAGTGCGTGTGTTCAAAGCTCCATTTGCATGAGTGGCGGGCATGCAAATGAAGCTGCCTATGCATGCACTCTTACACCCCCCCTCACCCCACAGGTATGCAAAGCTGGAAAGGTTGAGGACTGCTGCAGTAGAGATTACTATAGGTAATAAATAGAGTTGGGTTACGTATATAACACGTATCTTCAGAAGTGTTCAAAACACCATCAAAATGTTCAATAGTGGGAGATCTATTATATTTCAAAAGATATTCTGAGAAGTAGATCCATATGTCTTAATTAAAAAGAAAGTATGTGTTAGCAGTGGAGCTCCACCCACCAAACTGCTCTGCTAGGGAATCCTTCCTAGTACTCAACTGAAAACCTGGTATTCTGCAACTTAAATTAATGCCAATGTTACCCAGAAAATTTCCATAGCTGAAAGAGGACAGAACTTGGGACTTTGCATCACAGTTAAAAAGACAGGAATATATATAGACTTAAATAAAAGAATATCTCAACATTTCTGCCATTCTCTGCCAACAAAACCACCGAGACACCTGCCACAGTATATAGCCTATGCTTTTCTAATCCACAAACTCAAGATACTCTTACTAATCACTATTGTAGAAGTAAAGGAAGCATTCTATACATTCACTGAGAAAGGAATTGCTATTATGTAAAAAGGATAATTTTTATATACAGGTAGTTCTCGATATATGATTGATTGTTCAGCACCCATTGTGATTACAATCAGTCCTTGGAGTTCTAGCTATCCCAGGAACTCTACAGTCACATGTTTGTGATCAGAATGCTTGTCAGCTTGGATTGAATTGGAACTGAGTCTTTTTAAGATAAGTGTTTCTTCTCCTTTCTATTGACCATGTCCAAAAGATGTTGTTTACTACTGAACGTCTAGTTCACAGTTGTTCCAATCTATTTCCTCAAATTGTTCAACGTTCACAGAAAACCATGGAAGCAAGCTATTAGGTCACCTGTGGCTTTGGAGTACAGTGATCACACCCATCTCTATGATTGCTTACATACAATTCAAGAGATATAAAGTAAATACTGCCCAAGTTTGACAATAGGCTGGATGAAGGAGAACAAGCTGAAAATGAATTCAGATAAGACAGAGAGAAGCAGGATACTGGATTTGCAGGTTAAAGTTCAGACTGTTTTGGAGATACTGTTTAAAATGTTGGAGCACAGTTTAAGCCTCAGCTGTCACTTGGTTTATAGGTGGTGATTTTGGCAAAAGATACCAGCTATGTTTCTGTCAGACTTCTCTAGCCTAGAAATGGACATTCAAGGCACAAGTCTTGAATTCTGATCAATAAGACTTATTAAGAAAGAGTTATATTCAGGGATCCCAGTTGCTTTCAGATATTACTATTATACAAAGGCAATTCAAAACCATATGCTTGGTTTTTTTTCATCTACCTTTTCAACAAATGAAGGAGGAATCATAGGGATGGGAAGGTCCTTTGAAGTCTTCCAGTCCAACATGCTCCTAAGTCCAAGAATCCTCATGTCATCCTGAACAAATCTTTTTGGGAAAATTTCCTCTTAATGCAGATCTTGTGATTTCAGGAGGCAGAATGGTCCCCTGCTTAGTAATTCTCAGGAAATTCCTTGTTTCATTTTTTAGATTGCTCACTGTAAAGCTGCTATCAGTTGGTTCTTGTCTTACAATGGGTGTCTTGGAAAATAAATCCGCACTCTTCCGTGTGATTTCCCTTCATCTTTGGAAGGCTGCTATCATCTCTTCCCTAAACTAAATATCTCAAGTACTGTATATGACTGGAAGATTCACAACATTAAGACAATGTGTTGTGTTTAATACATAAATATTTAAAAACACAGCACCAAAGAATAGTTAACAAGGCCCTCAAGACAGCCAAGAAAAAGGCTCAGTCTCACACCCGAGATCTCAGGCTCGGACCCAGAACCAGGT
Source organism: Psammodynastes pulverulentus (assembly GCA_025802295.1). NCBI lineage: Eukaryota > Metazoa > Chordata > Lepidosauria > Squamata > Psammodynastidae > Psammodynastes > Psammodynastes pulverulentus. The sequence continues at coordinate 78,901,669 of JAOYMU010000098.1, forward strand.
CTTGAAAACCTTACAAAAGGACAGCAGTGTATGGGCCAACCTAATCTCAGGAGGGATGATAATTTAAAGGGCAGGCACTGTGGTCTTTTTTGCCCCAACAACCAACACTTTTTCACTGACAGAATCCACAACATGAATTTCCTGCTGAACCAGACAGATAGAAACAATAGGGAAGAGATGGCCTTAGTCATAAAGGGCTTTCAAAGTAACTATCAGCACCTTGAATTGCACACTGTGTAAAGTGGTAATCAATGCAGCTGGTGAAGCTGTGGTGTCACGTGTGCTGAAAAACTGGCATCATAGATGTCCCTTCTGCCACATTCTGCATTAGCTGAAGTTTCCAAATGCTCTTTGGGACCTGACCCATATAGATCATGTTGCAGTAGTCAAATTTTCATGAGGGCATACGGGATTGTGATCGGGCCCTTCATCCAGGAATAGATGCAACTACCATTTCTTTACTATTCGTAGGAATTGGCCTCCAAGTCCATGGCCATCGTCATTACTTTTTTTGCATTCTTTGCAGTTCCTCAACATTATTTTTATGTTGTGATGATCAGATCTGGACATAATATTTCCAGGTATGGTGAGATCAGTGCAACATAGAATAGTATTACCATTTCCAGCGATCTTGACAACACACCTAATATTGCAGTCCAATACAGTATTGGCCTATGGCACACCGCTGGCTCAGGCTTAATCTGTGGTCAACCAATCATTCTCACAAGTACTATTTGCCAAGCTAGGTATTCTCTATCTTGTATCTCCTTAGAAGGCAAACCAACCCACACTCAGACATCACGTAGCAGCTAAGCTACAAATTGGTGCAAAGTACAGGGATTCTATGATGCCTGTCTTAAAAGTTCCAAACTGATGGTCAACTGGGCACAATTTGCTATTGTAGGTGGCTTCGAATTCAATTATCCAAGGGACCCCATTACAAATCACTCTAAACCTGTTGTTAATAGCAGCAACAGAGCCCTGCCTGAAGATGTTATCACTTTGAAAAGCTTGTCTTTCTCACAATGGGAGGAAAAGCTCTTGCTTTGTTCCCAGGCTGTGGAACTTGCTCGCTTAGAAGCTGCTATTGGCCCTATTCTCTTAGCATTTAGCAAATCCACAAAGGCACATCTCTTTCGACCATTCTTAAATGATGCAACTACTTATTTGATGATTTTTTTAAACCTGCATTGTTAAAAATTCTGTTTTTGTTTGTAAATATTGTAACCATCTTGACTGCTCAAGGAAACAAAAAAAAAAAATCAAATCATGATTTTTACTTAACAGTTTATGTTATTCTTTGTAGTTATGCTATTTCTAAATAAAAAGTCTTACCTGCCAGCCTGTTTTTTCTTTGATGTCAACAGCCACATTCTCATCACCTATTTGTCCTGATTCTTCTTTACGCCTAGAGATAGATCACATTTAACTACTGTATATAACTGTATCTTTATATACATATGGAAAAAAAGCAAGCTGTCAAATCAGGAATAACTGATGTTTAAGTGTACAAACAGGAAAAATGTGCACCGTACATGCAAAATGCCTGTAATCTTATGTTTTAATAAGGGAATAAAGGAAATCTATTGATCCATGTAATGAGAAGTTTCAGTGATATGCATAAATGCTACCAAGCAAAGGCAAATCTGCACCAAATTACAATGACACCAAACTTACCACACACAAAATAACATGTATACGAATAGAGATAACATTTGCATGATTATGTCATGTGTGTTATATACCTCATTCCCTAGAATAGGAGTCCCCAACTTCCGGGCCATAGCCCATTACCAGACCTTGGCCTATTTGCAACCAGGCCAAGTTTATGTGCATGCGCACGTGCCAGCCCACCACTCACATGAGTCGAGCTGCATATGCTTGCTGGCCCACTACTTGTATGGTCTAGTTCCCCTCTTCCTCCCCGAGCCGGGCTGCCAAGCCACAAAGGTTGGGGACCGCTGCCCTAGAACACTTATGAGCATAAATATAGAAAAAAGAGCAATCAAAATGTTAATACCGTACCTAAGTTTGCTTACAGGTGCATGATCCTGTTCTCCTTGCAGCAAGTTTAGCTTCTGCACATGGAGTCTGCAATCAACCCCAGAGCCCTGGCCAAAAACCTAAATAGGTTGAAATCCCATTAAAATACTATTTTCCCTTAATTCTTGAATATTAAACTGAAAATGAAATATAATTCTATCTGTGTACAACTGTTCCAAGCATGCGAGGAAGGAAAACAAGTCTTGTATTATATTTTGATATGTGCATATATATATACTATTAAAACTCTTGTGTCTGGAACCTTTAATCGGATCAAGCGGTACATCATAGGGCAAAGCCTTTTCAACCCAGGCACCTCAGATGTGCTAACTTACAGAGCTCTGGGACCCATGACCCCCAAGGGAATTAAACTTGGGGAAGTTGTGGTTGCATTAGTGCTGCCGAGTGCTGCTTCTTCAATGCTGCTGCTGTGCAATCATGGTCAACTGAGATCATGCCATTTTTCATTTTCAACATTCCCTGACAGCTTTCTGTAAATTCATGGGAAGGCCAGTCCATGTGTGCTCACACCATGTTCCCTCACTCCTTCTCCTGCCCCACAGCAGCCATGTACACCTGCAGGCTGAGGAGGAAGGAGGAAGAATGGAAGAGAAGAAGATTTCCAGCACTTACTAACAGCTTTCCAGAAGAAAACTTAGTGGAAAGCCAACAGGAAGTCGCTCCTGCTCCCACTGGTGTATTTTGCCTATCCATAGTCATTCTGTTTCTCTGTTTAGATAAGAAAATATCTCTGAAATGTTGACATTAGAAAGCTTATATTACAAAGTTCAGTTTACCATTTCATAGTTGGATAAAACATTAGCTAGCCACTTTTTGCTGTATTCATCATGTAATGTTAATTCTTTGTTATGCTATACTAAGCTGCACTGTGTTGTACTGTATTGCATTATACTACAGCACGATAATTAAATTTACATCTTGCCTTTCTCCTTGATCAAGTATACCTGGTAGTTAACAATAATTAAATTACTAAATGTTTAAAAAAGCAAGTTAAAGTTCTAACCAAGTCTAAAGTAAAAAAGAAAATGAAAAGAGATCCATGTATTCTAATATAAAGAATGTGGGGCCAAAGATAATTTCCACAGGATAATTGATGATTCCTTATCTCATATCAAAATGCCAAAACGTGACAGCAGGGGCACTTTCAAAAGGGCTCCCTGTCAGATTTTAACGTAACAGGAGAGATGGTTCCTCAGCTAGTTAGATTCTAAATTGTTCAGTATTTCAAAAGTTAAAATCAGCACCTTAAATTGTTCCCTATTAGAAAGATGAACCTAGTATAAATCTTTCAATACACATATCATATGATCTCTGTATTTGGGGCAGTAGTAGCATAGCTGCCATAATTTGCACTCTTTACACTTTTCCATGTATTAACAGTATTCTTTGAAGATATGTGTATAAGAAAGAAAAAAAAATAAAGCATCATTAAACTATAATGCTCGCATTATATGAGCATTTTCACAAAACTTTTTTTTTGCAAGATGACAAAGTTTTATTTAGTATTAGAAATCTAATTCTAACTTCTGTGAACTTCAGTGAAACTTACTCACAGATAACTAGCTAAAGAATTGAAAACTAGAATTAAAGAAGAGTTCTGTTGTCAAAAAGTTATTCCACTAATAGTATTAACTTTAATAAAGAAACATGGGTTGGGTTACGTACCCTTAGAATTGACTGCTTTTCATCACATATTTTGCAGTTCCATTTTTTGCTTTTTTTAACCTAAGAAAGAATTTTAAATATAATTACTATATTTGAATTAATAGTTACTCCAGTTCCTGTTCAGATTATGTTCAGGATTTCCAAAGATAAACTTTTATTGAATTTACATATGGACACAAAAATGGTCTTTCCCCAAATAGCTCTAAATTTACAATCTAGTGATTAAACCCTCAACCTATATAATTCTACTGTGCACCATAATCCGTCTACATTATGCAAATTAAATATACTTATTTAGCTAATATAGTTTATGCTAAAGTTAAAATTATGTCATGTGCAACAGAAATGTTGATTCAAAACTTTATATACTTTGGCACCAGTTTGAAATGTAACTTTTCACCCAGAAAAGTTACATTTTAAAATTTTGGCTAAAACTGCACCAACTTTGTTACTTTTTCTTACCATAGATCCCGTCATCATAGAATTTTTAATTGTTTTATGTTTTAAATATGTGTGGTTTTAGAGATTTATTACATGTATTATTATTTAAACATTTCTTTCAACATACTATTAATATATGTTTAAATTTTTCCACACTTTGAGATCCTTTTTAACAGTCAATATGTCTGTTAAAAATTCCTAATTTTCTTAGTTTTAAGTATCTATGTTCAGTGGAATTACAAAAACAGAGTAAATTCAGAAATCTCTATAATTTAAATCTGTTGTAAATATATAATGAAATGGGATCAACATTCTTCTGTCTGTAGTATTGTCACTACACAGCATAACTCAGCAGGCGGCTTCATCCAGTTGACCTTCTTGGAAGGTCAGACTTAGTTAACACTTGGTTAAGAGACCACCAGGAAATCTCAGAAGGCACTGACAAACCATTTCCATATTGTTAGGAAAATTGTTGTCTGTGAGTTCAACAATTCAAGAGATTTCAATTTTTTATATGGTGTTGTATGTGCAATCTGGAAAACATACTGTTATGAGAAAAATCATTTTTCAATTAGTATCTCCATGAGATTCAACCAAAGCACTTTATATTATAGAAGTGGAAAAATTGGTGTCGAGAGTAAATTAAGGACATATATTGCATGGTAATTAACTTGCAGTCTGGGAGACAATCACTAAGTAAATCCACTGTCATCCCTTATTCATGTTCTGTTAGTTGTGGATTAGGGGAATGGATGTTCAAGGCAACTGAAGGACCACAGATTGGAAAAGGCTCAGTGAAACTAAAGCCTATTTGATTTTATGCATCAGGCTATTGCCAAACAAAATTTTCTCTAATTCCAGGTGCTTTCATTATGAAGATCTGCCAGTTGTTCAAGATCAAGACAGAGCATCACAATCCTGAAAATGGATGTCATTTCCTCCCACAATTCCTATACTTCCCCCCAACCTAGAGTACTATTTTTTCTTTAAGGAAATAAAATATTTCTGCTATTCTAATCATCTGGTAGGATTTCATTTCCTTGGTTTGACTCAAATTAGCCTTTTATCCAATTCAGAGATAGTCTTTTCTGTTTACATTTTAAAAAAAGAAGTATCCCGGGCTACAGCCAATCTCACCTGCTGCACTTGGAAGATCTTACAGGAACAGCATCTCAGCACCTGAAACTGCTGAGCCATCAAAAAAAAAAGGGAGGGGAATTATTTGGGGCTTTCGAGCGAAAACAAAACAAAGGCAACTTCCTTCTTCAGAGACCACACACCAGTCCACCAATACTGTGTCGTAAGCCAGTCTCTCCGCTCCTCTCCACCCGCCGAGACCTGCTACTCTTCACTTCTCTCGATAAAGACTTTAGGCGGGAAAACGCGCGACTCACCCCCCGCGGGCTCTTTCGCCTTGCACACGCCGGCCTTTGTATTGGTTTAAACGCGCAGAGGATCTGTTTTGATGCGAACCCATTGGCTGAAGCAACAGGGGTTTTCAAAGCCCTGATGAAACGCAATGCGCCGCTGTGTTTGCGGAGGGCAGGTCTGATTTCTGCTTTTCGACATTACTGACGAAATGGAGTACCTCCCCGCACGCATCCTCCGTAAAAGTGAAGCTTTCTCAAAATCAGATCTATTTATTCGGAAAAATGCATGACTGATAGGAGAATATTTGTAGTTTAGGGTTGAAATGAGTGCTTGGTGCATGGGTCAGTTTCTTATCCTTCCCAATACGGACACATCTTTTCACTCATTCTTTGGGAATAATCACGTTTTACAATGTATTACATTCTTCAGCACAGAAATGTTTGCCAAACAGTTGTTAAACATCTTGACATTAACAATCACATATTTGAGAGGGTCCTTGGTGCTCTCTGAGCTTGTTTTATTGCAGATGTTTCATCACCCAAACTAGGTAAGATCAACAGTTATTATAAATTATTACTATTATAAATATTATAAACTGGTCACAACAGATGTTACCTAGTTTGGATAATGAAACGTCTGCAAGAAAATAACCAAGCTCAGAGAACACTAATGACCCCTCAAATGTGTAATTGTTAATGTCAAGATGTTTAACAATTGTTCTGCAAACATTTTTATACTAAAGAATGTAATAAATTGTAGAATGTGGTTATTCCCCAAGGAATGAGTAAAAGATGTGCCCCTGCTGGGAAGGGTAAGAAACTGATGTCAAGATACTGTTTGTTGTACTGAATCACGAATAATTATGGTTTTGAGAGAGAATGGCCTGGGCAGCCAGGTATTACAATTATTATCGCAGATATAATGTATAACTATTAATGCTATTCAGTGTTGGAATGTAGACTTGGGATGAAAGTAGTCATAGCATCCTTGTTCCAATTGTTTGCATGCAAAAATGATTGCAGGAGATAGCTATGAAGATTTAAAGGGAGTGGGAAATCCGGACAAATCTTCCAAAGTAGTAGCCCAACTCTTTTAATCTTGTGAAATATCAACAAAAAGGTTCTTAGGCTAGAATGGGAAGTTGAAAAAAGTTTATCTTTATCTCAGTTATATAATAACTGTATAAATGTCCTAGGCCAATGTATGAAAAAGCATTAATGGCTGTCTGCCCATTCTGAAAGGCACTACTTTTGCAAATTTCAAAGCTGACCCATAACATTAAAGAGTTGAGCTGAGCTTTAGCCTAATTAAGTCATGATTTAAGTCTTATTTTCTCGGCGCCTTTCCATACCATGGACGATGGGATCGGGGGGGGGATGGGAATGGGAGGCCTTGCGCTGTCCTGGTTCACTTCCTTCCTCTGCAGCCCCTCTCAGTGTTG
>JAOYMU010000098.1:78908750-78919935 GCA_025802295.1 Psammodynastes pulverulentus
GCGGGGACGGGGAGGCCTTGCGCGGGCCTGGTTCACGTCCTTCCTCTGCAGCCCCGCTCAGTGTTGATGGGGGGGGGAGAGCTGCAGCCCTTGCCCACTGCTTTACGGGGTTCCACAGGGCTCGGTACTCTCTCCGCTCCTGTTCAACATTTATACAAAGCCGCTGGGTGAGATCATCCGTCACCATGGACTGAAGTATCACCAATATGCTGATGATACTCAGCTGTATGTCTCTGCCCGTGGTGAGTTAAGTGTTGCTGTGTTCTCCCTCTCACAGTGCCTGGATGCTGTTAGGGGCTGGATGGGGAGCAACAGGTTGAAACTAAACCCTTGCAAGAGTGGCTCTGGGTTTGGGGTTCGTTGGCTCAGGGAGAATTGCCACCTTTGGTCTTGGATGGGTGGCACTACCCCAAACAGACCCTGTGTTTAATCTAGGGGTTTTCCTGGGCCCACGAGGGCCAGGGGCCTTTGCACAACTGTGGGTTGTGCATCAGTCATGCCCTTTCCTGAACCAACAGTCCCTACTCACAGTCACTCATGCCCTAATCACTTCCCGTCTTGACTATTGCAACACACTCTACATGGGGCTGCCCTTGAAGAGCATCTGGAAGCTCGTTGATGCAAAATGCAGTGGCCTGCATGGTTTTGTGCAGACCCCGGTGTGTACATGTATCACCTCTCCTGCAGGAGCTGCATTGGTTGCTGATTTGCTTCCGGGTGTAATTCAAGGTGCTGGCGGTCATTTTTAAAGCCCTTCATGGCTTGTGACCAGGTTATCTGAGGGACCGTCTCTTGCTGGTCACATCTACCCAACCCATCAGAACGGGGAGGCTTTTGCTAAATATTTGAAAAATGAAATGTGAAACATAATAGCATTTATCTTATGTAGATAATCTGATGATAAACTAAAATGAAAACAAAACTATGACTGGTTTGATTCATTTATTGAATATATACATGATTGATCAGACAAATGATGTAAAATTACATGTATGTTTTGTGTGTGTAAATATATAATTAAAACGTAATAAATTATCAAGAATTAGTAAAAGCTTATGTCATTATTATCTGCTTTCAGATACATGAATATGAAATTTGAGACTTAACTATACAGAATATGCCACAATCAGAATAACACTGGGTATTGCATCTACTGGTGTATTCCATGGATACACATGTTCAAGATCCTTAGACTTTTCTCCTTCTGAACAGCCGAGACAACACTAATCGCTGCAATTACCATACATGGCATTTATACAATTTAAATTTAATTCATGCAACTAGTGTACAGAGCATGTATACAAATATAAACAAATAATGCTTCTTGAGAGTGAATGCCTTCCCATAGGGAAGCTATCAATCCAAAATGGAGCTCCAATTTTCTTCCAATCCACAAATGATTTTGTAGAGGATGGGTCCTGTATCTGAATATTTATATTACACTATCAGAACACAAGGTGATCTAAATGTCACCTATTAATATACATTACAAATACAATTGCAATCTTTCCATTGTACTGCAATTCAAATGATGTACAACATTTGGGTCACCACATAGCAAGTAAGTTATGCATTTACATTTGCATTTCCTATGGATGTATTTACAAACAAAAAAAAATTATTCAGACCTACTTCAGATCACAGAGAAAAACATGACTTACACAGGCTTTCTAATTATGCCAGCAATCAAAGATAACAGACTGTAGGTTATGAGCTCAAATTATGAAGAAACAATAAAATGGTCTAAACTCAGACAGTTAAGTCTTTTGTGTCTTGTGATCCTCAGGACTCCGCTCCTTTCTCAATGGCTATTACACCCCTTTCTTTCAGGGAAATTAAAAATAAACATGGCACTGAAGAGTTAAAAAAGGGCTAAAAGATATTAGTAAACATCTGTCTTTGGAATTTTGAAAGTTATATACTGTACTGATTAATATTAATGAATCACTTGGGATAGAAACCAGCTGTCCCAAGACACTGGGGCATTTTGAATTGCAAGATGCCAAGAGTAAGAGAATACAACATATTTACATTTAACAAGTTACTCCACTGCATTTATCCATTCCTAGCAAGGTTTATTTAGGCAGAGTGGAATATCTACAGCATTTTGAACGTCTGTGTTAGGACACAGGGAAGCAGGCTGCACTTCTAAATAATTACTAAGGGAGATATAGCATAGGTGTGCCTGAAATTAAGCTGCATTAAAGAAAGACAAGCAGAGGCACACATGCATAATTTATTGTAGTAATTTTAACCGAGAGGCTATTCAGTTCTATCCTTTCATGCTTTTAAGAATTTAATGTTATTTCGGCAAGCAAGTTATCCTCCAGGGAAGCTCACATATCAAAGAATCACTATGATAAACTCCTTATTCAGTTTCTTTTAACTAATGCATAGTTACTGATGTTGGTTTAAAAAAAACCCTGTCCATCCATTAGGTTCCTAGACCTCCTGCCTCTTGCCCAACCTTCGCCTTATTCCTCAAGTTCAGCCTGATACTGAGGAGAGTTCATAATCACTGGATGAACTGAATTGTCTTTCAATTTTCCTTTGCTCCTTGATTTTCTGTGCAACATCAGTCTTCTTCTCAAAGTAGTTTACTAAGACTGATTCTGTAAGGATAGAGGCCAAGATCTGTTCAAAGGAGATGGACCAGTCTGCATCAATGGTGCTGCCACTTTGTGCAGCTGAGCTGCCTGCCTCACAACCAACTAGAACTGTATCATCCGCAATATCTTCGCACTGTAAGGAGCCTGTGCTAACCATAGAATAGGAAGACATGGACATATCATCTTTAGTTTCATCATCTGAAAACAACTGTATGGGTGATCCTGGACCTTCACCTCCTCCATCTACAAAAATCTGATTTTCCGGTTGGTTTTTCTCAATCTGAATGTCCCCAGAAGCTTTGCCTTCTGGAGTAGCCTGAGAATATTGCTCTAGGATTGAACTCTGACTTTGATCAGAAGCCGGAGACTCTTTACTTACAGGGTCCTTTTTAACAGGCTGATTAGAGAACTTTTTGCCAACCTCTCCAATTTGTAGGAGAAGGCTGGCAACAGTGGCAATGGCGTGGTATAGTTCTTGCTCCAAAGAATCTTCACTGAACATGTTATATAGAGTCTTGCACAATTCTATAAACTGTTCCTTAAAAGAAAGAAAGACATTTGATGGCAATTAATAAGGTGAAAAATCTTCAAACGGATAATGCAAAGCTAATGTCCTCTTCTAATAGATGCTCTCTTAATCCTCTCAAGTTAACATCCCCGTAATAGCATCGTAAATTCCCATTTGAGATATTCCCATTGTAAAAATCTAGTCAATTAAGTGTTACATATTAATAATCGAGACTAGAAACACCTACTAGTAGCTACAACGTATTTATAGGCATTGGTACCATATGACCGGGTCTTTAACTCTAAAATTTGTTGATCAAATTCATCAGCTAATGATAAAATACACACTATTTTCACTTTGTAAGAAAGTAATCTGGTTTAGACAATTAGAATGGAGGTAAGTGTGCATGTACATCAAAGTATATTAGGGACTTTTAATTTTAAAATGTACTTCCATTTTTAGATTGGGGTGAGTATAAAGCTATTTTCCATAATCATAAGTTGTACCTAGTTATCTTATATATAATATGTATAGAGTCTACTTTGCTTTGTATATTTTATTCATAATGCTAAAAAACTAAACAAGATGTTAATTTGTTTCTTCTATATCACAGGCCTAGTACCTGGCATCCTTTCAATATATCTCTTCTACTCTTGTTTTGGTGATGCTGATGTAAGAGTTAAAATAATCTCTAAATAAAGAAGCAACTTTTTTTGATTGTTTTGGTCATTCCATAATTTTACAGAATGCAAATGTTCAGCGCAAATTATAAGGGTATGCTTTTTCAGGATTTTATAGGGAGGGAGAGCGCATGAATGAGCAAAAAGAAAAGGAAGAGATTCAAGCTTCAAACTCCCACCTCTACTGTAATAAATTATCCTGTAACAAATTATCCTTCAAAAGTAATATTATTCAAATATGGCACAGGTCAAATCACTTCAGTTTCTTCCTTAATCCTGATAACATGACAATTTTTAAAAAAGAGAATAATAACACCTCAAATATATACCGACATACCTACCTACCTACCTACCAACCTACCTATAACAATTCAATAAAAAAGTTACAGCACTAAAGTTTTCAAACTTTCTAACTTAACCTAACATTATAAAAAATTTCCTTCAAAGACATAATTTTAAACCCATAGAATCTAGAGCAACTTTCTACCTGACTCATCTTAGGGAGATCTTTGATTGTTTCTTTTCTGGCATCTTTCTCCTTGGCCCACATTCGCAAGTGGTATCTGTAATCATGAGGACTTGTGCCCTTCTCTGCAAGGAAGATTAATTCAATATAAATAATGCATATTATGAATTCTGGTAATGTCAGCATTGCCCAGGGATTTCTTTTAGAGCAGGACATCTTTAAGAAAACTACCAACAATAAGATCACTTCATTACCTTGATCTTTGGATTCCCCATCTCTTCCTGCTTTGTCTTCCTGAACATCTGTTTCTATAAAATCAAGAACATTAAGAATAATGGCTATTTTTATTTAGAAGCAGGGCATTATAAACAGTACAAATAAATGTTTATCCTAATACTGCACATAGACTGAAATAGATGTAATGAAGATTCTGGATCAAAGTTAAGGTAAGACTACTATAGTTACTGCAGAAAAAAAGTACAACAGGCTAAAAATATGTGAGGTCTCTAACTCAATTTTCTTTGCTCTGAATATGGCTTTTCCTTTTAAAAGCTGATTCTGCTTTTTTAAACTAAAAAGGGGAAATTAATTTAACTGAATATTTGTCAGCAAAACACTTTCAACTTAGATTTTTTTAAAGGGGGCAGCATTGCTGAACAAGAGTAGGTCAAATGGGTTAATTAATTTTTTTTGTTCAGGGTTATTGTTTTTATCATTTCATTTTTCAAATGCACTATGAAAAGAAATCAAACCATAAGAGAAGAAGAGCCCGGGGATTCTTACTTGCAGATACTTTTATTACAAAAATATTGGGTTTCCCCACCCTGAGACCCTTCAGTTCCTTAAATTCCCATACATAAGAATTCTCTTATAATTCCGATACATCTAAAGCATATTAAGATGGAGAAGACAGCCCTGCATTTAAATACTTTTAATCCTGATACACTGGGGGAATGGGAAGATATGGAGATGAGCAAAAATCTAAGTTAAGTGAAATAAGTAATAACCAGATATTTTAAAATTCAGAAAAAAACAGTGATGTATTGGTAGGACAGACTTCAGATAAAATTACAAAATACAAATAAAGGGTTTAATAAAAAACAGTCCAATTAATATGAAATGTAATGTGGTCACAAACAGATGCCCTATGTTAATGATATGCTTTAAATGGGATCAGGAAGTCCTTTCTTACAAAGAACCCCTAAATACAATAAAAACAGTCTTTAGAGCTATAAGACATTTGATTATCAGACTGGGAACACAAAGCACAAAACATGATATATGGTATAGTTATCCCAGAAAGCCTGACTCTTTCTTTTTGAAAATGAAAAGTTGTACCAGATAATCCATAAAATATAAGCAGTGTTTATATTAATAAAATATTACCAAGGTCTTCTGGAAGGAGAAACTACATCAGCCACATATTTGACATAACAAGAAAAAAAAAAAAAAGACTGCAACATCAGTGTGCAACGATCAGCAGGAAAAAAAGGGAGTAAATCACAAAACCTAGTTTCAAATAAAAGCATTTTCTTCTAGAGAAAAAAAAACTCTCAACGCTTTCACCTGGAATTATATGGAAACACTGCTCTTAATAAAAGGAAATAAAAGGCTATCCATGCAGGGGGCAGGAGAAGGTCCCCTTCCCTGCATTGCTCCAGGTCAGTATAAAAGAATCTGAAGTCTCCACAACAGACTCTTGAGCTTTGTGGTGAAAAAAGGGAGTTGTGCCCTGTAATTCCTTCATTACAACAAATGGAGCCCTAGTCTGAGATTAACAAGCTCTTGGGTGTTTTCTAAAGCAAATCCAAAATGTGTGGAACAAACTGTGGAGTGATTTTCATCGGGGTGTGTATGTGTTTAAAAAGCCTCCAACGGAAAGAAGGTGGGAGTAACAGGGTTAGAATCATTATCACTGACATTCCGTGATCAAGCAAAAAAAGAGGGTTCACTTCAGATGATCAGACAGAGATTCCTGTATTTTTAAACGAGATACTTCAACTTTTCTTTCAAGTGATATTGCAGTTGATTCATGATATCCCAACGAAGATTGCAATGACTTGGGCATTTGACTTTAAGCTGATTTTCTTTGCACATTTCACTTATTCCTACTTCTTAGTAGTGTGTGGTATTTTTGCTTGCTAATGGGGATTTCAATCTCCTTGTAGCCTACATTTGGTCTTAGGTAAGATCAATATTCCAATCTCTAAACCCAAGAGCCTCCTCCACCAATAACAGGACCTTCTGACAGCCACAACACAAATGACCACAGAGATGGAGAGCCCAGTGGATGGAGGGAAGAGCATGGTCACAAAATATATCTACCAGGCCAATTGGAGCTCAGCAGACTATTGAACTCAAAACATCTCTTCCATGAACTGGGAACGAATGCCTGGAAGGGAGTCTTCTATCATGAGACCTGGGAAAGGGCACTTTACTGGTCAACTACCTTGGATTCACTTGCCTCAGCAGTGGATTTCAGATGAGATGGAATCTCTATTGTTGGGACATACATCAAAGAAGAGATGCAGGACTGTCTTTGTGAATGAACACAAGTGTATGACATTTTATACTGAAAACATTTTTTGTTTGGGCACATTGGGTTAGAAATGGGAATAAGATGACTAAGGAAATGAATGAAATACTATGGCTCATAGTTTAGCTGTAATGTCTGTGGCTTGAAGAAATTCTAAAGCAATTTCATCTTATATTAAGCAGGTCACTTTAGCACATCAACGGCAGCCGGTCTATGTTGTTCAGACTAACCTTGCAAATCACAACGTAGGAAGAGATCCAGTTCTGAGACAAAAGGAGATACTAAAGAGCAAAGAGAAGAGAGAAATAAAGAAGAAAGCTTTTGAGGACAGGGAGAAATTCAGGAAGAATGAGTGCGAGTCAAAATATAGAATAACAGAGAGAAACTAAGAAAGGAACAAGTTATAAAAGATTTGAGCAAGTGCCTTGGGCTGTAAAAGTCTGACCTATGTTTCATATCAAGGGACGCGGTGGCTCAGTGGCTAAGACATTGAGCTTGTCGATCGAAAGGTCAGCAGTTCAGCGGTTCGAATCCCTAGTGAGCTCCTGTTACTTGTCCCAGCTTCTGCCAACCTAGCAGTTCAAAAGCACGTATAAAATGCAAGTAGAAAAATAGGGACCACCTTTGGTGGGAAGGTAACAGCATTCCATGCGCCTTTGGTGTTTAGTCATGCTGGTCACATGACCACAGAGACAATTTTGGACAGCGCTGGCTTGTCGGCTTTGAAACAGAGATGAGCACCGCCCCCTAGAGTCAGGAACAACTGGCATATGTGCAAGGGGAATCTTTACCTTTTATCTTTTACTTGACTATTGGCCTAGTGTTAATCTTGGTGTTAAGCTCTTCTCATATGTGTGTTGTTTGCTGTGAGGAGGGGTTTGGGGGTTTTTTTGTTTCCGTTTGGACTTTTTGATTGTCTCTTTTAAGCGGCATGTAGAAGTGGTCTTTATGCTTTATGTGTCTATGGATGGCCAATTTGTCTGAGTGCCAGGCCTCTGGGAATTCTTTGGCATTTTAAACTTGGCTTGATATAGGATGTCAATTTCTCAGTTGATCGTACAGTTGAGTCTGTTGTGAAATTATTAAAAAAATAGTCCTACATGTTCTTTATTCATAAATCCAAGCGTGATAGTTTTGAGATTGATCCAAATTCACTATGCAAGTAAAAACCTATTTATTCTTCATTCCTAGTGAAAACCAAGTTTGAGTTAAACATAATCCATTGACAAATACAAAACATTTCTGGGTTTAAAGCAAGAGTATTTAACTTGTTTTTCCCACGGGAGAAACTTTGTGATTCTTTTTAGCTAGGTGGATTATATCACACCCTACCCTCTCAAGTATAAAAAAGAATATGCATCCTGTTAGGGCCCCTGTTCATTCACAAAAAATTAAGTTCATTCACAATGCTGATTCTCTACTATAAACCTATTTCTTTGCGTAGTGTTGTTTTAGTAACTTAAGGGCACTTTGCATTGTTTCCCTTTGTCCCACTACACACACACACACACACACACACACACACACACACACACACACACAGAGTCATTTCCACATATAACCAGTCAGCCTAAAAATATTTGAAAAAGGGACGAACCAGTCCATTCATCTCCCTAATGGCCCTTGACAATCTGGTTTCATAGTTGTAAAATTTAATCCGTTTTTAGAATATGATGAAATTGAGATTAATAACCTGGTTTCGAGAAAAAACCGTTACATCTTTCAAAGTTAAACAGGGCAAATAAGTGTACCTAGTAATTGTATCTAAAAAAACATAATTGTACCTACAATATTGCTGTACCTAATAATTGCACTTTTAATCTGTATAAAATTATTTTAATCAAAAGAAGGCAGATGGTGAAGCCTGCTAAAGCAGGTTTCACCTGTATACCTGATGGTCCCTCATGACTAAAATCTGAAGCAGAAATATTACAGGTTCTGAATGTTTCATTTTTTTGAGGGAGGAAGCCAAATCCTTGGAATAGGTCCTTTTTAAAAGTATATAATCTGATAGGAGCTGTACAGCAGTCATAATCTAAAGGGGAAGGAGAGTTTGTTTTTCTTGTATGGGTTAATATCCTAATATATTCATGGTTTTATATATCTTAGAACTGAGATTAGTATTTCTTCAATAGTGGTTGTTAGATGTAAATGTTTTTTTTTCTTTCTTTCTCAACTCAGTGACCCATTAACGATTATCCAGACATACACATTATATAGGTATATATTATTGTGGATATCACTTTTGTAAATAGAATAGTAATCTAATTTGGGATAGGATAGCATGAAGATTTAAAAGTGCAATTTACTCTAAGTATCCTGAAGAAAGTTAGTTGAAATAGAGTGGACTGTTTATTTGGTTATTGCTGGTACTTATAAGTGCGTACAAGAGAGTTCCAGATATATACAGTATGATTCATGCTTTTGTCACTAACCTATTCTCTAGCTTGGTCGCCTTGTTTTATAAGAAGCAAAATTGCATCCATGTTCTTTTCTTAAAAAAAAAAAAGAAATAAGTTGTGATAGGCCTGATATGCTGACCTATTGAGTTTAAAAAAATATGTTTATGACCTTAAAAGATTACACTTAATTTTAATCAGAAACTTACGTTTTAGGATTTTTGTTATTCTTATTATTTTTCTACCCTTAATCCTGACCACTGGTGGTGTTAGAACTGGATCACTAGGTAAAAGATCCAAGACTAATAGTCCAAAGGCCCGCAATATCTAATGTATTTATTGCAATAGGTAGGATTCTTTTTTTTTTTACTATCGGTTCTGTGGGTGTGGCTTGGCAGGCGTGGCCAGGCTTGGTGGGCATGGCTTGGCTTGGTGGGCGTGGCAGGGGAAGGATGCTGCAAAATCTCCATTCCCTCCCCACCCCACTTACCTGCTTTCCAGCTCCATTATCCTGTGCAGGGCAACAAAAGAAGAGCCCATCAGCTGGGACTCGGGAAGCAGAGAATAGATGGGGGCGGGGCCAGTCAGAGGTGGTATTTGCCGGTTCTCTTAACTACTCAAAATTTCCGTTACCCATTCTCCAGAACTGGTCAGAACCTCCTCAATGCCACCTCTGATTCAATACCTAATATATTTAATCATTATTTTTTGAAAAAACAGAAATCCTGTTTAGCCAGCCTCTTCTTTCCCACTCCACTGAGAGCTCTTCAAAAAAATGAAAAGTGCAGATTTGGTTGTAGCTTCATTTTGTTGTGCACCTATATCCTTAAGTGTTAAAGGGATAGAAAGAAAAGAGAAAAAAAAAGACAAGAAATAGAAAATATACACAGAATGTCAAAGAAGGTATCTGGAGCAGAGGAACTATCCAAGAGAGTAACTGAATAAGGGAATGTATACAACTTATTCCAGTAAAAAATCAGCTCCTTCAAAAAAAATCATTTTTTTTAATTTTATACAAAACAAAGTTAAACAACTACACCAAAAAAAGTGGATAAAAAGAGAAAATAAAACAGACACATACATAAATTGTCCCTCCTAGTTGAATACTGATAAATATATTTCAAAAGTAATAACTCCTATCCCCATTGCAAAGTAGGCACACAATTTATAGATTTCTACAACCAAATAACAGAGTTGGAAGTGACCTTGAAGGTTTTCTAGTCCAACCCCAACCCACTTAGCATGACATCTGTCTAGTATTTGAAAACATAGTTAACAGGTAGAACCAACAGTTGAATTAAATTTCTAAACTATCCATTTATTGTATTTCACTCGCAGAAAATTCAGAACAGCTTCTGAGCTACAACAAGAAAATAAGTAAGAAATTAGCTCCTGTTTATATCTTCAGCGTACAGTATCCGTCACTTTGTCTATTTATAACATAACCACAAATATCAATTACTAACATAAACTAATAATAATAGTGGGTAGGTAAACTATGACTCTCAGATTGCAAATATACACTATGGTTATATTTTGTGGATGCAAATAGAGAAAGTTTGTCTAAGAAAGCAAACTAAAAATGCTCTCTGTGTAGAATGGACTTCGCTGAGCAGTAGATACAGTACTGAACATAAGGCAGAACACAAGG
This sequence comes from Psammodynastes pulverulentus, assembly GCA_025802295.1. Classification (NCBI taxonomy): domain Eukaryota; kingdom Metazoa; phylum Chordata; class Lepidosauria; order Squamata; family Psammodynastidae; genus Psammodynastes; species Psammodynastes pulverulentus. The sequence continues at coordinate 78,919,600 of JAOYMU010000098.1, forward strand.
TAGGTGGTCTCTAAATTTAATAAATAAACAAGTAAATTAAATAGTATTATCCTTAAAACTCTAGTCTTCTCCCTTGTTTTTGAATCCAAAGTGGCAAAGTTTAGCTTTGAAATGTGGCAGTTGAGGGCAATGAGCATGCATGCATTTTGGGGTGAAAATATAGTTTTATTCAGGTTTTCATTTCAGCAAAAACTGGGCACAGGTTTTGTATGTCAAGGAACAAAGGAGGAAGGAGCCATATCGTGCCATTTAATTTATGGCATTCAATAGTATTACTCTGCAGAGATATTGTAGCTAGGATATTTGGTTCATAAGAAATTAAGTTCCTTCCTTCCC
>JAOYMU010000098.1:78936957-78952861 GCA_025802295.1 Psammodynastes pulverulentus
GTGAATAAAAGGTGATTCATGGTTTTGTTTTACTCTTTGGAATAAGCAGAGAAGTATGGCTGGGCCGTTTGGGCTGGGATTTCAGTGTCTGAGTTAATCATCGGAATGGGCTGAGCCGAAGCTCGAACCCCGGGGGGGGGGACACACGACATATGGCTTCTTGAGAAAGGGCAAAGCAACTCCCCCCTGAGAGAAGGAACCACCCCTTTTCCCAAGGATGAATTAATCACCACCAGTGCCAAAATGGACTCAGTAACTTCTTCCTCAACATGATCTACCAACACTGGCCTCTCCCACCAACCCCTCACTAAATTGGTCGAGGGTTATACCCATTCCATACATCCCCATAATCTTCGTAGGTCTCACCTAACTCATCTAGTCATGTAGCAGCACCATCAAACAACGTCACAAAGCTGCGACTAGGCAATGTGACAAACCCCTTTTGGGCAGCTTCCGTGCTGACATCAAAAACAAGCTTACTGTCAGGGCCCACAGACTAACCAACAGCTGGATTGCCCTCCATAGAGGACAGATTTGTGGTAAGCACTTTCCAGCAAGCTCCCTTTAGAAATGCCAGCCAGCGGGAGCCAGGGAAACATATTATTCCATTTTCTCAAAGCCAACAACCCAAGGAGGAAGACATTTTCAAAATACATATATTTGTTTAGAAAATTAAGTTGAAGTTGCATTAGCTCATTTATGTTCTTCACATTTAGATGAATATATTTGAAATTATTTTCCCATCTAAAAATATACCACTTAATACTTTAAGATTTTAATCTTATGAGTTGTTATAATTAAAAGGGTTTTAATTATACTATAAGCACTGCATTTTTTGAATGGATACAAAAATCATTAACATACCCATTTTATTCCAGAGGATTCCTCTGAATTGGTCCCAAACAATTTCAACAGTCCTTGAGATGCTGTGGGTACCTCATTTGTGCAAAAGTTTACAGGCTGATTGTTGAGAGGAGAAGCAGGGCTGTCTGTAGGAGGACTATTAGGAGACATTTCCTAAAAAAGAAATGTACAACTCAAAACATGTGGAAATACAGACAAATTCAACAGCAATCTGAAGGCTATTTGGACTTCTAGTGCAATCAATAATGTTCTAGGAAGACATCCATTATGGCTACAATACATTATTGATGGCATTACCATTAATGCCTTTGCCCTCATTTAAATCATCTAAGATATTCATAGATTATGGAATAGGATCATCATGTATATTACAGAGCAACAATTCCTTTATTCATGATATATGTACCCATTAAGAAGCCGTGGTTAACCCTGGAACTCCTACAAAATATAGTAACATAAAGCTCACTTTTGCAATGTGTTTGTAATTATATGTGTACCTTACAAATGCAAGATTTAAATCAATATCTAATAACAAGTGGGGAGGAAATAACTGATAGGCTAATTAATTCCCTGTCATTGTCATTCTAATGTACAATAACAATGAATTATCAATCCAGTCTTTTACATAGAAAATAATTATTTAATAAACTGCTATTAGTAGGAAATTAATCTAAAATTTCAGGTAGCTTTTCTACTGCTAGCAAAAGTCTGCTGCTATAGAAGATGACCAACTGAGCCCGAGGGAGGGAACAAATGTGTCATCAGTCATGAGTCCCTTTGCACCCACGAGAGATCTAAGTCCAGCCCACCTTGAATTCCTTTATATTCTTAACTCTGGCTAATTTCTCTTGACTATTAGCAGTTCAGGTTCTTGCAAAGAGCTTAAGCTTACGATAAAGCTTTATACACATTTGAACTGTCTGGATCTCCTGATTTTCCTGGTGCTGACAGCTGCTTTGCTTTCTTTCATAATCAATAAACAGCAACACTTCTATCTGAGAAAAACAAAACATGTTGGATAGTAAGGGGCACTTCACTAAATATGGCTGCCTTTCTTCCTCAAGACTCATCACGGCTATCTACTAGTTATCTGCACATGTAAGTATATGCATGGGTGATACTTCTGGTAAAGCAAAGTGGTCCTTCCTTTGAATGCTGTGTAAAACCCACTACACAGGACCAGGGTACTTAATGTGTAGTTCTGGACAAATAAAAGTGAGCTGAGTGTAGCAAGCACCAACTTAAGTAGCAGGGATGCATAAGTAACATTTTCCTCCCATAGACAAGTCATCTTATATTTAAATTTAGTAGCTGGAGCAGCGGGGTTGTGCAGTGAGCCGGAACACACAGTTGTGGTTAATTGGATGGAGAATGCTGGCTCCTGCATGAGGCAATCTGTGCTGCAATTGGTTACTGTGGGTGTGGAGGGGGAGTTTCCCTTTTCCCCTGCCTTTTTCTTGTGTGATTTATCTCATGATGCTCCTGTTTGCCTGACCATCTAGTTATATATATTTATATAAAATATATTTATTTCTATAAAACCGTCAGTTCTTGTCAACATCTCTGACTTCATTTGTAGACTGCGTAATTCCCTGACAAATATTATTTATTTCGTCAGGTATCATTGAGGTCCTCAAGTTGACAAATCCCACCTGCATCCTCACTCTTTTAATGAGAGATACTAGCATTAAACTATTGTCCAGGGATGTCAAACTCAAGGCCAGGAGGCTAGATGCGGCCCACAGGGTACTTAGATCTGGCTCATGAGGTTGCCCTGAAAACAGTGAAGGACCAGCCTGTGGTGCCTCTGCCAGGGAAAACGGGCTCCCGAGCTCTGTTTTCGGCTGCCACAGCCTCCTGTAACCCATTGTTTTCACTGGCAGAGTGCTTGGGCCACCACAGGCGCCCCTGACATGAGTGGCGTCAAGCAGATCACACCCATCCTAGCCACGCCCACTCTATCATCCCCCCCGCCAGGTCAAACATAACCCTGATGAGGCCCTCAATGAAATTGAGTTTGACACCCCTGCTATAGTCCCTCTGCTCTGGTTTATGTGGCTATCGAGGCAGTTAAATAAGTATCCCATCCACACTTTCATTGATATTTCTTTTTATTCAAGGTTTATTTATTAACCACTATTGGCTTTTCAATGTTAAAAAAATAATTTCAGATTGGTACACAATGTGTGAAGCTCACTAATGATCAAAAACATGGCTGCAGAAGAAGGATGAACAGAATGGCCAAAGCAAGCTAGGAAAAACGAAATGGTAAATGAATGTAATTTTTTTGCAAGGCCTTTCAGGCAGCCACTTGAGACAGCAGAAGAAATCCTGATATGAAGGTGTCCTTGACTTCTGCTCATGACAAACAGATCTAAACAGGATTAGAAATCCTTACTCTAAATAGCCAGTCAGTGCCTTAGTGACAATTAAACCCGATCCACTGTTCACAAATTCAATTCTAAATACAACATCAAGAGAACAATGGAATGGAATGTCAGTCAGAACGGAATGACTCCATATGCTCTAATCTCGAGCTACTTCCCTCTCCTCTCCCAGCTACTTTAGATAGAGATTTCACTGGTTTTCCTTCTTGCTCTGGGAACTGAGGCAATCAACGCTATCTAATCAGTTCAAAAGCTTTGTCAATAATAAAAATCACAGTCGACTGCCAGAATTATATAAATATTTATAGAGGATTATTTCAAGGCTCATTGCTGGCACTGTACCTCAGAGGCAAGGTCACCAATACTCTTCTTTTGCCCTATGTCACTGCATGTTTGCTTTGAAGGAGTCCTCTGAAGGAAGTCAGAAATTCTCTGTACTAGGAAGTCTCGGTCTTTCAGGTTGGCAAAGAGGAAGGTCATTTTGCTTCGAGTGCTGATGGAAAGTGGGCTAGGCAAAATGCTGGAGCTGTCCGCTTTCTCAACAATTGTAACCTACAGCATACACAGAGGGATAAATGGGGTATATCAAGATATGCATCTTGTTTCCATCACCCCCGAGAATTGCTTATTTAACCAATGGGCTAATATACTGAGGCTCAAAATTAAAATCCTACTATCGTCAAGGAAATCCTTCCAACTTAATCCAATAACTAAATGCTGGGCTCTCAAGATAATTCATTATCAAAAACAACTTCTCACCTCCCTAAGTGGTATTATAAGATGACATGCCTCTTCTGCCTTGCTAGCAAAACAGATATAGTTATTGGAAACAAACATCTGGCCGAGAATGTGGATTTTATTGAATGGGGTCCACAAAGTGCAGTCTGTGTGCCCATCAAGCCGTTCGTCCTTGGGCAATCGAAAAGTAGCACGGTACCATTCATTTTTGGCTCTGGCATCCAGATCCCTAAAGAAAATGAAATATATATGCACACATGCCGATGGGGTAATTACTGAGAAATCCATTACAGTAGTCTTTTTCTAACATGTCCCCTTCAGATGTGTTGGGACTTTACCTTCAATCATACACAACCCTTTTTCAATGTAGTTTAAACTAAGAACTTTCACCAAACATAGATATTCTCCTATTGGACCACTGATTGCCAAAAATCCCTAGTACAGTTCCATGTAGTCCTCAACTTACAACTGGTTGTTTAACGGCCACTTGCAGTCACAATGGCCTCAGAACAGGTGCTTTTTGGCCATTGTAAAATGTCACGCCAGGCTCCTCCAGTCATTGGACATTTCAGATGCTTGGTAACCTGTTTGCATTTATGACTAGATGCCAAATGCCCTGCGATCCTATGATCGCCATTTGCAATCTTCTCTCCCTGCCCCGCCATGCCTCGGAGCCTTCTCCATGGTGTTCAACTTAATGACCCATGTGGTTGCTTAATGACCGCAGCTGACAGAACCAGAATTGAAATCATTGAGAGAAATGGTCATGTGGCATTTCACTCAACAACCATTTTGCTCAATGACCAAGATTTTCAGGCATTATTGTAACCATAAGTTTACGACTATCTGTACATGTTTTTCAGTATAAGTATGGAACTATAATAAAAATATCCTTTAAAGAACTGCTATGATTCCAAAGAAAGAACAATAGCACTATAAAGATAATATGTCAATGGAAAGATCTGGCTAATATTATAGGACATTTGGTCACAAAAAGAAAAAGGACACTGCTTAGGGCAACGTTAATATTTAGATGGGATTAAAAAAAGAAATAAGAATAGTTCAGAAATCTGGTTCAAATATATAGGGCCTAGCAGGTGGGCCTAATAACAGAAATCACTACATTCTGGAGAGTATTCATCTAGAAGAATTAGACATAGCTATTTTGCAGGACTGAACTCAGAGAAAACTAGCTTTGCAAGTTGGCAACAAGAAGCTGTATGTAATACTGCCTAAATAAATGAAAGATTAATCTTTCTCTGGCCCCAGAAAATCTCAAATAAAAAAATATCCAAAAAACCTGTAATTATCTTGGGATGTGCATATGAGAGTCAGTCTCTTAAAAGATGTGAAATCCTAGCTTTTCTCTCAGGAATTAGTGCCAGATTATTAACAGAGCCTGAAATGTGTGTTTTAGTATTGTGACCTGATTACTGTATTGTGCCTTGATTACTGTATTATGGTTATTGTAATTATATTTGTTTAATTTAGATTAGCTTTATAACATTAGTCTGTTGCATAATCTGTTTGCTGGCCAGTTACTTGTTTAAGATGGTCAGCTATGTAAATTATCTAAATAAAGAGAACTGGGAAAAAACCCAGTGGCTTAATTATGGAGGTTCCATATGGGGGTTTCCACCCATGACTCCATAGTTAGAAATATAACAAAATTCAGTAGGAACAACAGAAAGAGCAATCCTATTTGCTGGAAATCAATTCTATATCTACAACAAAATCAAAGATTTTATTCAAAGATTCTTGGATTACATAAACAATAAATTTTTGGGATATAAATAGGCTGCCTGGGAAGAAGAAAAATGCAAACTCAAATATCATCTACAAGTTTCTTATCTCCATTTTTTTCTGGCAGCCGTAGGAAAAATACAAGGACAGAAATTGAGCATGTGTTTATGAGAGACATTGGGAAGAAAATGCAGAAAGTTCAAAGCTCAGTTTGTATTTCAGATTTCAGTGAGACTTGTGTTCCTCCAATTCAGATCAAGATCAAAATAATTGGGCAGATCAAAAATAATCTCCTCGGATTATTATCTGATTGCATATTTTCATTTTTTTTTTCATTTGAAACATGAAAATTGAAAACAATGCATTATTTTTGCAAGTCGTACCAAAAAGCACAAAACAGAAAATAGCCCATAGAAAAACAGGCAGAAAACAAATGATAAACACATACACGAGTACTACCTAAGGCCTAGCTTCCCAGTCTTATCAACTTAGCATCAACCACCGCAGCTGAAATCAATGCTGATTATGTTTTGTTCCTCAATAAATGTGCCTACAACTTTTATGCGTGTATGCATCTGTGTACATATACACACTAACCCCAAAGTACACTCCATAAGAAAAAGGCATGTTATTTAGTTATAAAAAGAGTTACAATTCACCAGGTTGGCGAAAGGCATTCTCTCTCTGTACAAAGGAAAAATTAGTTTCTTTCTTTGAAAACATAGTTTGTTTTTTTATTGAAAAAGTTTTAGTTTACATTTCCTCCCTCCCCTCTCCCCCCTTCCCAGATCAAATACAGGGTATAACATACAATAATCAAAATCAAACCTAATCTAAACAATTATAAAATTCAACATTTCTTAATTCTTCAATTCCCTAATTACCCTACCAATTTAATTACTTAAAAACATGTTTTTTTTAACATAGTTTGTTTTTGTTAAGTTATGGAAACATTTGAGGCTGTTTCTTTTTGGATTGAAGCCAATCAGAGAGTGTCCTACACCTTGTCTGAAGGTCTCCTAAAACCTTGGAAGACAAACAAACACAGGTACTTATGCATGCTTACCTCTTAAGTGCTGAGATATTCTTGAGTGGCTTGCTGGGTTTGGGAAGCAGCATATCCTCCGTGAAACTTTTATTATCAAATAGTTGACGCATGGCAATGTTAGCCAACTGTTCCATTAATTTGAAGGTCTCATTGATGTTGAGGAACATAGAAAAGTAGAGTTCGCTGTCTCTGGTACTCACTTTGATGCACTCAGGAAACAGAAGGGTAGCATTCTTCTCTAGCTGTGTTACATCTACCCACTGCACTATAAGGGTCACTGCGGAAACAAGTAAACCCAATTCATCAATTACTGTCACAGAGAATTATATGGGAAATCTTTTAAAATAATTTCCAGATATTTTACCAATATTGATGTGAAATAGCCAACTGCCCGTTGCTGAACTCTGATAAAGCAGTAAGATTAAAAAGATGCTATTTCAGATCCACTCCACTCTATGGGAGATATGGGAGTTGTGCAATTTACTGTTAGAGTAGTATGAGTGTTAGTTGCAGTTCCCTAATCCAAAAGCAGGTTGAAAGAGGCAATGCTATCAGATTTAATAAATGTTTGAAACTTTAAACAATAAGAGACACCGCCTTGACAGGTTACCTTCTTTGCCCAAAAGGAAGGAATAGAAGCAAAGGTGATTAACAGTGAGATACAGCCAGCCCTGTCTTGGGACACGTCCTTTCCAATAACTGCAAGAATAGTAATTGACAAGTTTCTCTACTTCAGGCATTCCAAACTGCTTGCGCATCTTCAGTTCTGCTTCCTTAAATTTGCCAGGATCTTCTTCCCCCTGTGGCTGTCGATTCTTATTCTCTTCAGCAATAATTCCCTGAAGGAAAAAGTGACAAGTAGAAATGAGGGCCTTTTTCATTTGTTGCATTACTTAACCGTTAATCACAAATATTCCTTTGTAAAGTGCACTCCTTTGTATGTATGCACAATTTCCCAATGTTCAAAAGTCCATATTCAATGCTCCGAAAACTATGTTAGCATATTCATGATTGTTAATAACATTATTGTGGCTTCAGACTGTTTATCCACCTGCCTGAATCATATATGAATTACATTTATTTCTGTTATATGTCCCCATAGATTGTACAGAAACATCTGAAATGCTTCCCTATCTATAAAGAAAGCAGTGCAGGAAGTAAGGGAGCACAAAAGAAGATAATGTAACATTTACTGTCACTTTTTCTGTGAACACACTGGCACATATTACAAAATGAAATTCTGATGCCTGCTCTCAAAAAGAATATCTGTCTGTCTGTCTGTCTGTCTGTCTGCACACACACACACACACACACACACACACACACACACACGTTAATCATAGTCCATTTTGAATATATACCATGTTTCCTCGAAAATAAGACCCACTCTGAAATCAAGCCCTAGCCTGATTTTTTTGGGGTGGGCCATATATAAGCCCTACCCTGAAAATAACCCCAGAGGATGGGCGTGGCCAGCATGAGAGGTGGCAAGCACTTGGGGGCTGATGGTGTCCGGAAGCAGCTGCAGCCCACTGGTCCCTTGGTGCAGTGCAAATACCAGTAAGTTTGAGCGTGGAGGGAGAGGCGGGAGCGGGCAAACTGGGCGTGCTGCGCAGCTGCCTGACTCAAGGAGGCTCCTGGGAGGCTTGCGCAACAGCAGCGGGCAGAGGCATGAGGGAGACAGGTGATTCCAACGGGGATCTTTGGTCTTTGGTCAGCCCCGGCCGCAGGCAAGGCAAAAGACAGTGGGATGGAGCAGGTGGCGCGTTGGGATCGCCTCTGCCTGCACCTGGCTCTGCTGGCACTTTTTCACCCAGAAGTCGAAATGACGGAAACTCAAAGCTTTATGTGTTGCAAAGGGGACAGTTTGAAATGGAGAGATTAGCTCTGTTTCAAAGCGTCCCCTTTGCAAGCAAACAAAGCTTCATCTCCCTCTGGGCGAAAAGTGTTTGGGCAGCTACCATTGGCCCTGCCTTCTCTGTCCCCACATCCTCAATGAGGGCCAAGTTCTTAGTACGCCCTGGCCTCCACCCACTCTGGCAGGAGGACGAAGAGCAGCAGCATGGGTAGCCACTTGGCAGCCAGCATGGTGCCCGCCATAGCCAAGAAATGTCCCGGCAGCCAGTGGGCTAGCAGGCAGGACAAGTGGAGGCAGGGGAGAGCTTCACCCATTGCAGCCACAGGCAAGCAGACAGTGGGATGGAGAGGGCGGGGCCAGAGGTAGCTGCGCTCCCACTCCCGTTGGCCTCTGCGCTCGCCATCTCCTGCAATTAAAAAAATAAGACCTGCCTGAAAATAAGCCCGGCTTATTTTCGAGCCCAAAAGAAAATAAGACCAGGTCTTATTTTTGGGGAAACACAGTAGTGGAAAAAGAGAAGTGGAAAAGACAAAAGAATACAGGCAGAAGGAAGAATCAACAAAACTCTCAAAAATTTTTTTTCCTCCTAATGGAAGTCAACATATGCTACAGCACTTTAATTACAGTGAAATATTAAAGCAGTTAACTAGAAGCTTCGGGCAAAGTGATACAGTAATAAGCAATCTCTAGGGGCTGTCCTTGAAAAATTCCTATTTAATGTATACTATACTATCAATATCTGTTCCACTGAGTTTTACATGAAAGTTTAAAATCTATAGCTCTCAACAGTTTGTCTTTCATTTATTAAGGAATGTGACAAGAAGGACACCTCTTACATGTATTTTACCCTTGACAAAGGTAGTGATATCTTCTTCACTGTCGAAGATTGCAAGAGTCTGGAGCAAATTATTCTCTAGCCATTCCCAATGGCTTGTAATTTCCTGACGGTTTGAGCCTAGACAGAGATTAAGAACAACCAGAGAGAAGATATAAACAAAGCTTTCCTATAATAAAAAAGACATATATATAAAAAGATGAAAATGTTTATATTACAGTCATTTGTTAAATCATTTTCTTTTAAATTTCTATTCGGATCAGGAGTTTCTATTCGGATCGGTAATTAAAGAGTCCTAAATTAAAGGTCTGAGCATCCATGCCACACACTCCTAATATATGAGTGGCTGAAACTGGGCAAAAGAGGAAATATTCACCAGTTTGTGTTTAAAGACTCTTTGCTTGTCTGGTTATATATCAGAACTTACCACAAGCCACTGCCCAATATATCTGAGAATCTTGTGTTTGATGCAAGATCCTATAAGGAGCAACTCTAGCACTGGAGTCCAAAACTACATCCAAAGTTCCCACGAGCAGTCCTAAGACAATGAAAATGCAGAAAAGAATATTATGGACATTATCTAATTAAAAGAAAATGCAATGTAATAATTTATATTGAACATAACATTTTAAAAGATGATAAATTAAAAATTTGGAAATATGTGTACCCAACTCTATAATTGGATGTTCCAATGAAGAGAAAAAACCCAGCTTGAAACAGTTACTGTTGCCAATTTACATGTTTTATTTTTAAAGGAAATAATATCAGTGGGGATGGAAAGATTTCCCCTTGTTGTGATTGTGGTTCTCATATGCAACCTTTTAAACATATTGTGCAAGATTGCCCACGGCGTGCATTCTTTGGTTCCCTAGAAGAACCGCATGAAGCAATGCCAGAGGAGATCGCCCGGATAGCTGAACTGAACATCTAGTTATGAGGCCCCTAGAAGTTTCGTATAAAATTACGTGGGTTGTGTGTATATGTTTATTTCTCTTCTGTCATGTTCTGGCATGACCAAGAGAGATGGTGGAATCCACTTTCTTTGATATGTTCAAACTGAAACTAGACCAGTGTTTTTCAAACTTGGCAACTTTAAGATGCATGGACTTAAACTTTCAGAATTGGGAGTGCAGAATGGAAAATTCTGGGAATTGAAGTCTGCCATTTTAAAGTTTGAAAAACACTGGTCTAAACAATCATCTGCTAAGGTCTTTTTAATTTTGGAATCCTGCACTGAGCAAGACATTAGGCTCAATAGTTTAAATGGCCTTTCCAATATTTTGATTCTATGCTATTAGGAAAAAAAATGAGGGTACACTAAGTTTTAAAGAATAATTATTCAAAATTCTGAGAAAATGTCCACATAGCTAACAATAAATTTTGCACTGCTATGAAGACAATTTTCTAGCAAGTAATATTTGTGCTTGTTGCTAAAACCTGATGGAAGAAACTGCCCAAAGCAGGAATGTGGGGAGCCTCTGGATTATGGGCCAAACGCAGCTTGTAAAAACTCGTCTGTAACTGAACTCTATTTACTCTGGCAATTTGATTTTTAAAAAATATTCAACCGGAACCTTTCTAAAGCTTATAAACCAAATGGGGAACAACAGTCAAATGTAGCAGTACAACCTCCTCGCTATACCATATGAGATGTTGACTGGTGTTGTGGTTTATAATTCAGCTCAACGATTGCCATAAAATAATGTCAGCCTTATCAGATACGAAACACATGATAAACAAATTGTAAAACTTTAACCGAATCTTGCATGTTTGAATGTAAAATTCTTCTGCCATCATCTTTACAACGTGACAACTTAGGAAGGGCTCCTTCTGAGCTCCTTGCTCCATTCATTATGGGCTATGTTATCTTTTATCTGACCTTTTTTAAATCAGGAACTTTTTGACCCTCTCCCAAGGTCTTCCTCACATACTATTATAGACAATGACTTCCACTAATCTAAGAGATATATACAAGTCACTCCTCTAATAAAGAACAACAACAAAGGAGGTATAGATAATACCTAATGAAATGTTAAATGTATGTTAATGAAGCTCCATCTCCAATTTCAATTCAAACAAACTCCTTTTTGTACATGCAATTTCTACAGTCAGTTGTTGATGACCAATTAAATGTATGCTTAATCCTCAAAAGATGGATTTACTCATCATACTAAATCAAAGCTTAGTATAATGTATGACCCATTCAGAGAGGATTCTCAGTGATCACTCTCCCGAGACAAAATGGATATCTTTTTCATTTTCAAATACGTTAAATCCACAGCTGAGCATCTTCCAGACGGTCCCTATTTAGGTGGCCTAGTAGTGAAGACACTTGTCTCCCACTCAAAAGGTTTAGAATTCAATCCTAGGTAGCAGCAAATGTTTCTTTCCTAGGGTACAAAGAAAAAATATCTGCTGCAAATTCCAAACTCCCCACAGGCATCAAGGAGGGCAATTCAAGTCTCTGAGATTAGATAAGAGAATTTCCAGTAACCACTGAAAACATTTATACAATGGTAGGCTCATTTACTGATGAAGCAAATAAACTAGTAAACTATTTACAAAATGGTCAAACAAAGCGGTTGTGAAACAAACAAAGCATCTGTAAACAAGCTGTACATGTAATCTATCCAATTACTGTACTGTATTCATCTGGAGTTTTTCAAACAAAATTGAGATTTAATAAATGAAGCACTAAAATCTGTAAGATATCTTGAAAATAACCTCTTATGGCACTGTTGGAAGTTAAAACCCACCCTTCTCCTAGAAAAATGAAATATTTTAGGATATACTAAAAAGGCAGAATATGTCCCCTAAAAAAGAAGTAGAAGCTCAGAGAGGCAGAAACTCAGCCCCCCTCCCACCTTTGTTAATGGGCCATTAAGGTTTGGGCCAGTCTATTCTACATAACAAAGATCTACTCCTTCAGACAGAGCCATTTAATTGCCCTTCATTGTACCACCCACCAAGTTTCAACCAAACTTAGCAGACAGACAATCTACTAAGCTAGCTATGACCTCTGAAAGCAACCAATCAGGATACTCTTCCTGTGCTCCAGGAAATTCAAAGCCAGAGAGGGTATAAAACCCAGGGACTCTCAGCATCTCCTCCCTTTTCTTTTCTTTGCCCAAGAGCTCCAAGGCATGTCCACCATTAAATCATCTTTCCAAACAGCCTCCATGTTTCCAGTGTCTTTCTCTCCACTTGGAACTGAACCCAGAAGGAAATTTCTTCCAATAGCACAATAAAATTAACATACATTATCATCACATAAGTTTCTCTAGCTAACTAATGGCATCAACATGATTACATTACAAAACTAGTATTTGCTTCCTTGGCTTCTATTTCCACAATTATTTTTTGAAACAGGAGTTTATATAAAGAGACTTGTAACTACAATATTTATTGTAGTTGATAACAGAAAACTTAAATATTCAATGGATTGTTTTCTCTACCCAAATGAATTCAATTAAGTACACATAGAAAGAATGGTTTTACTACAGGTCTATTATGGATATGAGTATGATTCAGTATATCTTGATACATGTTTTTGTATACACTGCATAACAATACATCCTAGGGACAATGTTTCCATAACATTTTCCAGTGGTATATTAAACCAGATTAGTCAAAGATCTGTCTAAATTTTAGTCACCCCAGGATAATTTTAACAAATGGCAATATACCAATATAAACTTCTAAATGGCTGTCATAGTATCATATTAGCCATTTCGAAAGCAATTTAATTGCATGGCGTTTGTGTGTGTGTGTGTATACCTTTGAGACGGTGTGGGCTCCTGGCGACTGCCTGGTCAAGTCACTGCAGTTTTCTTGACAACATTTCCCAGAAGTGGTTTGCCATTGCCTCCTTTCTCGGGCTGAGAAAATCACCCAAGATCATCCAGCTGGCTTTGTGACTAGAACTGCTGAGCTCCTAGCCTGGTGTTTTAACCACTGTATCAAACTGGCTGACATTTTAGTATTAGATAAGTGACGTACCAATTCTCCTTTTATGTGTTTGTTATTTTTTTAAACTACCTTGGAAATTTATTCAAGACAATAAAACTTGCAAGATTGTTTCTGGTCTCTGAACAACATTCCCCACCCCCCAGGGCTGTAGTGTCCTGACCTTGTTTGCCTTCAAGGGATTTACCTTGAAGTAAGACCTCCAGGCACCTACATTACTAATACAGTTGAATATGTGAAATTATTTATCCCCACCTGGAATTTTGATTTAATTCTTATATAGTTTTAACCCTTATTAGCACTTAAGCACAGTACATGAGTCAAGTATATAGTTGTAATGACTGACATTATAAAAATCAAAATTAAAATTACAAAATTACAAGCACTATCAGACTTATTAGTTCATTTCTGCCTATAAGGAGCATATTTTACAAAATATGGAATCTGAACTTAAAATGCGGACATATTTATTTTATTAACATCCCACCTCTTCTACACAAGCTTAAGGTGGCGTGTGTAGTTTTCCTCATCCTATTTCTCTCTACAACAACCCTATGAGTTAGGTTGAGTTGAGAAAGAGTGATCAGCAAAGTCACCTACAGAGTTCCCCTGTTGAGGGGGGGGACACTAGATTTCTGAAGAAGAAAAAACTATCTTGTTTAAAGTTATCTACATGGCAGTTATCTACATCTATCTGTGACTTTCTAGTTTTATATATTGTTACAGAAACATAGAAAACTGGCAGGAAAAGACCTAGTGGTCTGAGTTGGCTCTGAGTTTTTTGTTTATATGTTTGTTATATAGTTTGCTTGTCCGTCCATCCATCCATCCATCCATCCATCCATGGTTATCTATATCATATCTGTGAATTTCTAGTGCCAAGGAATTCATGTTAGCTATAGACACTGTGTGTTATTCAGAAATTTCCTGTTTTTTTACTGCTTCTTCTTTTTCGCCCACAACCACACACTCTCTCAAACAAAACGCATTTCGAAAGTTGAAGACTGATGTAAAAATAAATAAATAACAGGATAGGTTTTGGTGATTGGCAGTGGTAGGAATCATCAATATTGAAGTTCAGCTAATGAAAATAGAATCTTTTGAAATGGGTAGCTATAACAACTCTAAATAATACTTCTGCAATTCAGAGCTTCCGTTTTAAAAAGAAAACCGTAACTTTTAAGTTGAGCATAATCTTATTATCTTTGAAAATAAGATCTTCAGCAACCGCAGATATTCCAATTTCTAAGTGACATATAACATCCCTTTTACACGAACTGCTGGAGCCTGAAAGAGAAACCCGCAGAACATCTCTTATATTTCTGGGTAGATGCCTGATACAAGTTCTGCAGAGACTCTCAGTCATCGAGGTCATGGTTGTCCCAAAGGTGCATTTTCAGGAGGCAACTGGTTTTTTCCTTGTTTTTTCTTGGAAGACATTTCACTTCTTCTTCATCTCTGACAGGATAGTGGGGAATGGATCGTGTCAGAGCTGAAGGAGCTTCTTGGATAAGAAGCAAAACGTCTTCCAAGAAAAAACAAGGAAAAAACCAGTTGCCTCCTGAAAATGCACCTTTGGGTAGATGCCTGATACAAGGTAACCTAAGGCACTCCCCCAACAGAATACAAGATCAGCCTTTCAAAGAAAGATTCCTGAAAAGAAGAGAATGCCAATTGCTATAAAGACCATAATTTAATCTTTCAGGCCTTTTCAAAGGAAACCGAAATGTTTGAGGTTAACACTTTCTCCAGCCAGAAGCATCTCCAGAAAGCCGACCGGAGGGTGGGAGAGATCTTGCCAATCAAAACATTAGAAAAGAGGCCTCTCTGGAACCGCTTAAGGCTGCTCCGTGTCAGGCTTAAACCCGCTGCTCGCTTCCGTGCAGATCGGGGGCGGGGGAGGCAGACCTACTCAAGAGGATGCCGAGGCCCCCTGGCAAGGGCGGTTTCCCTCAACCTAGGCCCCGGCCGATCCGCACGTCGCCTCCTTCTCTCAGGGCGGACCTTTCGGGGCCACGGCGATACGGGCGGCGGCGGCGGCAGCCACCCCCTCCCTGCCGACCGGCTCCACTCACCCGTCAGGCCGCCCCCCTTGCCGTGGCCCCGCCGCCGCTGCTGGAGGAAGAAAGGGTTGGCTCGCTCGGTGATCCAGAGCGCGTTAGCCAGCAGCACCTCTTCGGGGCTCAGCCACATGGTGATGGCGTTGCTGTTGCTGCTGCTGCTGAGGCGGCCGCGCTGGCTCAGCCACCGCCACCGCCACCGCCACCGCCCGGGCTGGTTCCCCTCTCAGAACCGGCGCTCGGGCCAGCGGTCACAGGTGGTCACGGGGCCGCTTACGCTGCCGTCAGAACTAGCAAGTTCGGCGGCGTCTGTCGGCGGCGCCCCCTAGCGTCGCGGCTGGCACAGGGCAGCCCAGGAAGCCGGGCATTCTCTCTCTCTCTCTCCCCCCCACTCTCCCTCCCTCT
>JAOYMU010000098.1:79000094-79010794 GCA_025802295.1 Psammodynastes pulverulentus
AAAATTGCTCAGAAGACCAATGATAAGATATCGAAAGAACCTTTTTTAAAAAAAATACTACCATACTCTTTGCTTGATCTCAATATACATGCAATTCTTTCCAGCACAATTTACATAAAAACCTTACATCTCAGATATAAATTTTCTAAATAGGTTTTGAGATGTGTGATAAAAAATTATATTGTAACACGGTCTGCTAAATATATATGAACATTACATAAACTAAAACAATCTTGAGCGACAGACTATGATAGGAAAATACTTACTGTCCCAATTCCCTCCAAGCTGAGAAATTTCCTAAATATTGTACATCAATGAAATTAGGTTATCACTAATTTTTAAAGTAATAAAATATATGTATGTTCCCCCACTTCTGGGGTGCTCAGAACAGTGGTCTGTTTGGGGCAAAAGAGCACACTCCTATTACATTTTCTCCCATGGAAAAATAGCAGCCACAAGAAGGTTCTTTATTAGATCATACATCATGCTGAGCTATGGTTTGCTTTAACTATTAGTTTACTAAACAGTTATTACTGATAATGAGTCACATTTATATGTTGTCTTTATAATTTTATGATTGATTCCCCACCACTTTATGGTTGCTTCTGCTTTAAGATGAGAAATCTGCTGGAACATTTCAGTGATTTATCTGCCATTCTAGATATCAGTGACCAACTACATTTGTTTAATAATAAGCTTATATAAAAAGACACTTCACTTCGCTTCTTAGCAGTTGGTAGTTAAGATACGTTATTGTGATTCAGAAAAAGTAAACTGGATGGCTCCTGGCCACTGTCATTCCTAAACCTCTATGAAATAATCCTGTTCCCTTTTAAATCTTCAATTAATTGACAATGCAATCAAACATTTACCTTGAAAATAATTTTAGATTTGTCTGTCCCTACATTTAAATTCTAAAATTGAGAAGGACAAAAAAGTAATATTTGTCATATTTTTTCATACCATGGATGATTTAATATGACTCATCAGAGGTTTATATAAGGACTATATTGGTAGCTTTATGTTCACCTCTCTACCTATTAATTCAAAGCATGGATTTATCTTTTTTAAAATACCAACTATACACTGAGTTGACATTTTCACTGAGTTTCCCATTGTGATTCTATGATCAGTCCTGATCAATCATTACCAGCACAATTCCCATTAACGTATATGGAACCTCTAGGGTTTCTGTGCCAATGTGCATCATTTGGCATGTGCTTATATTAAATTGCATTTGCCATTTTTAAACCCATTCACTTTAAGCCTTTATGGAATTGTCAGAGGCTTGGACAAAGAACAAAAACAAAGCAGAAATAATTGAGGAACTCACAAACAAAACATTAATTCATCACATGAAACCGACAAGCCATAGTTTCAAATTACAGTTACAGTTTACTGCCCTAGAAGAAATTCTCACTTATTCACAGGCCCCATTAGCACATTACCCTACCAAAATCCCAAGTCACTTTATGGTATACTATGATGTTAAACAAGTAAGGCTGCTCTATCCAATAGAAAATATACCAGCAGCAAAACAGTCCATTTGTTCCCCCTCACTCCACAGCCTTCTCATGCCATTCTATTTTTTTAAAACCTCTGCTGTACAGGTGAGCCTCTGCACCCCCAACTCTGGGAGGCAAGCTATTTCTTTGATTAATTGTTCTCACTGTCAGAAAATTTCTCCTTACTTCAAGGTTGGATCTCTCTTTAACAAGCACCCACCCATTTAATACTTGTCCTGCTCTCTGGTGCTTTGAAGAGTAGGTCAATCCTCTCTTCTCTGTGACAGCCCCTCTTAGTACTGGAAGACAGTTATCATTCCAGTTAATAGAGCTGAGGTGGCACAGTGCGTAGAGCGCAGTACTGCAGGCTACTTTGACTGACTACAAGCTGCAGTTCAAATCTCACTGGCTTAAGGTTGACTCAGCCTTCCATCCTTCCGAGGTGGATAAAATGAGAACCCAGATTGTTGGGGGCAATATGCTGACTCTGTAAACCACTTAAAGAAGGCTGTAAAGCACTATGAAGTGGTATATAAGTCTAAGTGCTAGTGCTATTCCACCCCCGCGCCAAAAATGTCCTTTCTTTGATAGCTAGACATCCCTAATTCTCTCAATTGTTAATCACACAATTTAGCCTCCAGATCCTTTATCATCTTTGTTGCTCTTTTCTGCACTCTTTCTAGGGTCTCAGACCTCAGTATAAGAGAGAAGCTGGTTGCTTTCTACAAGGGGATACTTGCCTATGTGCAGTGAGTGTCATAAAAGAGTGTAAAGACTTTGCCATCATGACCTACTTCAGAAGAGATTGCACTGAAGCATAATTCCTTTTTATCTATTAACAGTTCTCTTTCCTGTTAAACTAATTGGAGAAAGACTAGTGATTTTGCCACAACTTCATTAACTGAAAATTCTCTGCCCCCCACCCCCCAATTTCATGCTCTGGTAATTATCATATTCCAAATGGTCTAGATTAGGGGTGTCAAACTCACGCTGACACATGACGTATTGGGATTTTCCCCCCTTCGCTAAACTGGGTGTGGCCATGGCCAGCGCATGATGCTTCTTTACTTTACTTTAATTGGGATTTATAGCCCGCCCCATCTCCACAACGGGACTCGGGGCGGGTAAATCTGGCCCAGGGGCCTTTAGTTTGACAGCCCTGGTCTAGATTTAGCATATTATAGAAATCTTCTGAAAATGATGGGAAATAAAATTTAAGAATATACAACAGCATTTCTTTGTACCATGCTATAGCACTTCAAAACATTCTCTAGCCATTTTATAGTTTAGACACATGACAACTTTAATGTTTTGCAATCAACAGAAAAAGTACTATTGTATACAGCTGTTTTATGAAACAATAATTGATTTACATAATATGGTATTTTAAGACACTTTGAATACTGTATCCCAAAGTGCCCCAAATGAGGATTTCCAGCCAATTTAAAATACAAAAAAAATGTAATACCTAATATTGAAAAAAAACAAAAACCAGAAGTCTCAAAAGAATAGGAAATGAAATTGAAGTTCAAGGCAATTAAGATTTTGCTACCTATATCAAATGTGTGTGTGTAAATAAAATCACCAGGCTAGAAAGGTAAGTCAGTTTGGTCTAGTCACCAGACTCTAATGGTTATGGGACCAGGCTAGAAAATGAATGTCCATGAGTTCTAGTCTTGCCATAGCCATGAAAACCAGCTAGGTGACCTTGGGTGAGGCATTCTCTTTCAGCCAATTCACCCCACAGGGTACTGTTGTGAGGAAAATAAGAAGACAAAGGTATATTGGATATATTCATCATCTTGAGTTATTTGTAAAAATAATAAAGATAGAATACAAATAAATAAATGTAAATATAAACTTATTTTTCAAATTAGCTTTGAAAAAACTTACAGTGGGACTTCATGGCACTTTCTCATCCTTCAAGGAAAAAAAATTACCAAATTCTTATACTTTCAAAACATACTTGATTCCACAATACATTTTTACTATGGTCTCTCACATTTTCCTTCAAGTCATATAAGAAGGAAGAATATGCAGCTTCAAAATAAATGTGTCAACTTATACTTTTTTCTTGTGTATGAGGATCCATAGGCATTTTTACAAGCAAGTTAAATAAACTTCCAGGATAATAGAAAGTGGAGTAATTTAATCATTACTGTTTCTAGAGGCAGTCAACAAAAATATGGAACTGTTGAATATTATACAAAATTTGTGTAACTGAAAACAGCATAATTATTTTTACATATTTGATTTATATCCCACAGTTCTTTTCAAACAAGTTCTCCCGCCAATTTCTTATCTTCAAAAATAGCAAATACAACTTAGAAATTCTAAATACAATTGTTTATTTAGATCAACTGTTGATGAAAGATTCTATGCATACCATTCATCCCTACATATATTTTAATGCTATATTCTTCAAAATCGACATTCAGCAGGAACTTTTTTCAACGGCCAATTTGATTCTACTGTTTTATTTTTGAAAAAGAAGCTTATCTAAAAATGCTCTTCAATGACCTTGAATACTCCCTACAATTCATTCCATACTTTCTATGAAAACAAAGCAAAATTCTTCTAAGAAGCAATTTAATGGGAAGCCAATTACTTATTCCTCTGGTTGATAACATTGCCAATAAAATGCACCATTGTAATCCTTCATTATTTATTTATTGACTTTTATCCCGCCCTTTATTACTTTATAAGTAACTCAAGGCAGAAAACATATCTAATACTCCTTCCTCCTCCTATTTTCCCCAAGTAACACTGTGAGGTAGGCTGGACTGAGACTGAGTGACTGGTCCAAAGTCACCCAACCAGCTTTTTCATGTCTAACATGTAACTAGAATTGTCTCTCGATTTCTAGGCCAGCACCTTAAGCATTACACCAAACTGGCTCTCATGATTTTCATGATTCATGCTTTTATGATACCAACACAACTATGGTATAGGGTTTCCTGTCTAAGCAGGGGGCTGGATTAGAAGACCTCCAAGGTCCCTTCCAACTCTGTTTATCCTATCCTCTAGGATTATGATACATTCTTCCATTTATTTATTAAGCACAGTTATATGGCCACTAAATTCACACACAGGTGACTTTGGTGGCTTACAAGCATTAAACTCCACAACATATAAACTATAAATGTGGTTTTATATGTATGTTTTTACTATTTTAGATAGCTTCAAAATACTTCAGCTTCATTATAATAGATTATTTAAATAAGGATATGTAAAAATGCCTCCTAAACTCTTGAATTCTGGAATGAAGAGAGGCACATTCTTTTAATCAAAATCAACTGCTCCAAATTGCAGCACATAGTAACAGAAGGAAAAGCTACAAAAAAAGAGAGACTTACCTCCATTGATTGGCAAAGGTGCCAGAAGTAGGCCTTTGACACCTATTTTGGGAGAAGTTTGTCCATAACGGGCACGCTCAAGAGTTATTGAAGCAGATGTTGACCGATCAGGATTCAACACAGTGACATTTATGAGAGCTGTATAATATATTAGATTGGAATTATCTGCACTAGCTCGGAGAGGGTAACAGTTAAACAGAACCAAAATGGGCACAGAGGACAAGTAGCTCCAGTAAGGCAAAATCCACTTCAGAAACATTTTCAGCTCTCAAAAAATCTCTATTTTATTATTAAAAATTCTTCTCGACGAGATGCTCTTGTCTCTTACGGGCACCTATTCATATCAATCTGCTCCACAATCAAAAGAAGCCAAAAAGTAATCTCGTATATCTCTCCATCCACACCACTTTAATACCGTCGAAAAGACTTAAAATGGTGGGAGAGTGAAGAAAAAAAAAATGCCACGGTTTAAAAAAAAAAAAAAGGGGGGGGGGAGAAACAAATCACATCCAATAAGCCCCGAGCTGTTCTAATCTTAAGCGATACGGCACAGGTTAAGGGCTATGGAGCCAGTTTATTCACGGGCAGAAGGGAGAAATATTCGTATCCCGCCAAGGCCAAGCAGTCTTTCCCTCTGGGTAGCCCAAAGGAGTTTCCCTCCGGCCTGCCTGGGTGCCTCTCTTGGGGCTTGTTCAAAATCACAGCCCCTTCAAGTCCGGGGCAAAGAAGCGCAGCCAATGGCAACAGCTTCTCGGCCAGAGCTTTGTTTTTTGGGGGAAAGGAAAACGGGCAGTGGGAGAGACAAGCAGGAGAAAAACGCGGAGGGAAGGACGAGGCTACTAGGATTTAGCGACGCCGTTCTGCCCGAAGCCCCGGTTGTCGTCGTCGTCGTCTTAGCCGCCGCCGCCGGGCTGCTGGGGCTGGGGGTTGCTGCAAACAGCGCGCGGGAGGCCGTTGAACGTCGCTCTCTCGATCGCCCCGGAGGCTTCGCAGCCGGCGGTCAACCTCAGGCTTCTGGCTGGGTCCCGACGAGGCGGAGCTCTTCCACGCACGTAGCCTCCACAGACCTTTTCCAACGGCAGGCGAGCGTCCGCAATGGAGGCAGGAGCGGGAGCTCCATGAAGCCTCAGCCCACCGCTCCGGACCCTGCCCTTTGTTCGTCCCGTGAACCCAGAAGCTACAGGCAGGTTATAGCGCACGCGGCCCCAGCCACCCACCAACCAGCCAAAGCAACGGTCGGCCTCTCCTTCCCTCTCAAACCGACGACGCTCCTCAGCTCCCCAGCCACTTTTTGATGGCCGAACCGCCAGACGCCGACTGTTCGGTTGGGGTGTCGCGCCCGCTGCGCAGGCGCACTGCACCAACCCGACTCTTCACCTCCCCCTTCGACGAGGAAGTGGGATTGAAGTCACGCCCCCTCCCCCCACCCCGAAGGGTCCACGAGGAGGAGGGAGGAGGAAGAAGAGTTGGGAGAAAGCGAGGTAGCGTAGCCTACTGGTGTAGACAGGTTGCTACTTTTGGTGGTCTCCGTGATGTTGGTGATGACTGCGGTGGATGGAGGATGCAGTCCAAGAATTTATGGAAGTATAGGTTGCCCTTCTCCCCGCCCCCCCTCGCCCCGCCGCTAATTCCCGGGCTGGAGTGCAGGTAGTCCTTGATTTATGACCACAATTGATAAATGATGACACACAGTTGTTACGTGAGACATTTATTAAGTGAGTTTTTCCCTATTTTACCACCTTTCTTGCATCGGTTGTTAAGTGAATCACTGCAGTTGATAAGTTAGTGTCTATGGAGATCTTCAGTCTTCGGGGTCATGGTTGTCCCAAAGGGGGCTTTTCAAGAGGCAACTGGACTTTCTGTTTTTCAGCTCTATGGATCTCAGAATCACAGCTGAAGAAGCTTCTTGGATGAGAATCAAAACGTCCTCAAAGAAAAACCAGAAAGTTCAGTTACCTCTTGAAAAAGCACCTTTGGGACCTGTTGTTAAGTGAATCTGGCTTCCCCATTGACTTTGCTGTTCAGAAAATCCCAAAAAGTGACCACATAACTCCGGGACACTATGATTATGGGGATGCTGCAAAGGTTGTAACTCTGAAAATGGTCATAAGTCACTTTTTTTCTGTGCCATTGTAACTGAACTGTCACTAAATGAACTGTTGTAAGTCGAGGATTACCTGTAATTCCTTGCCTTAAGTGAATCCTTGATCAAACTCACACAATGCAGTTTCAAACCGATCAGACATCAGCAATAACTTTTAAAGGATTTTTAGGCATCACAACTGCCCCTTGTGATTAATGACCATTTCAATAAACTGTTGGTAGACTATTAGGTATATATGTTTTGATTCTGACAGGAAGGGAGGGCTCTCACAGCAGCAAATACTGTTTCAACCCTAGGTATCAATGTCTTTTTTGGCTCTTACATTTTTAGTCACTGAGAAAGGCAGAATAAATGCTGGGAGGAGTGGGAGAAGCAGTAACACATATTTCCTGAGTCCTAGTGGCAAGTGGAAGGCTCCAACATTATAAGCAATGATTAATCTTCAGTAGTTTGCTTAAATCTTCCTTTCAGAGAGCTGTTGCAATTGTGATACACTTTATTGCCAGTGTGAGGCAACTAAATGAAAATCATATTGTATTGATTTAATTTTCCCTTAATGAAAGCCACATTTCTCTTCCTTGTGAGACTTTACAGTGTGACATTTCATAGTAAATATTGACCCTACATAGCCCACTAAAAATAGGCAGTTTGTGGCTGTGTAAATTCTCAGAAATGATGTTCATGCAAAACACTGTAGAAATATCTGTATAATTCAGGAACCATTTCTGAGCCAGTAGCCAAACATTCTGCTTTCACAGCATATTCTTCTCACAACTTGGGACATACTGGGTGACAACCACAATAATTCCACTTTCTAAGCATTTTTTGAAACTTGTCATAATTCCTTTCACTAAAAAGGGGGGCAGCAAAATGACATAACTAGATTGTAAGTTGCTTCATTTTATAGGTACTTTGTCTGACGCTTTTTAAGACAAATGTGGAGTGCTAGGAAAGTTCTCTGCCTTGAGTTGACTAAATATATAAAAAAGGCAAGATAAAAATACAAATAATAATTCATCATGGCTATTAACGTCTGCTCATACCTGTATTTCTGGATTCTTTTTTTCATGGGAATCTCAAATTTGCATTTTTATATGAAAATTAAAACAAACTTGTTAAAACTTCTCCACTTACATGAATCTCCTCTGACCATATTTGTACTCAATATTGGTTTGTAAAATAAAACATTTTGCCTGAGGGGACATCTCCCAGTGAGTCATAGCACTTCATGGTGCCTGAACTATACATTTTCCACCAGATTTAAATAAGCCACATAGCCCAATGCACAAGTCCAGTAATTTTCACATTCATTTCCAAAGAAGCAAGCTTTCTTGCTGCTACACTGGATAGAATATCATTAAAATTGAAATTAAAAAGAACATTGAAAGGATGCAATCTACTTTTTGTTCATAACCGGAAGTTTTTAAATTTAAAATGTATTTAAGTCCACAAGAACTATTTATCACACTATTGTTTTCAGGGTGCGTTCTTTTTAGGATATGTAGGAAACTCTTTTTGTTTCAAAGAACAAATTGGTTCTGAATTAATGGGTTAGTAGCCACATAACATTACTGGGTGGGCAGATGTGTAGCCCTTTATGTTCTTGTCTAGACAACAACAGTTGTTGTCACATAGTCTCCTGGAAATACCCTTCCAACATCTATGGAAGTGATTTTAAGGCCTAATTTTAGAAGAAAATTGGGGTTGTCTTGATTCAAAGCCTGCACCATATATACCCATCATAGTTTTAAGTACCTTCATTGACATCAATATATGGTATTTTGAAGCAAGAGGCAAATGCTTTAAGAGATGTTGCAGTGTTAAAGAGGAGACAATTAGCTCTTCTAAGAGCTTTTCTCTTCTCCAATCTCTGGGGGATGACTGGGCCAAAGGCCTTGAGAGATGTTCTCCTCCAAAAAAGGAGATGCAAATAGTATGACTGAGCAGATCCAAATTCTTGAATTTGCTCTACTCTACTCAGTAGAAGCAGTTGCCTTGAAAATGTCTAATCAAGCTTTAAAGCCCCTTCACTGTCATTACATGAAGTATATTTTAAATTTTTTTAGAGTTGGTGAAAAGCTCTTGTCTTTGAAATGTTTATTGTTCCCAGACCTGTGAAGGGAAATCCTTGCAATGAATCATGTGTTGTGAATGGAGATCTCCATAGTCTTCCATGCCGGCCTGAAATAATGATAGATAATCTGTCATCATGAAAAATGGACATTTAAAGCAATTGAAATATTTATGGATTTATGAAAAATATTTTTCCCTTTCGCATGCCAACATCTTTCACTGTTTTGTCTGGTACCATTCCTTGACAATTAAATTTGCTATTAGAAGGAATGGTATTTACATTGTGATTGGAATGTGTCACCTTATTTTATTATTAATTTTTGCCATATAAAAATTTGCAAGATGCCCTAATGTGGATGAAAGTATTTGTATTTTTATTTATTTGTCAAGCATATATGCGAAAAACAAGTACAGGTATGAACATAATATATAAATATATAAGTATAAATAAGTACAAGACATTAGGACAGGGATGGTAGGCACTTCGGTGCACTTATGCATGCCCCTTACAGACCTCTTAGAAATGGGGTGAGGTCAACAATAGACAATCTAAGGTTAAAGTTTTTGGGGTTTGGGAAAGAGAATATAGACTCAGGTAGTGCATTCAGGCAATTACAACTCTGTTGCTGAAATTGTATTTTCTGGAATGAAGTTTGGATCTCAATAAGTGTGAAAGCAAACCAGCATAACCAGAATAGCTGTGGCTTTGTTAACTTGGATTTACTATGTTGTGTGACGTAGCCAAAATGTAGGCCCTAGGTTTGAAAAGATTGTGCAAACGTTGCTAGCAAGAAAAATTGTATCACAAAAACCACAGGTGGGAAGCCTTGATCCTATTTGGAATCGGGACAGGAGGTTTTGAAGGCTCTGGGAAGTGACCGCAAGTGACCAGCAGGTGAAAAGCAAAAATTAGTATCTTGTACCTTTGGATCTTCTACTCATATTTTATTCCAAATCAAGCGTAAACAAAAATAAGGAAAGAGTATATATTTTGAACATTTCCTTATTTTCTGGAAAGAAGCTGTGGTGTCCCTTTCCACTGCTTGAGTCAGTAGCCTACCAGCTCCGTTCTCCAAAGAAGACCCAGCCGATCAGCTGGGACTCGGGAGGCAGAGAACAGATGGGGGCGGGGCCAGTCAGAGGTGGTATTTGCTGGTTCTCTGAACGACTCAAAATTTCCGCCACCTCTGGTCAGAACTGGTCAGAACCTGCTGAATACCACCTCTGGGCCACGGTGGATGTCATTGTCACTTCCTGAGGAATGACCCAGATACGATGGGTGTAGCTGTATTGGTAAAATAGCTGGTGATGTACAATGCCAGGTCTAGCTTTGCAGAACCCAGGGGCTTCTTTGTAGGGTTGCAAAGCAGCCTCTTGATGTCATTCAAACCTGATGATAAGTTCCTAGCTTTGCTCACAAAGAATTGAGATCTCTCAGGAAACTGCTTGACAGCTAAGAACCTGAAGAATAACTTATCCTTTTCCCCCTCCTCTTCATCACTCCCAGAAGTTGCTCAGATTGGCTTTTCCAGCACTTGTTCTGATGAACCTAGAGAAGATCCCTTGCCTCAAGGGGCTCAATGTCTTGCAGATCTTCTGCATCGATGATGTTGCACAAAGATGGGTGGGCGAAGCGCGGTCTTCGGGGGTTTTTAGTCAGGT